>CM033356.1:14325478-14879995 GCA_019395295.1 Osmanthus fragrans
TTCATGCCGGGAATCAACCAGTGACTGCATGGTTTGAAAGTTTTGGCTGCTTGAATTCTCGGACAAGGGCTGTGCGGTCGCATGGTTCAACAATTTTTCTCCGCCGAACAGCTTTCAATATTGTTGCCATAAGGTTCTTATCCGATGTCCGATTGAGGTTATTCAAAGTGCCTTGGAAACATAACACAAATATCTACAATTCTTCTTTAAATAGATATTTTTCAATTCGGACGTTTACTATTCAAAAAATGGATATTAAGAAGAGACTAAAAATTCGTAGCATAATTTTTTTGTCTGAAAGTTGATATGTGATAATGCTTTAACTATAATTCATCTATTTGACTTATTTCTTCATCTGATTGATTACTAACACTTTTGAATCTTCATTCCATTGTCCGTCATATCTATGGATTGTTTTCATTTTGTTCGTTTTGATCCCCGAACTTTATTTTCTCTCATCTTTACCTCTTTTCTTCATTCTCCTCATTCTAGCATCTCATGATTTCATCAATTTGTTATTTAACTCGTTTTCATTCTCGATTCATCCCTCGGGTAAACTTTTGATTAATTTCACTTTGGTCCCTAAACTTTCATTTTCATCCATTTTGGTCATTTTTCGCTCTTTTCTCATACTTTTTGCTATATCTATCAATGTTGTCCTGCAAACACAATTTGTACCGAATTAAGCCATATTTTAACATACTTATTCACAATTATCCATGTTTGTGGCCTAAATAAGTGCGCAAAAATGCACTTATCAAACCCTTCAAACTTGAACTATTGTTTGTCCTCAAACAAGTTGGTAACTTAACTCTATACAAAACATGATTTAACAGACTGTCGTATCTCAGGATTCGAAGCCAGTAATCAACATAATGAACAGTATCAACAGTGCAAAATCAAATTACCCTCCACGTATCATATGCATAACTCGAAGTGTACACTCATGTAAACATACCAAGCTTATGATGGGTGAGTGCTCCACACTCATGATATTTATGTCACTTAATTTATTATTTTGTTATCATTGAGAGCGCTTTAGAATGTTTTAATGTGTGTTTTGATGTTGTGGTATAAGTTGATGAAATTAAAGGAAATAGGAAAAGTTGGCAATTTGGAGAAAATAGCTAAATTGTAAGAGATCAAAAGTTTGGGGACTAAAGTGAAAATACTCAAAAGTTGTGTTGAACCTCAAGATGAAAATCTGAGAGTGCTAGGAGTCAATTGGATAAAGAAAGATGTCAAATGGATGAAGTATAGACAAAGTATGATCACACATCATTTTCCTACCAAAAACATTTTGCGCTGAATTTTTAGTCTTATATTGAGACCCATTTTTGACATAGCAAAATATCGAATTGGAGAAGGATATCGGAATCAAAGTTGTAGCCCTTTGAGTTATCTTTCCAAGACATCTTGAATCAGCCCAATTGGACGAGAAATTTATGAAAAAATACTGAAAGACGCGCAGTCTGCCTTTTTTACCCGAACCGGGTGCCGCGGCGCCGCTCAGCTTACTGAAAATTACAGAATGTGCAGTGCTGGCCTATGCGGGGAATTTTTTTAAAAAATATTTTTGGACTCTTTTCTTGACCCAACTCAACCCTAATTTGTCCAATACTCTTAAGATACTATAAATATCATCCAAAAGACTTATTTTCTCCCAAAATTGAAAAGGGGGCAAGGTGACAATTCAAAGGGGCAACACAACATCAAGGAAGAAGATTGAATATCTACCCAAAAAGACTGGTTTTTCTATCTTTTTATTTATGTTGTTTATTATGAATTGTATGAATCATATTCCCCATCATGACCTAAATAATTTATATAGGGTTTGATGTAGCCGAACTTGAAATTATGAATCGATGATTTTATGATTATTTCTTTTGATTTTCCTGCATCTATTTAATTGTGTTGTGATTTTTAATGCTTTCAATTAATTGGCCACTAATTGAATTATTAGATGCTAGTCAATTCCGGCACTCGAGAGAGGGAAATTTAGGCGTGAACATAGAATAGACACGACGTAGGTTTTTACACTTTGGATTCTAGAATTAAATTCTAGCCGACACTCGAGAGAGGGGAGGAAATTATATTAGGATTCTTGCCTGTAAATATGGGAAAATTAATCAGAAATAATTGGAATCATTGAAACATAATCGAGAGTAAGGTGAAATCATTCCCTGGGCTTTCTCATTTTGATACTTGCATTCATCACATTTGTCACAACCAATCTCATTAGTTTAGTTTAAAACAATCATTCAATCATTCACTCATCTAGATAAAATAAAAGTCACATAATTGTAGTACTTGGTGGAATTAAATTACAATCCATGTGGGTTCGACATCCTAAATCGTTTACTATATTACAAAACTTTCTTTTACTATATAACTCATGTAGCGAGCTTTAGGTCGATGACTCCCAAATTAGTAGATTTTAGGGCACCAGATTTTTATTCATCCTTACAGACTTACTTGCTCAAGTTATAAATGCTCGAGAATATGTATTTTCTCTCTTTTCTTTTGACTCTTTCCATCTTGCTTTCTATATGACCCCTAGAGCGAGTTTAGGCCGATGACTCCCAAATTAATTGACTTTAGGGCATCAGATTTTCATTCACCCTTATAGGCTTACTTGCTCGAGTTATAAAGGTTTTGGAAGGAATGTTTTTTTCACATAGATTAATGCCATGCCCCATATTTTTTTCTAGACATTTAGTTTCAAAAACCAACATCTAACTTAAGACTTTCACCTCATCTTCGTCTCATTGGTCTAAGCCAATCCACACTGTATAATTCCATGCATGGAACCCCTACTCATTTCAATGTTCCCCTGCAATAGCTAAACCATCTCCAAACTACTAAAATAATAGATTTAGGATAAGTATACTCGAGTTTTTTTTCCCGTTTAACCTATCATGTTCAACTTTTCCATCAATCAAAAACCCAATCACTATCTTAATATGCTACACATGAGTGTTGTGTGCAAAGAATGTCAAGCTTCCACATAGACAATTATTGGTCAATCTAAAAATGCACAATTTCCACTATTCATAGTTCATACCAATTCCAATATTCACATCATTGCCGACAAGAATATTAGTAAGTCACACAATAACATCGATGAATAACGAAAAAAGTCATGTAAATTCCGTCACCCCCAAACTTATATATAACATTGTCCTCAATGCGAAAAATGTGAAAGTTTAATACAAAATTTGAAGGACAAAGCTTATATAATACAAAATGTGGGAGATATGAAAACTTCCCTAATAAAAATGGAAGCGACGGTAACGATGGTGGATGAAAACTAGAGGTTCTTTTTATGGAATCCTACAAGAGTGCAAAGGACGAATATTAGCCGGCATAATGTTGAGAGAGTAGAAAACATGTAATATGCTATGCGATGCACAAAACCCCAAATTTTTGGCATTCTCCAAGATGTTTCATAATGAATTTCAACACAAAAGGTAATCGAAAGCATATACCAATAAGGTGAAATTCGAAATTCACAAGAATGCACAAAGGTCGTCACTGAGATATTTCATCGAGCACATTCATGCATAGTATTTTTCATGAAATTTTTGCAATGAAATTAGGGTTGAATCTAGCCAAATATATCATCTATCACAACCCAATCAAAACACCACAACTACCTACTCCCAAACTCCTCAAACATGTTTTTAACACCTCGTAATTCGTGCATAACACATACAAAACTAGTGTGAACCATGTATGAACTCTTCGTGAACTAAATAGGTGAACGATGACCTAAAACTACCAAAAATGCACAAAATCATGAAAATTCCTAATCTAATGCATAAACCGAAATAAATAAAAGGGTAGAAACGTTGGGTTGCCTCAACGCTAGTTTATAGTCTATAGCTTGACTATACCATGTTGGTTTGCTAAGGCACGTTGAATCTAGCCTTGGAGGTCCTTATTAGCCTCTTCAATGACAATTTTTTTCTTATTGGAGCTTTTATCCAAGTTTTAACCTTACCCTTATCCACACCATTTGATTTTCCCTCATCATCTACCTCGAACTCAACAATGTAGTCTTCTCGCTTCTCATGATTTTGTTTAGGTTGAGAATGCACACTACGGTCTTCAAAAGTTTTGTAGGGTTTTGAAACAAAAATGTGTCCTGCACCACATTTTCCACCACATCAATTTGAAAGCACCTATCTGACTCGGCATGAAAGTTCATAGCTTTCAACACGTTGAAAGTGATATGTTCCTCGCCAAGCCTCAGATTTAATTGTCCCTTCTGAACATCTATTAGAGCTCTGCTCATAGCTAGGAATGGTTTGTCCAAGATAAGTAGTACATCCTTGTCCTCTTCCATATCCAGAATGAGGAAATCAGCTGGAAAAATGAATTGTCCATCTTTAATAGTACGTCTTCAATTATCCCCATCGGATGTACCAATGATCGATTAGCTAATTGCAACGTCACCGTGGTTGCTTTGGCTTCGCCCAATCCGAGTTTCCTGAAAACAGAAAGAGGCATTAGATTAATACTTGCACCAAGATCACATAGAGCTTTATTAAAGTAGCATTCCCCAATAGTACAAGGTATAGTGAAACTCCCTGGATCCTTTAGTTTTGGCGGGAGCTTTTTCTGAATTCTGGTACTACACTTCTCAGTTAGCATCATTGTCTCATGTTCATCTAACTTTCGTTTATTGGATAGAATATCTTTTAGGAATTTGGCATAACTAGGCATTTTGAACAATGCTTCCGCGAATGGGATGTTTATATAGAGTTTCATGAAGACTTCAAGGAATTTCTTGTATTGTTGCTCCCATTTATGCTATTTCAACCTATGAAAAAAATGGAATAGGAGGTTCATAAGGGTTGACAGGAGCGGTTGCTTTAACTTGTGGTGTACCTGAACTCTGGTTTGCAGTTTCTCTTGTCGTTTATTCAGTTCGTTCTATATGCTCCTCATCTAAAGTCGGTATTGTTTCTTTGTCTGAGCCCAACCTCTTCATATTGATCTCTGGTAATTGAATCCCACTTCTTATAGTAATAGCTTGACATTGTTCCCTGGGATTCACTTCAGTATTACCTGGCAAGGCACCTGGTGCCCTTCCATTTACAAAAAGTGCTATAGTCCAACCTGCATTTCCAGGTTCTTAATTGCAGCACCATGGTTATGGAGTGTTGTTTCAGTCTTCAACAAGAACTGGTTGTTTGTTTCCATGTATTTATCAGTCTTTTTCATGAATCTCACAAACATCTCTTTCAACTGACCTTTCATCTCTTGCTGAAAATGTCCTTGGTGTCTGTTCTGATTTTGATTACCACCCTGTGAGAAATTCAGATGGTTTGGTTGGCACTGACCCCATTGCACAAAATCCATTATTCTACTCCATGTGTGAGAATTGAACAGTTTGTAGTATTGTGATCTGTTCAACATTCCTCACAGCTTGGCCTCTTGACATTTGCTGCATTGGTGGTCTGTGAAAGGTTTTCAATCTTATGAAATAAGGAATCTATTTTTGCCACTAAAGCTGAATATGTGTCCACCTCGTTTACACCCGGTGCCTTCTTTTGAACTACACGCTCAGATACCCACATGGCTGAGGTAGTAGCCACAATTTCAAACAACTTCAATGCATCGTCTATGGTTCTTTGTTGACAATGAATCCACCGTGCTCTTGAAGGATAGAAGTAGCCCCGCATAGAAATATTGAACCTGAAGTCTCTTACCAATATTGTGATGTGGACACTTCCGAAGCATATTCTTGAATCTGTTCCAAGCTTCATCAAATGATTTGACTTACCTTGGTGAAAAATAGAGATATCATGTTTCAACTTGGCAATCTTGGCGGGCAGAAAGAACTTAGTATACAAATGAATGCGTAGCTCCAGAATAAAAAAGTACAAGTGCTGAAAGGCCAAATGTAGATAATTTACCTGTTACCACTGATGGATTCGTCTCGGTATCTATCCTGGTGATGGTAAACACCCTAGCCGACACCTTCTTTTGTTCCATAGGATTTGGATTACCTGGGCATGCTTTAGCAAGATATCCCACTTTTCCACAAACATAGCATGTCCTAGTCTCTATAGGACATGCTCCCATATGTTGTCCACCACATCTGAAGCAAGACGGTTGTGTTGTCGAGGTTTTGCCCTGATCTATCTTGGAACGTTTACTCTGATCCCACTGTTGCTGTCCTTGCCTCGGTTGAAACTTTGGGTTTCGACTCTGTCCCTGGAATGCTCTTTTCTTGTCATTTTTAGGCCAACGTTGTCCTTGACCTTGTCTAAACTGTCGTCGAGCCTCTTGAGCTCGACTAATTCTTTGCTCAGCTTGTTCTGCAACTAATGCCCTTTCTACTATTTGTGAGTATGATGTCCCTAGACTCCTACCCTGTTTACATCTCTATACAAATTTGGCCTCAATCCTTCAAGAAATCTTTCTACTTTAAGGGCATCAGTATTAACAATATGTGCTGTAAATCTAGATAATTGTTTAAATTTACGAATATACTCTCCCACTGTCATTCCTCATTGTCTCAACTGTATAAATTCGTTCATCTTCATGGCTCGAACTGGGGCTGTAAAATATTTATTACGAAATAACTCTTTAAATCTATCCCAAGTCATAGCATTCACATCTTCAATGTTACTCTTCGTTTCCCACCAATATCCAGCACTACCTCGCAACATAAAGGATGCACAAATAAATTTTTCCACCTCTGAGACTCTACTGTATTTAAACATGTTTTCTAAAGTTCTCAACCAATCTTTTGCTGTTGCTGGGTCTACTGTATCCTCAAATATTGGAGGATTTAATTTTCTAAATCTTTTCCAACTGCCTCAATTTGTTCAGCTCTTTGTGGTGGTTGCACAAATTCAGCTCTTTGTTGTTCTCCCCTTTCTCGTTGTTGTATTAATTGCTAAATTTGTTGTGATTGGTGCTCCACCAATTACGTGAGTCTATGAGTAACCACATCTCTATTATTATCCATGGCACTTGTATCTTGCCTTGGGGTTCGAGCTTCTCCATTGCGTTCACCTCTAGTTCTTACCATAACTGCGATATCTACTTACAAAACAATCATAATAAAGATTGGCCAATATCATTCATGAAATATGCAAAATTTAATGGGACAAAATAAAACTTACTGGCTTAGCTGTGCTCTTTCGTACTCCGAGATCATGTACCCAGTCTACAGAATTATAACATTGCTCTGATACCACTCTGTCACACCCTAATCATACCATATACTAGCTAGTGTAGGAATACTATTAATGACTTGAACTAGACATCAAAATTTACTCACTCTTTTTTTTTGTTAATAAAATGAAGGCATTTCAGAAAGTATATCCAAAACCAAGAATCATAAAGCCATAGCCCAACATATTTAACTTAAGGTTGTAAAAGTATTTACATGCCATTTCAAAAATTCATACAGGATCCTCAAAATATAATACAACTGGAGTCCACAAAATAACCTTACAGGTCGTCATCCATGTACATCGAACTATGGAATCCCGTAAGAGCTCCACAGCTAGCCATGCCCTCTATGAAGTTCCATGCTTACCTACAACGTAGGAACTACATAAGCTAATGCTTAGTAAGCAAAATCATGCATGTTAAGAGTATAAGCAATAATGTTATCATGATATGCTCAAGATGCATCTTATTCAAATATCTATCAAAGTCAACTCGAAATAATTTCTTTTGAAATCTTTCTTTTCATTGGGCCCTTGACCCACCTACTATGCACCGGATAGAGCTCTGCACAATATCAATATCAATAATCAAATGGTCAATCTGACATCGACACCGGTAAGTGGACCATCCTCTTGTGATCACTAGAGGCACATCCCCTAACTGTCCCTATGATCACCCAAGAAGTATCCCACCCGACAGTGCCAATAATCAGAGTATCACAAAGTCACAGTCGAGTGGTCCACCCTCCCGTGATCACCAAAGGCCCATCCCCTATCTACCTTTGCAATCAACCAGGAAGTATCACCCGCGGTGCCAAACATATCACATAAGCATGCCTCACATGCCTCGGTGCCCTAGTAGTGGTCAATAAAACATTTAAGAGGAAAACTCAATTTGAAATCATATTGTGCATGTTAAATATTCAACTATGGACATATGTCGTGCATGCACATGAAAATGCTCGTGAATGATAAACTTAAGTCAAAATCGATTTCCATATATTTCGAACCCACATACTCAACGATCATAATCATCATATGATGTATCAAGAGCTTCTTATCAAAGTGGGGTGAATATTCCAACATTACTATACCACAAATATTATGTTCTTGCATTGTAGTTGCAAATGGATTTTACTTACCTTTATGTCCTTGTGTGTGTACGCTCTACAAAGTGGAGATCAAATCTCTTTTTCACCTAACGTCGAAAGGCAACCTGTATTACGATCTAACATCAAATACGATTCTCAATTTGATTTCCCTAACACACATAATCTAAAATACATCCATTCATGGCCCAAATAATTTAAACGACATCCTCATTTCAAGTTACCGATAGCATTGCAAACTAATCCTATAAATCTCACTATTTCTCGAGTCCAATTATGAACGTTAACATCACCCAATCGTTGTCAACAACCTAGTACTTCTTAGAATCTATTTTCTAAGCCCAAGAGATCATTAATGGATATGTAAAGGTTGAAACTACAATAAATGTGTCAATGGACAGAATCTGTTTTTAAGTTTCCCTCTTCGTCCAATTATTTTTCGAATTCTTTTTCACACCCTTAACTACATCTAACGACTCCCATATTTTTACCACACTTCTATGACATGTATGTGAAGATAATCATGTCATAAAATCGTGACAATAAAAGGTTTGCAGCATCCAAAAAAGTCCATTTTCACAACACCAAATCAGACAGTTTCCAGCAACTATGAAATTCCTACCCTTACTTGTTTCACTCAATATATCCCCAGCAATTTCCACTTTTCTTCCATAATAACATCCCAAACATCAACCCCAACATAATATAAATTAATTTCAGAGGCTCAAGAGATCATAATATTCTGAAAGACTATGAAAATAACGTTCAAAACCGTGAGCTGAACTCACCTATTCAGCAATTCAGTTTCCAGCCATTCTGTTTCTGCTTCCTTTGCTTTCACGTCCACTTGGGTTCACTTGGGGATATCTTTGCAGAGTCAATTGTCTTATTTAGGAACTATTTAAGGAGTATTAAGGATTGGGGTCGTGAGTGATACTTAAAGGTGAAGGAATTTGTGATTACAAGACAAGTATTCCTCAAGCATGAGCTGTTCAAGCGGAGGTGTGTTCTTGCAGCCAACTTTGACTTCTCCCTTGCACCATATGAAGCCATCTATGACTTAAGGGAATTATATTTATCTTATATCAAGTTCTAAGCGTTCAAAAGACGGATTGGAGGCTTAATGGTGAAGGAATTAAATGTTAAGAGTGACAAGTCAATACATGCTAAGTAGGTGGTGTCTTCTTGTGATTCAATTCTGATTTTCTACTTATCCTTGGGGGATTTGCATGATGTTTAGAGATAATATACCAAATATTTTAAATCCTAGAGAGGTGCTAGACGTGACTTAAGATTTAGGAGTGAAGGAGTCGACGATTACAACGACAACTCAATCGGCATGACGTGTACTACACATCGAGGTGTTCCTCATAGTAAAATCTGATTTTACATCTATCCTTGCAAGTACAAATCGGGTGTCCTAGAATTATTTTAATGTGTTCACAATCCACCTTACTTGCCTTAAGATCCCAAAATATTTTATAGAGCTAATTCCTTAACCGTTCACTTAATCGCTTACCCGATCGGCATTCGATTCTCGACCGATTTCAACAATTCACAACTCAATGTTTATAATGCCATATGAGACATGAATTATTACGTCATGATTATTCCACTTCATGCCTCATGTCCCAAATATGTCAATTACCAATCTAGAGTCTAGGGCGACCTTGATCAACCGAAAAAAAAAAAAAAAAAAAACTTGAAACTTTGTCGATGCTAATTCCAACATTTGTAAAATTCTCATTGCCCAACGAATCAATCTCCAACACCTAGATCCACCTAATTTTCTATCATAGCTCAATGTAAAATTCATCCCCTAGGTCAAGGAGTAGAAGACTAACACCATGTAGAGATCTTAAAACCTCAATAATCGAAAGCATGATTTTAAATGAAAGCAATCAAGAACATTGATGCAAATGACATTGTAAATAACATGAAATGTATGAATCATATTAGCCAAATGTGTAATGTGAAGTTCGGGATATTACATGTCCAAACATGAGCATACATTAAACTCCCAATTGTTAAAGCATAGGGAATATTCTGCATTTCCTTTTCTTCAAGGCCATTCTTAAGGCATTGATTGAGATTGAACTTGTCTCCCTTAGAAACAAGGGTATCACCTTATGTACATTCCCTGATACAAAAGAGGCGTCCCAAATATTCTTCATCTCAAAATTCTTTGATAGAAATTTTTTGGTTTCATCCAATAAGTCTATATCATTGCAGGCATGCAATATGTCATTGACATACAAATACTAAGAAAAATATGTTTACTCCCACAGAGCTTGTGATATAAAAAATCATCAACTGCATTTATCTCAAAACCAAATAAGATAATTACTTGATAAAATTTGTGATACCATTGACGAGAAGTCTGCTTAAGCCCATAGATGTATTTCGTTAATTTGTAAACCATTTGCTTTGGATTTCCCGATACAAATTTTTCAGTTGCACTATATTAATCATCTTATCAGTGTCACCATTGAGAAACACGCTCTTTACATCCATTTGATGTAGCTTAAGACTAAAAACATTGTGTCATACGTGTCATAAGTCCTAAAAGAGTCTTTTGTAGAAATTGGAGAGAAAGTCTCTTTAAAGTCAATGACTTCTTTTTCAGTAAAGCTCTTTGCAATAAGACGCTTCTTATATCTCTCCATATTTCTTTTTGAATTCTTCTAGGTTTTAAATATCCATTTACAACTAATGGGCTTCATACCGGAAGGCAATGTGACGAGTTCCGAAACGTAATTATCTTTCATAGACTTTATCTCTTCATTCATGGATCTAATTTTTATAATTATCCTTTTGCATGGCTAGTTGAAACTTGATTGAATCTTCTTTCAGCAATCCAATGCTATCCTCATTTTCTTCGAGAAGGACTATTTAGTCATCCGAAATTGCATTTTTTTCTTTCTCTAGTAGATCTCTTTAATGACAATTGTTCTTGCGATTGTTGAGTTTGTTCTTTTGGAACAATAGCTTGATTGTGTATGGAGGGGTTCTAAAATATTATCTTGATCCTAAATTACTTGAACAAGATTGGGAATAGAATTTTGTCTCTGATCCTGATAAATGTTAATGGCACTAGAAAGAATAGTTACATATTCCTCCTCAAAGATAAAATCCCATGCAAACTCTACATCCTCAAATAATCGGGCATTTCCTTTTTCGAAATTTGATATGTTATTGAGATCATTGAATTTATAACCCCTTGACCTCTCATAATATCCAACAAAATTGCAACTGATAGTTTTAGATTTCGGTTTCTTTTCAAATGACCAATATAAGGCCCCTCATATGGACAATCCCAAATATGCAAGTTCTTCAAACTAGACTTCTTGCCTATCCAATGCTCATAAAGAATTTTGACATTTGATTTACTTGGAACTCTATTGAGAATATAAGCTGTAGTCTTTAGTGCTTCTTCTTAGGGAAATTGTGATAAGTTGAAATGACTGATCATACTTCTTACCACGTCCTTAAGTGTTCTATTTTATCTCTCGGCAATACTATTCAAACTAGGTAATCCTAGCATGGTGTACTGTGGGACAATTCCACATTTCTCTAGGAATTTAGCAAAAGGACTTGGACGTTGTTCTCTTGATCCGTCAAATCTCCTATAGTATTCACCACCATGGTTAGATTTAACGTATTTTATTCCTTTGTTAAGTTGTTTTTCAACCTTAACCTTGTAAGTCTTGAACATGTCTAGTGATTGAGATTTCTTATGAATGATATATATGTAGCCATAGCGAGCAAAATCGTCTATGAACATAATAATTGACTATTAACCATTCCAATAAGCCGAAGGGAATGACCTACATATATTGTATGAATTAGTTTTAAGATGTTTGAAATCCTATTGGCACGTAATCTCATTAAGTTTTTTTGTTTCTCCCTTAATACAATAAACACAAACATTCAAGTTTGAGAAATCAAAAGGATCAATGATTCCATCTTACCCAAGCTTTTCGATTCTCTTTTGAGAGATGTGACATAAACGCTTGTGCTTTAATGAAGTGGAATTCTCATTGGATAATTTACATTTAATACTTCGTGAATTCACATGAAATGTTTCATTATAAGATGCAATCAAATTAAGCAAATATAGATTATTATTTACTGAAAAGAACTGTACCCACAAATATTTGAATTAAGAGAAATCTAATTTAATTATTTTCAAATGAACAAGAATAATCAAATTTATCCAATACAGAATTGAAACCATATTATAACACCCCAAATTTTCATAAATCTTGAAGTGTTACCAAAAATTTACTTTTCTTTGTATTAAAGGCGAATTGATAAAAAAATATTTATTTAACAAAATTATTGTATATCCACAAATTTAAACTAAACAATTAGAATTGTATATTTCGAAATAAAAATATCCAAATAGATTTAAACATAAATGAAACTAATTAATAAATTAAGGGTAGAAAACTAATAATTTTATTTCTTCAAATCCTCTTGATAGTACGCATCATCATCCATAACAGCTTCAATCGACCTGAACTATCCTAAAAATCTATTGAAAGAGTGAGTATTTAAAAATATCCAGTAAGATACATGAAATTTCTATATACAATTATATAACAATAAAATAGACACATCATACCACATTTCCTATGGAGTATATCGATGATGAAGCGAGATAGCCATCAGTAGTATTTTGAATTCCCGAAGGATTTTGCATTTCGTTGTAAAGAATCCAATAGACTTTATATTTCGTTCGGTCGACCCTGAAGGTCTACTGACAATTCATGCATAAATTACTGAATATAAAAGTATACGAAAACAAACAATTTATACAAAAATATCTTACCTTGATTTTGAACTGTTAAAAATGTTAAAATATTGTATGTAAAAATTCTCCTATTATTTTTCCATACTTTCTCTCTCTCTCTCTCTCTCTATTTTCTGTGGTGAAATAATGGAAATTTTTGCAGTATTTGAAATTTTTGCAGTATTTGTAGTTAAAATTCTCGATTGAGTTTGTACGAAACTAGGATTGAAAAACTGTATAATACACGGAATTTGGATAAGAATTGATTTCAAATAATAGAATTATGATTACTATTAAACTTTATCAAATTAGTATTTTAATTAAACTATATCCAAATCAAAAAAGATTACCATTATCGAAATCAAATTAAAATTTCAATTAACATTTATCCTAATCAAACGCATAATTATCAACACACGTGGCTAGGCTAAAAAGGAGGAAAACGGGTTTTAGATTATATTTCGTATTTCTTTAAATTTCATTTAGCCTTATATTCTTTTAATCAGAATATGATTTCATCCAAAAAACTATTTTCTTGAATCAAAGACTCCTAACTAATTACAATCTATACAATGAGTCCAAGAAAGATATATTTATACTCGCTCTATCAAAATCTAATTATTTGGTCAAAATAAAATTGAGTTTAATAATATTCACTTTAGTCCCTCAACATTTCAATATTATCGAAATATGCTTAGGTCAAAATCCTTACTACTAAATAATTCTATCTTGAAAAATTTTGGGACGTCACACAAATTCTATCTAAAATACGGTACCACAAAACTCTTTTTCAAATTTAAATAAAAACAAGTCTTCATAATAATCTAAAAGTCCATATAGCCTTAACTTCAACTGATTTGTTATCGCCCACATAGTTGAATCTTTCAGCAAAACTTTCGATTGTTTAGTTAATCCTGCATAATCGCGCTTATATGAGTAGTGGTACCGGAATCAATCCACTAATTATATCTAAGTAGAGAAACTAAATTAACCTCAGAATCAAGTAAAGTGAGAAAAATACATTTCTTTACACGCAAAGCATGATATTTAGTATAGTCCCTCTTCATGTGTCCCGAATTTCCACAAAAGTAAAGTCAAATGATTCATCATTTTCGGCACCAAATGCAGCTTCTTTATTCTTTCATTTCTTGAATTTGTCCTTAGAAATACTTGCTAAGTGAGCACTTTCAGTTCTGTATTGCTCTAGTCTTTCTTCTTCTTGCACACAATATGAAATGAACCCATTAAAAGTCCAACTTTTGTTTTTTAATCTTTTTGACAGTTATATCTGACCCTGAATTCATTGAAATGTGCAAGAAGTGAAATTAAAACTAAGTACACAAGCAAATCATCTGACAACACAAACTTTAACGCTTTTAGTTTTGAAGCATATGAGATATGTCCATGATGTATTCCCTTATGTTTCTTTTACCCTTATACTTTAATGAAACTAAGTTCACCAGAAGCGTATTAATTTCGGCCTTCTCGCTTTTCGCAAAGCATTTTTCAATTTCCTTAATAAATTCCTTGGCTGTAGTTACCTTATCGGACACAACATCCCTAAATGTTTTTTTTTTTGGAATTCCACGCTTCATGAACATAAGACTCGTGTGGTTTGAACGTTTCCACTTATTAAAATCATGCTTTTCATCAGCAAAACTTTTATTAAATGCAGCGGGTTGTTCAGTCCTTAATGCGAGGTCTAAATTCATGCAGCCAATAACGATGTGAACATTCTCATTTGAGTCCCTAAAGAGTTGTTGTTGACAGATATTGAAAATGATCATAAATTAACCGAATAGAGAACAAAACTAAAAAATACATGTACACATGAGAATCCGTATTAAAAAAATCAATGAATTTAAATAATGGTGAAC
Source organism: Osmanthus fragrans (assembly GCA_019395295.1). NCBI lineage: Eukaryota > Viridiplantae > Streptophyta > Magnoliopsida > Lamiales > Oleaceae > Osmanthus > Osmanthus fragrans. The sequence goes on from CM033356.1 coordinate 14,340,453, forward strand.
TCTATCAAAAGAGAATAAACACAACCTTGATATTTAGTCTTTGGACATAAATATTAACTTGTAAGTGCTACTCTCGGTGTAGTAATCAGTTATTAACAATAAACTGTGTCAAATAACAAATCTATCTTTAGACCAACTTATTGTTTACAATAAAAACTTATAATTGTAATGTATTTATTACCGCATACATGCGTGTAATTTGACCAAATAATTACCTTGCTCTTGGGATTATCAATATCTGCATGAATTACATACACACAACTATCTTGGTAGTTCAAATAAATTAATTGAGACGAGAGAGATTACTTGGTAACATTTTGTTTCAATTAATCTATTTTAGAATATTAGACATTCGAAAAAATTAATTGTGCTAAAATTTGAGTTTGATTGTTGGTTTAAACAATTTCATCGAATTTGTCCACATGAACACGTCATTCGAGTAGTGATCGAACAACATAATCATAACTCAAGTGTAATCCTAGAGCCAAGCGAGTGGTTAAGTTTTTGCTCTTAGCCCTCGAAAGCTAGCCTTGTGGCTAGCAACCAACGAAGCGAATTCCAGTTTCTCAAGATTGGACGCTGCAACATTCTGGGTGCGTTCCAACTCTGAAAAATCCCAAAAAAAAAAACTGAATTTTTGAAATTTAGGAATAAAATTGTCATTCAAAAATTAAAATTTCAAATCCCAATATATGAATTTCAACCCTAAATTTTTTTTTCTTGAATTTCAATGGAAACATGGATTAACTTTGATACAACTTGTTAAAATTTAAAACTTAAACTTATTAATCATTTATCTTTATTGCCAAGATTCTCTATGTCAAACGACCAAGATAATTAAAAGTGTGGAGCATAACTTGATCCATTGTATTGAATATTGAAGATGTAATTGCAATCTCTTGATTTGACTTCTTAATCCTTAATCTTGTTGCCTTTATTGCTTATCCTTGATTTTTGAATACAGAATCTAGATCTTCCTCCTCAATGTACTTTATTTTGACATTCTTGTGTTGATGATATAGTACAAAAAATGAGAAGTCGCGTATGATTTGGGTAGCCCTTTATAAATCTTTCCATATGTATTTACCTACATCATGAAATATAATGCAAATGAATTTGGTATCCAAACATATTTAGGCCTATACCATATTAAATATCCAAAGCCCAATAAATTTAATTATTTATTAGATCACTTTAAATGGGCTTAACCTTAAAATAAATTTTAGAAGAAATTACACCACAACAGGTATTAAAAGATTACAATTCATAAATCAAATAACGAGTATTAATTTAATTATTTATATTAATAAAATATTATAAAATCTACCCACCCACATTCACCACCCAAACGTAAAATTAATTCACCTTCCAACCGCCCCATCCCCATATTAACTACCCATCACCAGTGATTTCTTTCCTCCTTGCATGTTTTTTCTTCTTCTTAGCAGCGATGGTGATGACTACCATTTTTTGCTTCTTCACATTGCTTCTTCTCCACTTCACATTTCACGACGACGATGGCAAGGGAGTGTGAGCCGCTTCATATCTTCTCACGATGTCGCATCGCAGGTGGTGATCTTGTGGCATCCACACCCAAGACAATGATCCGATGGCACCACAGGCAGCAATATGGTAACACCCACTCCCAAGACCTCCGGTCTATTATTCCTTCTCTGTGGATTTGAGGTGGTGGCAGTGACGGGTTTTGGGGTTTTTTTTGTTGGGTGATGGTTGTGGTGTGGTGTGGTGTGGTGGAGGTGGAGGTGGAAATAGAGGTTATCTGTTCTCGTTGGTGATTGTTTTAGTTGTTGGGTTGTTATTGGCGGTAGTAGTAGTGCAATAGTGGTGGTTGTGGTAGAATATTATAGTGGTGGTTGTTGGTGGCTGGAGATCTGATAGAAATGGTTCTCATGATTTTTGTTGGTAGTAGATTGGATTTGGTGGTGGTGACGGTGGTGGTGGTGCTGTTGTGGTGGTGGTGGCGGCGGCGATCACGGGGTGAGGGTGTTGTAAGTGGTAGTGGTGACAATGGTTGTGGTTGTGGCGATAGTGTTGGTGGTGATGGTATGTGACAAATATTTGGTGTATGTGACCAACTATTTGGTTTACCTGTGACCAACCATTTAACCGTGACATTTAATTTCGATAATTGATTAAAAAATAATATATGACCAATAAATTTTAAAATATGTGATCGATATAAAAATTGTGACCTATATTTCTTTTATCTGTGACCAATGAAATAAATTGTGACCTATACATTTTTTGATTTGTGACCTCGAAGTAATATGTAAGCAATTAATTTGATAAATATGTGATTAATAAATAAGTTATGACTTATAATTATGTAACTGTGACCATTAATTGTATAATTGTGAACTTATTATATTTAATTAATAAAATATATTTAATTAATAAATAAATACCTGATTTTTCATTTTTAAACTTAAAGCCTAAAAATTGATTTGGTGATAATTAATACCTCATTTATGATCCCCCCCCCCCTACCCCTAGATTTTAATAAACAATTAATAACATATATTGACCCACGTGACAAATTAAAACCCAACACAAACTATTCAAACTTCAATTGGACTAAACAATTATGATTTGTTTATTAAAAGGTAAAGCTCTACTAAAACAATTAAAATAGTTTATATGATGGTTTAAGTTTTAGGATTCACGAGTTCACAGTATCCATTTTCTTAATTTCAATCCCCAATTTTGATAACAATTGATTGTGTGTACCCAGACAAATTCTTCGAAATTAATTCATTACCTCTTTTGAGTTCGAACAATTCCTACCCAATTAAGTCAACCCACAACATCTCTACGTGAATTCGATAAGCCATAACAAGAGCAATCAATCACCAAAGAATTTATGTAACGACCGCGACAACTATAAAAGCGTATTTCTTTCTTTTTATCTAAATTACAATTTTTTTTTACTACGTGGTATAAATAAATAAACAACCTCTCGGCATAATTATCACCTACAAATTAATGAATTAGTGGTCAATTAATTTAAAACATTAAGAATAGAAGTAAAAATAATTTATAACATCAATGGGAGATTGAAACTTTTCAATTAAAATTAAGGTTCAAATTTGTGTTATAATTCTTAACTAATTATTAAATGCACATCATGGGAGAATAATAAAACGAGAATGAATTAAAGTACATCAACGAGTTTAAGGAAAAATGAAAAAAAAAAAAACAAAAACAAAAAAAGGATGAAGATCTTACACCAAGAATTCTCCATCTTTTTATAAAATTCTCGAAACCTCAACTTCTAGATTTATTCATAATGTTTCTCCTTTTGACACTCCTTTTTTTTTCGTTATGACTTTTATGTCCTAAGATGCCTATTTGGCATGTATATATGGTACGTATAATATATAATGGATCCTTGCAATTCTCAGTTTGAAATATATGTATAAAGAAACCTTGCAAGCATTCCTCAATTAATGGGCATAACATGTATTTATAGGACAAGATTTAAGATAGAATCCTTATTAAATTTGTCTCGACAAAGAGTTTGCGAAGAAAAAAGGAAACTGTTCTCGTTTTCAGTTGGACTCATATTTTCATACAACTTTAATCCTTCATCTTCTAATATTTACAATTAAGTCATCTTCATCCCAAAATCATTAATAATTGATTGATGCAAGTTCCAAAATTATGGAATTTAGTTCCCAAACTTTTCAAATGTCGAATTTAACTCCCGAAACTTATGATTTTTGCCTAATACTTCCAATTGATTCGATTAATCTTCAATTACTCGGAATCAACTCTAAATAGCCATTTTCACACCCATTGTATCCAAGTTGGGATGTTAACCTACATTTGACATAATTTACACATTAAATAGATATCCAGTCAATTTTCATATAATAAAATCCTAGAAACATGCATAAAATATATTTATCAAATACCTCTTAACTTAAACTCTTATTTGTCTCGAGCAAGACTATCTACTAAACACATAAGCAAACAAAAAACAAAAAAACAAAAATGCAACATTAAATAACTTTGTCGAACTGAAATCATTTGATAATTCATAAAAAGTTCATAATTCATAAAAAGTTCATAAGCTAGTAAAACTAATTCTTTTTTATTTTATGCTTGATCAATGTGTGTGTATAGTCAACTTAATCATCATGAACTTTTAAGTTGGTTTTTTTTTTTTTTTTTTATCCTTAATAGTCAAATATTTTCTTTCATTCTCATGGGAGGCCCACATTCAAACTTCTTTTTCAATCAAATACCCGGGATGTATATTCTGAAGTTGATTACACAACACTATTTCCTTTCTCACTCATGTTTGGTTAGATTTCACCAATGAAAGTCATTATCTCGATATGTGATGATTCTACCTAAATTTGAATGTCTCATCCTCCAAGTTTCAACTAGGGTAATAATCCTCACTAGAAGTTCAAATCTCAAATTAAGTATCCAAGATTTAATCGGACAAAAATAGTTCTGACTGCCTTTTCTTTGTTTTTCGTTTTTTCTTTTCTTTTTATTTTTTGCACTCTGTTACTTCATCTTTTCCTTGGTTATTGAATATAGTTTTCACTCTACTTTGTAGTCATTCTTGTTCCTCGGTAGGTCATCTCCTAAAAATTTGTGATAAATAGGGCCAAACTACTAAAAATTGCTTCACATAACAACTTAGATAATTTATTTCCTACATGCCACGGCTAGCGCGATGCTTCTTCTTTTTTTTTTTTTTTTTTTTTTTACAAGTAATTGGAATCAAAATCCCAGTATATTAATAATAGGGGTATTTTCAAAAAGTCTAATTTTACGGGTATCAATTGAAAAATGTCCACACTTTTGAATTTAGTAATAAATTGTCTATTATGTCCTTAATAACTTTCATGATAAATTACATTAAAATAATATTCTCGACATTTTATATGTCGTTCTTGACACTTCATTTTGTCTAGAATGACATTTCATTCCGAACATGACAATTCTCTACATTTGAAATGTCGTTCTTGACATTCCCGTGTCCATTTTATTCATCAATATCATTCTGCAAAAATGTCCATTTTTGGGATTAGTGTGGAATTATAAATTGTTAACAATGGTATTTTGGTCTAAATTATTTCAAAATTGACATTTTTGCAATTGTGGACATTTTTGCAAATGGACATGTGAAAATTGACATTTCTTGCAATTTCCTCTTAAAATAATACCGAGGTTGTACTTGTTGGACAAAAACATTCAACACAAATATTCAGCAAGCACGGAATCAGAGGCAAAGCCACGAAATTCGTCCAGTAAGGGCACAGTTTAATAGATGTCAAATTTTTAGTTTTTGATCATGGATTAATGATGATAAAAATATAAAACAATATTACAAAATACCAAAAATGCAATACTTTATAAGTTACACTTGTTCCTTGCGAGTATTAATACTTTGATATCCTTGTACAATAACTCCATTATCAATCTTGAAAAATGCATCTCATTCAAAAAATTGGATTTCTATGCCTTATGTATTGTCTTTTTGTCTTGTATGACCTCATTCAAAAAATGAATCATGAATTTCTATGCTAGGATGTATTACTTTTTTGTCTTACAAAACTTGAATAACTCGTTGTTACGTAGAAACACTGCCAATTCATAGATGCATTTTGTCGACGCTTGGAAGATAAATTTTTTTATCGGTCATATTGCAAGTGCCTATTACACTTATCATTAGCATACTAATTCAACAAATAGACAAGCGCACTCAAACTTTAGCATACTAATTCAACAAACTTTGGTCCATTCCATCATTGCATTCCAAATATGGGGCTTTCAAAAGAAAAAAGAAAAGAAGAAAAGAGGCATGGGGCCAAAGTTCAGTGCAAGTGCCTGCACTGGACCATATGGGGTTTCGCCCCTACACGGAATCCGTCACTTATTTATCTATTTCACAAAAACGGATCAAACATCCCCAGACCATTCTTCTCAATTGGTTAAGTGATTGTGTTACATATTATATAATCTTGGTTCGTCAAAATAGCTTCAAAAATTATTCAACTTGTACTATTCGTATAACTAATCCAAAAATGCATAACATTTATCATAACTATTGTGCTCAAATAATACGATCTCACATAAATAAGTGTCAAATTAGAATAAAATTACATCACCTAATCATAATTTATACATCATAAACAAATTCAAATATTCATCCATTAGCCAGCATGGCTATCCAACTCACACAAAGAAATAAAAAATACTATTTTTATTTTTTTTAATTTTTTTCAAATATATAACACAGACAAGTATGTATGTGTATGTGTGTGTGTGTAATTACCACTCAACTAAAAATACATACTATCCTCAATGCATGCATAAAATAGGTTTAAAGAAGGGTTAACAACACTCGTTGTGTATACAATATTACTCTTTTAGTACTTGGTTTTTTATCTTCCTTTAATATCATTTTCTTGCTCTTTCTTCAGAATATTTCCATCATGTTTGAAAAGAAAGAAGAAAAATAATTACCAATATATTCATACGATAGTTTATGCTAGTTTAATTTGAAATGACTATTGTCATTTAGTTACAACTTAAAATAAACTTATTTTTTTACAAAATAAATTTTCGAATTTTAAATTTCTTTCAGTTTTATAAAAGAAATAAAAAAGTTAAAAAAACAAAAGAATTTTTTTTTGGTCAATCGAGGGTTGATCATGGTTTGCAAACCCATGGTTGACCCAAGGCAAATGGTGGGGTTAGTTTTACAACAGGTTGACCAGGGTAAATGTAGAAATATCAAACAAGGAAAGGGAAGAGAAATTGGCGGGAAAACTTTTATTTGTGTATGAAAGATTAAATTAGAAAGTTACAGAAAAATCGGTATTTATAGACAAAAACTGGTAATGAAGAAATCTATATACGGTATTTACAGAAACCGGTAAGTGCAATGTACACCCATATCCGGTAAGCACCAAATACGGTATTGTACTCCAATATCTGGTAATTATCAAATGCACTTCAATCCGGTTTGCACTTCAATAATCCGGTAATTAATATCAACACTCCCCCTCAAGATGACAAGTGTATATTTAACACTTCCATCTTGCTGAGTAGGGAGCTAAATCTCGTTCCAGCCAATGGTTTGGTTAATAAGTCTGCTAATTGCTGCTAAGAGGAAGTATGTAGCATTTTTACCTCAAAGTCCAATGGGGTAGACAGGATAGCGATGAAGCTACCTGGGAAAAGGAGGATGAGATTCTGGCAAGTATCCAGATATTAGAGATCAAGTAAGTTTAAATTTCGAGGACGAAATTTATTTAAGGGGATAAGGTTGTAGCGACCGAGAATTTTTATTTAAGTTTCTTGAAAAACGTGTCGCAAAACCTTAAACCCCGAGTTTTAAATAAAAGCGCGTTCGTCTAGCCGTTGTTAAATTAATTTAAATTTATTAGATCGAGTCCAATTTTAAATACTTTAATTTATTAAATTCATTATCGTTTTAAATCCGAAACTTAATGCGATATATTATTATTTCGGGTCCAAAATTCATTAGTCCAATTAGGGTTATTTTAGCCAAATCCTTTAAGTCCAAATGTATTCTTTTCAGCCCAATTCTGTAAGTCCAATTAGAAAATTTTTTCGGCCCAAATTTCTGGCCCATTTAATGTCCTAGGGAATTGTGCCCTAAAATTCTACTGTTCATATATACCTCCCTCATTTTCCTCCCCTCACTCACGCAGCCTCCAAGCAACTGGGTAAGAAATGTCACCTTCTCCAAATTTTCACTCAATACAGTGAATCTCAGTCACCTTCCTGTTGCTGGAAACTCACGTTGATACTAGAACTCCAATTTCTAGCACCAACAACATGGAGTTTCACACATTGAACCAGTAGAAACCAGATTCACCAATGCCTCTCAACCTCTGAAATGTCACGTTGGAAAAACTCTAACTCACAACTGATGCTAGAAAACCCATTTCTAGCATCAACAATGTTGGAAATTCATGTGTGATGCTAGAAAATCAATTTCTAGCATCAGCCCCACCACCTCCAACTCACAGACCATTACACACAGCACCATCAACACCACACGAGCTCCACCACTGCAGTCACCCATCCCTCCCACAACCTAGAACCACCACCTCCCACACCACTGCAGCGACCCACACGAGCCACCACACCAACACCCAAGCTACAGCCGTCACCCCACAATCCAGCCCCAATCGAACGGCCACCACAGCCACCTCCTGCAAGCCACCGCATCAACGCCACCACCACCTCACTACAACCAACACCACCTGCAAGCCACCACGAGAACACCCAAACTCACCTACCATCCCCGACTTCGAACCGCCACCCACACCAAACGGGCAGCCCCCAGAAATCAACCCAAAAAATCAAAATCAAAACCCAGAAATAAGAAACCCACGAACTTACCTTACTCCCCGACCCATTCTCCAGCCGGTTTGCCGCTGGAAAACCCAAGAAACCCGAACTTCAAGCTTCAGTTTCTCTTCGACCGCACGCCAAAATCATCCCCCAGTCACCACCTTCCCACCACCGGCGCCGCCTCGCGACGGCGACGCCGTCACCGTCGCCGGCTGGAATCGGAGGAAGGGGCGAAGCCCCCTTCCCGTCGCTTCCCCGTCGCCTCTCCTCTCTGCCCTCGCGTTCAAACGCGAGAATGAGAGAGAGAGAGATTTTTATTTTTTTTTATTTTTGAAAATTATTTTTAAGCCCCAAGTTTAGGAGTTAGTGTATTTTGGTCCCCAAGTTTTAAAATGTTTTATTTCAGTCCCAAAGTTCGATTTTAAAGAAGGACAGCCCCAAAACTTATGTTTTAAAAATGAATCAGCCCACAGGTTCTGAAAAAGTCCATTTCAGTCCCTAAATTTTTATTTTCAGTTTTAATAAATTTTCAATTTAGTCCCTATTTCAGAAAAGTTCAATTTCAACCCTTAAACTTTTATTTTCAGTTTTAATAAATTTTCAATTAAGTCCTTAAATTAGAAAAGTTCAATTTTAGCCCTTAAACTGTTATTTTCAGTTTTAATAAATTTCAATTAAGTCCCTAAACTTTATTTTTATCATTTTTAATCTTTAAAAAAAAAATTTCGAAACACTAATTCAAAGTTGATTTTCTATTTTTGGCTAGACGAAACGTAAGGACGATAGAGCTTGAGATTTCTTTCCGCTCAACTTTTTACGACTCGAGATAAATTGAGGTAGACTCGAGATTTTATGTGATTTATATGCTTTAATGCATAAGATGAGAATCTCTTATGAGATAGATTACGTTGTTATGCTTGCCATAATTTATATGCTTAATTGCATGAGAAGAAAGAGAATCTCTTATGAGATAAGATGATGTTATGCATAACTTACGTGCTTAAATGCATGAGACAGACTACCCACACCCTATGATTTTAAAGAGCCTATGATTTTTCAAAGAAAATTAGCCCATGAGAATATCACTGTATAGATTGCATAGTTATGTGTTAAATTACTCTATAAATTAATTACTGGCGATGAGTCTACTGAGTATTTCTTCGAAATGCTCATTCTATTATTTTAACCATATTTACAGATTTTGGAGACGGCCGAGTTTGATGTGCAGTGGTGATGTGGACGAATTAATATAGTTAATTGTTTTAATTTTTTTTTTTTAAATTTCACTCATTTGAACGTTATGAACTTACCTTGTCGTTTCCGCTATTTCAAACTTGAGTTTACTATTTAATCAATTTTCTTTAAATTAATTCTAATGAGGTTTATTGCCGTTAACGTTCACAAATTTTAAATGTGATGTTTTTTAAAAGTTAGTTATTCCGCCAAACTTTTCAGTTAAGTTAGGGTAAAAAGATGATGACGTAGCATTCCGGGTCCGCGGAACTCGGGGCGTTACAGCTTGGTATCAGAGTCAGTCTGCGTTTCTGTAGACTGGCAAATTTTCAAAAAAAAAAAAAATTCAAAGAGATGTTTTACATTATTTAATTCTTATTAATAAAAGTTGCCACTGCCATCACTCGATCAGCCGACTCCAAAGGTAAAGAAGTTTATGAAGTTTAAATATTATTTTAATTCGGATACTTGTTTTGATGCTTTATGAGACTTAGAAGAAAGAAAAAAAAAAGAAAGAGAAAAAAAGAAAGCGTATCCGAATTAAAAAGAAAGAAAGAAAGAAAGACGAGTTTGAGCATAATTTGAAAAGAATTTTCTTTAATTTTTACGTCCTCGTAATTTTAACTAGAAGAGAAAAATAACCCCGCTTAATTGGACTTTGCATAATTGATTTAGGACATGGCACCCATTCGTAGAAAGACACTCAGTGACGCAGAACAAGCCTTTAGGGATTATGACCGCTTCAGGCCCGAACTTGAGTGGACAATTGCCCAACATATAGAGCAGTTGAATATTGTACGTGAACGGGCCATACAACATGGCTACGTGACCAATGATCACCAGTCGATCCGTCACTTACTCTCGACTTTTCGAAGTGACTATGCGGAGGTAGCTAATAGCATATATGTAGATGCTCTGGTGTCTTTGAATGTGGAAATGGAGTATGATGCCTTCTGCACGAGATTTGTGGCATATTGGCCCATGTACTTTGAGTACCGCTATGGGTTTGCTCTTGAAGAAGACTCAGAAGAAGAAGAAACTGAGGAAGACGCTGACCCAGCGCTAGGAGAGATCTCGGACGTTGAATCAGGCGTAACCGAAAGAGAATAGAGAGATAGAAATTAGAGTAAGCTCGACATGTTGCTGTAAAAAAAAAAAAAAAAAAAATGTTCGGCATACGTGCCTTCCTACCCATGTATTTTCATCAAATGAAGTCGAGTTTTAAATGAAATGATATTTGGGTTCTAATTTTCATTTTTAGAAGTTATCTGTTACCATTTACGTTGTGGTACACTTAATTCAACCTTTATGAATTACTTTTAAAATTTTATGAAGGTTATGGCATCACCAACTCAAACTGATATCATCCGGGAATTACTTAACGTGGTGCAAGAACTGAGACAAGCTCCGCAGCCGGTTAACCCCACAACACCAGCAATAGAACAATTTCGGAGATACCGCCCACCTACGTTCGATGGCGGAGAAAGTCCACTAGCAGTGGAAGAATGGCTCCAGGCCATTGAGAAGATATTCAGGCACATATCTTGTCCTGAAGATAAAAAGGTAATTTGTGCCGAGTTCATGTTAATTGGAAGAGCTGGTTTCTGGTGGGAATCTGCATCCCGAACAAGGAGTGAAGAGCAGCTAGCGGCTCTGACTTGGGACAAGTTTAAGACTGAGATCAGGGATAAATTTTTCCCACAAGCCCTCAGAGATCACAAAGAGTCCGAATTTCTACGTTTGGTACAAGGTGAAATGGACATAACCGAATACGAGAGAAAGTTCGAGGAACTGTCGCGTTATGCTCCACATCTGGTGGAGACTGAGTTCAAGAAAGCACGGCGTTTTGAGAGGGGTCTACGCCTTGATATCCGACAGATTGTCAGTTCACATGAACTGCCAACATACGGAGAAGTTGTGAAGAAGGCTCAAGCAGTAGCCTATGCCGGTGTGAGAATTGGGAACCAAGGCAACCATAACGAGCAAAGATATCAAGGGAAGAGAAAGTGGCAAGGCCCAAATCGCAATCAGAATCAGAACCGAAATCAAGCATTTACCAAGAGGCCGAATCTAGGACCAACAGGGAGACAAATGATCACTTTCACTCCACCCTGCCCTAAGTGCCAGAGGCCGCATAAAGGAGAGTGCCTTTTTGGAAAGGGTGTCTGCTACAAGTGTGGCCAGCCGGGTCACTTTGCATCGGATTGTCGTGCCCCGTCCGCCTAGGGTTCCAATCAGAAGGCGAACCCAGACCAGAACAGAAAAGGAAAAGTAAGAGTGTTTGCTATGGATGCAGCTGAGGCTTCTGACGTGATTGCAGGTATACTATCTATCTCTAGTATTCCTGTATATATTCTAATAGACTCAGGAGCTACACATTCATTTATAGCTGAAGCATGTTTAGGAAGACTGAACTTAATAGGAGAAGAAACTGGTAGTACTCTCGAGGTTAGTTTACCGTCAGGAGGAACTATCGATACAAATAAGATAGTCAAAGCAGTACAAATAGATTTTGACGGCCAAGTTTTGAAGGCAGACTTGAATATTATCCGAATGAACGATTTCGATATTATTCTGGGTATGGATTGGCTCAGCACCAATCGTGCCGCAATCATGTGCCACGAGAAAGAGGTTATTTTTCACAAAGATGGTGAAGAAGTATTCAGGTTCTACTGGACGAGGATCAAAACACTTCCTCGCCTTATCTCGGCTTTACAAGCGGAGAAGCTATTAGCCAAGGATGATTGTCATAGCTATTTGGTTAGTCTTCAAGACAAACCCGTAGAGGAGATTACTCTGGACTCAGTGCCAGTAGTATGCAAGTACAGGGATGTCTTTCCAGATGATCTACCCGGTATTCCGCCGGATAGGCAAGTGGAATTTTCCATTGATTTGGTACCAGGAGCTGCCCCTGTTTCTAAAGCTCCGTACTGCATGGCGCCAAAAGAGTTGCAAGAACTGAAGGTGCAGTTGGAGGAATTGCTAGAGAAGGGTTTCATCAGGCCAAGTGTGTCTCCATGGGGAGCACCTGTCCTATTTGTAAAGAAGAAGGACGAAAGTATGAGGATGTGCGTCGACTATCGAGAACTTAACAAGTTGACGATAAAGAATAAGTATCCCCTTCCCAGGATCGAAGACTTGTTCGATCAGCTGAATAGTACAGCTATCTTCTCCAAGATTGATTTGAAATCTGGTTACCATCAGCTAAAGGTTTCGCTAAGTGACATACCAAAGACGGCGTTCAGGACACGCTATGGGCATTATGAGTTCACAGTAATGCCCTTCGGCCTCACGAACGCACCTGCGATATTTATGGACTTGATGAATAGAGTTTTCCATCAGTATCTCGATAAATTCGTTATTGTTTTTATCGATGACATACTTATCTACTCCAAAAATTCTGCACAACATGAAGAACATTTGAGGACTGTGTTGGAAACACTGAGAGCAGAAAAGTTGTATGCCAAATTCAAGAAATGTGAATTTTGGCTTGAGCGAATAGGTTTCTTAGGTCACATTGTTACAGCTAAAGGCATTGAAGTTTATCCTTCTAAAGTTGAAACTGTAACGAATTGGCCAACACCTACAAATGTTGGAGATGTGAGAAGCTTTCTTGGATTAGCCGGATATTATCGGCGATTCATAGAGGGTTTCTCTAAAATAGCAGGTCCTATGACCCAGTTGACTAAGAAGGGAGTTAAGTTCCAATGGACAGAACCATGTGAACAAAGCTTTCAGAAACTTAAGAACAGACTTGTCTCAGCACCAGTATTGACTATACCAGACGGGTCCGATGGTTTCGTTATTTATAGCGATGCATCCAAACACGGTTTAGGTTGTGTATTGAAGCAGAATGGAAAAGTGATCGCATATGCTTCAAGACAATTGAAGCCACATGAAAAGAATTATCCGACGCATGATTTAGAGCTCGCAGCAGTTGTACACGCTCTTAAGATCTGGCGACACTATCTGTATGGGAGTAAATGTGAAATCTACACCGATCACAAGAGTCTCAAGTATTTCTTCACTCAGAAGGAACTGAACATGAGACAACGACGATGGCTAGAGCTAGTAAAAGATTATGACTGCACTATTCTTTACCACCCGGGTAAAGCAAACAAAGTTGCAGACGCTTTGAGCAGAAAGAACGTTGGACAGTTATCAGCTTTGGGAATAACGCAAGATCAATTGATTCGAGATTTTCAGAATTTAAGGATCGAAGTGCGAGTCCCAACAGTCCAAGGATCTAACAGATTGGCAAATCTAATCGTCAAACCAGACCTGAGAGGTCGAATTGTAGCAGCTCAAGTCAGAGATAAGTTCTTGGAAAAGATCAGATCCGAGGTTGGGACTGGCAAGAGAATAGGTTTCGAGATCGCCGCTGATAAAGCGCTTATATTCAGAGGACGTCTTTGTGTGCCGAAAGATGAACATATCCGGAATGAGATTTTGACAGAAGCTCATTCAGCACCTTATGCATGCCACCCAGGAGGGACAAAGATGTATCGTGATTTGCGCAATACCTTTTGGTGGAGAAACATGAAAGGTTGCATTGCAAAGTTTGTCTCTCGATGTATGACGTGTCAGCAGGTCAAGGCTGAACATCAGAGACCATCAGGGTTATTAAATCCCTTGGATATACCAGAATGGAAATGGGAGAAAATTTCCATGGATTTTGTGACAGGGTTACCAAAATCAGTAAGAGGTCATGACGCCATTTGGGTTATTGTAGACCGACTTACGAAGTCAACTCATTTTCTACCAATCAGAATGACTCTCAATATAGATCAATTAGCCCAATTGTATGTTAAAGAGATCGTTCGACTTCATGGAGTACCAGCTTCCATTGTCTCCGATAGAGATTCGAGATTCACTTCGAGATTTTGGAAGAGTTTACATGTCGCAATGGGTACTAAATTAAATTTTAGTACAGCTTACCATCCCCAAACAGATGGACAGTCTGAACGCACTATCCAGACACTGGAAGATATGCTTAGAGCTTGTGTGCTAGACTTGAGTGGTAATTGGGAGACTCATCTTCCATCAGTGGAGTTTGCCTATAATAACAGTTTCCAGGCTACTATTGGTATGGCTCCATATGAGGCACTATATGGGCGACGTTGTCGATCACCAGTTTACTGGGATGAAGTAGGCGAGAGAAGAATTTTAGGTCCAGAATTGATTGAGATGACAGTTGAGGCCATTGAGAAGATCATACTACGGATCAAAGCCGCCCAAGATAGACAGAAAAGTTATGCCGATCAAAGGAGAAAAGACTTGGAATTTGAGATTGGAGAGAAAGTATTCCTGAAAGTAGCTCCTATGAAAGGTACTATCCGTTTCGGCAAGAGAGGGAAGCTAAGACCTCGTTTTATCGGACCATTTGAAATCTTAGAAAAAGTAGGTAACGTGGCTTATCGTTTAGCGTTACCACCCGAGCTCTCGGCCGTACACAATGTTTTTCACGTTTCCTTATTGAGGAAATATATCCACGACCCGAGCCATGTGGTAAATTTTCAGACTATTTCGATTCAGAGGAATCTGTCTTATGAAGAGACACCTATGCGCATTGTGGAGAGAAAAGTCCACGTCTTAAGAAACAAAGCAGTCCATTTAGTCAAAGTCCAATGGGGTAGACAGGATAGCGATGAAGCTACCTGGGAAAAGGAGGATGAGATTCTGGCTAAGTATCCAGATATTAGAGATCAAGTAAGTTTAAATTTCGAGGACGAAATTTATTTAAGGGGATAAGGTTGTAGCGACCGAGAATTTTTATTTAAGTTTCTTGAAAAACGTGTCGCAAAACCTTAAACCCCGAGTTTTAAATAAAAGCGCGTTCGTCTAGCCGTTGTTAAATTAATTTAAATTTATTAGATCGAGTCCAATTTTAAATACTTTAATTTATTAAATTCATTATCGTTTTAAATCCGAAACTTAATGCGATATATTATTATTTCGGGTCCAAAATTCATTAGTCCAATTAGGGTTATTTTAGCCAAATCCTTTAAGTCCAAATGTATTCTTTTCAGCCAAATTCTGTAAGTCCAATTAGAAAATTTTTTCGGCCCAAATTTCTGGCCCATTTAATGTCCTAGGGAATTGTGCCCTAAAATTCTACTGTTCATATATACCTCCCTCATTTTCTTCCCCTCACTCACGCAGCCTCCAAGCAACTGGGTAAGAAATGTCACCTTCTCCAAATTTTCACTCAATACAGTGAATCTCAGTCACCTTCCTGTTGCTGGAAACTCACGTTGATACTAGAACTCCAATTTCTAGCACCAACAACATGGAGTTTCACACATTGAACCAGTAGAAACCAGATTCACCAATGCCTCTCAACCTCTGAAATGTCACGTTGGAAAAACTCCAACTCACAACTGATGCTAGAAAACCCATTTCTAGCATCAACAATGTTGGAAATTCATGTGTGATGCTAGAAAATCAATTTCTAGCATCAGCCCCACCACCTCCAACTCACAGACCATTACACACAGCACCATCAACACCACACGAGCTCCACCACTGCAGTCACCCATCCCTCCCACAACCTAGAACCACCACCTCCCACACCACTGCAGCGACCCACACGAGCCACCACACCAACACCCAAGCTGCAGCCGTCACCCCACAATCCAGCCCCAATCGAACGGCCACCACAGCCGCCTCTTGCAAGCCACCGCATCAACGCCACCACCACCTCACTACAACCAACACCACCTGCAAGCCACCACGAGAACACCCAAACTCACCTACCATCCCCGACTTCGAACCGCCACCCACACCAAACGGGCAGCCCCCAGAAATCAACCCAAAAAATCAAAATCAAAACCCAGAAATAAAAAACCCACGAACTTACCTTGCTCCCCGACCCATTCTCCAGCCGGTTTGCCGCCGGAAAACCCAAGAAACCCGAACTTCAAGCTTCGGTTTCTCTTCGACCGCACGCCAAAATCATCCCCCAGTCACCACCTTCCCACCACCGGCGCCGCCTCGCGACGGCGACGCCGTCACCGTCGCCGGCTGGAATCGGAGGAAGGGGCGAAGCCCCCTTCCCGTCGCTTCCCCGTCGCCTCTCCTCTCTGCCCTCGCGTTCAAACGCGAGAATGAGAGAGAGAGAGAGATTTTTATTTTTTTTGATTTTTGAAAATTATTTTTAAGCCCCAAGTTTAGGAGTTAGTTTATTTTGGTCCCCAAGTTTTAAAATATTTTATTTCAGTCCCAAAGTTCGATTTTAAAGGACAGCCCCAAAACTTATGTTTTAAAAATGAATCAGCCCACAGGTTCTGAAAAAGTCCATTTCAGTCCCTAAATTTTTATTTTCAGTTTTAATAAATCTTCAATTTAGTCCCTATTTCAGAAAAGTTCAATTTCAACCCTTAAACTTTTATTTTCAGTTTTAATAAATTTTCAATTAAGTCCTTAAATTAGAAAAGTTCAATTTTAGCCCTTAAACTGTTATTTTCAGTTTTAATAAATTTCAATTAAGTCCCTAAACTTTATTTTTATCATTTTTAATCTTTAAAAAAAAAAATTTCGAAACACTAATTCAAAGTTTATTTTCTATTTTTGGCTAGACGAAACGTAAGGACGATAGAGCTTGAGATTTCTTTCCACTCAACTTTTTACGACTCGAGATAAATTGAGGTAGACTCGCCCCCATTAATTAGTTTAAATTGTAATTGCATGTATTATGTGATTTTATGTGATTTATATGCTTTAATGCATAAGATGAGAATCTCTTATGAGATAGATTACGTTGTTATGCTTGCCATAACTTATATGCTTAATTGCATGAGAAGAAAGAGAATCTCTTATGAGATAAGATGATGTTATGCATAACTTACGTGCTTAAATGCATGAGACAGACTACCCACACCCTATGATTTTAAAGAGCCTATGATTTTTCAAAGAAAATTAGCCCATGAGAATATCACTGTATAGATTGCATAGTTATGTGTTAAATTACTCTGTAAATTAATTACTGGCGATGAGTCTGCTGAGTATTTCTTCGAAATGCTCATTCTATTATTTTAACCATATTTGCAGATTTTGGAGACGGCCGAGTTTGATGGGCAGTGGTGATGTGGACGAATTAATATAGTTAATTGTTTTAATTTATTTTTTTTAAATTTCACTCATTTGAACGTTATGAACTTACCTTGTCGTTTCCGCTATTTCAAACTTGAGTTTACAGTTTAATCAATTTTCTTTAAATTAATTCTAATGAGGTTTATTGCCGTTAACGTTCACAAATTTTAAATGTGATGTTTTTTAAAAGTTAGTTATTCCGCCAAACTTTTCAGTTAAGTTAGGGTAAAAAGATGATGACGTAGCATTCCGGGTCCGCTGAACTCGGGGCGTTACACCCTTTCAAATACCTTGGTACATGATAGGCTGCCTCAAGGTGAGGTTGTTCAGGTGATTGAAGAAATTGGCTCAAGATTTGAACAGCATAAGACAAATCAGGTCTAGTGATTGTCAGGTACAGAATTCTACCCACAAGCCTTCTATAAACACTAGGATCATCAATGACCTCTCCTTCATCCTTTTTCAACTTCAAATTGTATGGTAATGGGCTGCTTGCTGGCTTTGCACCAAGATATCCAGCATCAGTCAAGACATCTAATGCATATTTTCTTTGGCAAACTGTAATTCCTGTTGATTTTCGTGCTACTTCAAGACCTAAGAAGTATTTCAAAATTACCAAGTCTCTCAGTTTGAACAGCTTGTTCAATTCATCTTTGAACCTTTCAATGTAAGCCAGATCATTCCCCCAATTATTATATCATCCACGTATATCAAAAGTGTAGTGAATGAGTGGCCATCTACTTTGCTAAACAATGAATGATCAGACCTTGATTGCCTGAAGCCCTGTGACAGAATGTAAGAAGTGAGCTTCATGTTCCATTGCCTCGAAACTTGTTTCAATCCATAAATGGATTTGTTTGGCTTGGAAACTAGTGGTTTCCCACACTCCCCCTGCTGCTCATAACCTGGAGGCATGAGCATATAAGCCTCATCATCCAATTCTCCATGTAGAAAAGCATTACTGATGTCTAGTTGATGAAGATGCAAATGTTTAGTGGCTGCAACTGCTAGAAGTAACTTAACAGTCACCAATTTTGCAAAAGGGGAAAATGTTTCTTCATAATCTAATCCAGCCTGTTGAGTGAACCCCTTGGCTACCAGTCGTGCTTTCTTTCTCTCTTCTGTGCCATCAGATCTCATTTTAACCTTGAATACCCATTTACAAGCAACTGGGATTTTCTGTGCAGGAAGTTCAGTGACCTGCCAAGTGTTGTTGGACACTAATGCCTTATATTCAGTATCCATAGCCTCAATCCAATTAGGATATTGGGATGCCTCAATAAGATCCCTGGGCTCAAAAGCAGCAGACAAAGCCAAGGTAAAACTCCTTTGAACATGAGACAACAAAGTATATCCCAGATAGTCTTCAATGGGATAATGTTTGCCAGATTTAGAATCTCTCTTCATGGAATTTGACTGAGGAGGTGGCAACTGAGACATAAGACTACAATGATAGTCTTGTAGATATTGAGGATTACGTTTAGGTCTAGTAGATTTCCTTACAGGAATAATGAGAGGTAGTGAAGAATCTACAGATAAGGGTGGATCAGATAAAGCAGGAGATGGTTGAGTAAGACTTTGAGGATTTTGATAACATTGATATTCAGATGTTCTTGAGTTACTTGAATTGGGAATAGGATAAAACTCATCAGCATTTGAATCAGAGGTAATGGGAAACAGAATATGGGAAGGATGATGGATATCATCAGATTTTGATAGGAAATCAAGAAAAGAAGAATTGTGATAAGGGAAAATATTTTCATGGAAAGGGACATCTCTGGAAACAAAGACAGATTTGGTCTTGAGATTAAAGAGTTTGTACGTCTTAATACCAGAGGGATAGCCAACAAAGATGTAAGGGATAGCTCTTGAATCAAATTTGGTCATGTTTCTTTTCAAGATGGATGCATAGCAAAGGCACCCAAAAACCTTGAGATTGTTATAAGATGGTACGATTTAGAATAGTATTTCATAGGGTGATTTGTTGTCAAGTAGTTTAGTAGGTGTTCTATTTATAATGTATATGGCTATCAATATGCAATCTTCCCAGAAAAGATCAAGTAAATTGGCTTGGAATTTGAGGGCTCTGGCAACATTGAGTAAGTGCTGGTGTTTTCTTTCAACCACACCATTTTGGTAAGGTGTTTCAACACAACTCAGCTGATGAACAATCCCTTTTGAAAGATAGAAATCAGTCATTTTAAATTCAAGACCATTGTCAGATCGAATAGTTCTTATATTGCATTGGAAATGAGTTTGAATGGTAGTCTATGTAATTTGGCTAAAGGACAGATAGTACAGTGCAATTCTTTATTGAATTCAATACTAGGAACAGATTTGCGTAAAATGGAGAGTTTAGAAATAGGTAAATGTCCTAATCGACAATGCCAAAGATCAATATTCATTTTGACATTAGAATCAACAATGGTATTACAAACAGGAATAGCAGACTTATTACATTGAAGAAGAAAACTAGAAATATCAGCGGAATTTTTGGTGTTCAAATTGTCAGGATCATATTTTAGCTAATGACAATGTAATGGCTGAACATTGATTTGAGGTTGAGACTGTTGGAAATGATAGAGTCCATGCTTAAGTTTGCCTACCCCAATCATCTTCCATGTTGAAAGATCCAGAATGAAACAAGCATCATGAGAAAACATTAGGCAGCAATTATGTTCAAGTATTAGCTTGCTAACAGATATCAAATTGAACTTAAACGATGGCACAACCAGGACATTGCTCATGTATAAAGTAGGTGATAACTTCACTTTTCCAATGTGAGTCACTACCACATTTTTACCACTAGGCAACCTCACATATGCACCAGCAATAGCAAATACAACAACCAAACAATAAGTAGAGTATACCATATACTCTAAAGCATCAGTATCGATGATCCATTCATTGGCAACTAATGGATAATCCATACAAGCCTGATTACCTCAGAAAGAAAACGGATCAGGATCTGTTGGAGAAGATGAAGATGTGTCCTAAGTTTGAGGCTTTTGAACAATCTGACTTTGCAACTGAGGCATCAACATAGATAGAATTTGCTGACATTGATTTGGAGTAATAGTAAGCTGTGATAGAGACTTCAATATTCCTGATGCATCACTACAAGATATTTGACCTTGATGAGCATGTCCTACAACGTTAACCACTAGAGACCTTCCTCTGTTAATTCTCTAATTTTGAGGATGGTTTGGAGGATATCCAATCAACTTATAACATTTGGCCTTGATATGCCCAGGCATACCGCAGTGACTACATATAGGTCTCTCCCTTTTTTGATTAACATTAGCAAAAACCTTGTTTACCCACACTTATCTCCTTTTGCCTTTCATCTTGTAACACAAGTGCAAAGACCTTGTTCAATGAAGGCAATGGATCCATCAACAGAATTTGACCTCTAGCACCAGCAAAGTGTTCATCCAAACCCATGAGAAAATACATTATCTACTCCTCTTGTTTATAATCAGTGCTATCAGTACTTGGCTTATAGTTTTCCAATTCTTCCCATAGACCTTTAGCCCGTTAAAGTAGGAATTAACGGAATTGTTCCCCTGAGAAATTGAAGCAATTTGTTTATTCAATTCATAGATCCGAGGACCATTCTCCTAACTGTATCTATCACGCAATTCGATCCATGTATCTCTGGCTGAATTACACTTGGATAAAGCTCCTTAGGTATTGAATTACTGATCCAAGAGAAGACCACATGGTTACACCTCCTCCAAGCCGTAAACAATGGATCATCCTGAGAAAGTTTAATGATAGATCCATCCACAAATCCTTCTTTATTTTTCACACTAAGCGCCATGGTTGCTGCTCGACTCCATGTCGCATAGTTCTCCTCGGTTAGAGTGACAGAAAGGAGTTGCATTCCATTGTTATCTCCATAATGAAGGTAATAGGGAGTACTAGGATCATTTATCAGTCGATTGATTGCAGAAATTGCATTGGATCCAGCTGCATCCTCAGCTGATGATCCATAAACGGAATTCGCCTGTTCAAATTGACTTTGAACTTCTGCCTGAACACTAGAATCTTCCGCCATCAATAATTGAAAAAATTCATAATGAGAAAATCACTGAAATCGCATACGGAAGGAGCAATTCTACTCTGATACCATGTAAAAATATCAAACAAGGAAAGGGAAGAGAAATTGGCGGGAAAGCTTTTATTTGTGTATGAAAGATTAAATTAGAAAGTTACAGAAAAACCAGTATTTATAGACAAAAACGGGTAATGAAGAAATCTATATATGGTATTTACAGAAACTGGTAAGTGCAATGTACACCCATATCCGTTAAGCACCAAATACGGTATTGTACTCCAATATTCTGTAATTATCAAATGCACTTCAATCCGGTATGCACTTCAATAATCCAGTAATTAATATCAACAGTAAACCCTGAATTTTTATTTTTATTTTTTGAAAATCTGGGAAAATCCCTAAATGCAATATGCAATTCTATTTTTTTATATGTAATACAATATCACAAAATATAAAAGTGTAGGTTTAGAAAGATGGGTTGCCTCCCATTAGTTCTTGATTTATAGTATCAAACTCGATTTTGGATAAAGAATTTTCTTGGCAGTATTAATAAGGCTTTGGAGATCTTGCTTAGCTTGAGTTGATTGTCTTTGCACTACACTTTACACATACTCCAAGATCGTGTTTTGGCTTTTTGAATATGTTAAGACTTGCCTAAATTATCCAATTCAAACTCAACTGAGAATACTTTTCTCTTCTCATCGACGTTAATCACAAAATCAATGAAGTTGGAGGATATCGTGATAATTTCATCTTCTTTGAACGCCACTAATTTGTTTGGCTCCCTCATCATTAATTCCTCGTTTTTTACTCGTTTTTCTTCTTTAGTTGTTGACTCCTCAAGTTGAATGGCGAAGAGATCTTTCATAAGCATGTTATTAGGCTCATCCAGATTTATTTGAGCTTCAATCCTCATATAGTTTAGCATGGAAAAAACATCTCCCACAAGCATGTCACATTCATCGTCTTCTTTTTCAAATGGATTATGTTGGAAAGATGGATCATATTCAAAACCTAACTTTACTTTGGAGAGGCCAATTACAATAATTTTTTTTGTATAATGCAAAGCCCTACACTTTCACAAGTCAGTCTCATTTCTTAATAAACATTCAGTTGAACAAATAATGACACTGGAAAATCACCATCATTAAGTTTTGCAGGTAGATTATATCCATTTATGGTGAAACGATCTCTTACAAACATGTCACCGATTCAAGTACGTCATGTGGATTGTATCCATTTATGATGAAGACGTCTCCTACAAACATATCACCATCATCTAAGTTGGGATTAATCATGAATATTTTTGCTGCTCTCTTGTTTCTTTTTCTTCATTGTGTATGAAACAAAGAAAAACAAGTAGATCAGCTGAAAAAGAAAAAGAAAAAGAAAAGAAATCATACAAAAGCAAAAAATAATTTAAACTAATATTAAATACAAATAAAGCCCAACAACGGCAACAAAAAAATATTGTCTAGTTTATATCCCGCAAATGTACGGATCATAACAAGTAATAAAGTAGACCTAAGAGTGTGGATGATCGTTCCCATGATGATTACTATCTAATCGTTGGTTAAACTATTCCTAATTTCAATATGATTCAAAACAAATAAACTCGGTCATTCATGCTTTGTATCTTAAAGACTAAAGTATTACTAAAATAATTAAAATATTAATTTATATGATAGTTAAAAAGTTAAGATTCACAAGTTCACTATAGCCATTCCCTTAATTTCAATCTCCAATTCTGATAACAAGATATTGCACGTCCTCGGACGAATTCTTCTAAATTAATTAATTTACCCCTCTTGAATTCAAAGCAATCCTACCCAATCAAGTCAACTCACCATATCTCTATATGAATCTGAATAAGCATTAATCAAGAGCATTCAATCAGCAAAGAATTCATGTAATGATCGTAACAATCATAAAAGTGTATCTCTACCTCTTTATACAAAGTGCATATTTTTTTGGGTATAAACAAATAATATGCCTCTGGATGTAGTTATCATCACAAATTAATGAATTAGTGGTCGATTAATTCAAAGCATTAAGAAGAGAAGAAAATATCAATTGGAGATTGAATTTTTTTAATTAAAATTAAGGTTCAAAACTATGTTACAATCGTTTATACTAACTAATTATTTAATTACATATCATGGGAAAATAATAAAACAAGAATCGAGAAGCAATTAAAGCACATCACTGAGTCTACGAGAAATGACAAAAATATGAAGATCTTGCACCAAGAATCCACATTGTTCTTGTTAAATCTTTGAAATCCTAACTTCTTGATTGATTTCTTAATTTTTCTCTCCTTTCGGAGCTCTCTTTCCTTGTAATTGATATGACTTTTGTGCCCCAAGAGGCCCATTTGGCTTGTATAATATTTGTATAATGGATCTTATCAAGCCTCGACTTGAATAGACGTGTATAATGAAACCCTACAAGCCTTCTCAATTGTTGGACTAAGGCATATATTTATAGGACCAGATTTAGGTGAAAATCCTTGTTTAAATTGGTTTCCACAAAGAGTTTGTGAATAAAAAAAGAAATAATTTCGTTTTCAATTGGACTCATTTTTATATGTAACTTTAGTCCACCATCTTCTAATATTTTTAGTTAAGCCTTCTTCATCCCAAAATCATTAATAACTGACCATATGCAAGTTCTAGAAGTTCGTAATTTAGTCTCCAAACTTTTCAAATGTCAAAATCAACTCCCAAAACTTGAATTTTTATTGAATGCTCCATTATTACTTTCAATTGATCACTTGCAATTCGGTTAATATTCTATTGCTCCAAATCAACTCCAATTAAGCTCCAAATAGCCATTTTCACTCCAATTGTATCCAAGTTGATATTATTTAGTTGACATAATTACATAAATTAAATAGATATCCTATCAATTTATATATAATAGAATAAATATAGAAACTCAAATTAGTGCATAAAATACACTTATCAATACTAATAAATGGTTTGTGTAGAACACGTAACAAAATGCCTAAAAATTGTAACCACGCAACTTACATTACTTTGTCTTGAACGTGTTGACAAGTAGCTGGTTCTTTTATAATTACATAAGTTTTTATTTATAAGTGATCCACACGTTTAGCATAAGTCGTTAGCCCCGTACCAGTTAGTGGCCATTGGTTCATTTTTTTAGAATCACAATCTTCTTATCGAGGTGGCTTTTGTCATATTTAGGAACGTTAATGGTAGAAGGTCTTTGCAAGGAGCACGACTCCTCCATGTAGTTGCTTTTATTTTTTCTTTCTCTTGATTACATTATGAAGAGAGAAATCAAATATTGAAAGGAACTTCATCCCATCACTTCACAATATATCTAAAAATGTTAAGAATATTAATTGGACTTTTGGTTGAAATGCATCAAAAGGAGAGGTCTGTGACATACTTTAGCGTAGCATGGAAACTAAATTTGAAAGGTAAGCTTCAGGAGCACCATTCGAGTTAACATAAACACTTGAATTGATAATTGATCACTACATTAATTTATATTGAAGCAAGCGGATCACTCTTCTTTGCAAGGGCTTCATCCATGGTGTTTGATCCATTCGTGGAAGGGGTCAATTGTCCAAGGTAACATGTTGTGGCTCTCTTTGGGATGCATTACACTTGTCCTTGATGAGGCTATTTTACCTCCTTGCAAGGGGATTACTCTTCCTTACATGGGCTTTTTTCATGGTGTTTGATTCATTCCATGGAAGGAGTTAATCTTCTTAAGGTAAAAAGTTGTTGCTCTTCGTGGGATACATCACACTTGTCGTTGATGAGGTATTTTACTACCTTGCAAGGGGATAGCTCTTATTTGCAAGGCATTCCTTCATGGTGTTTGATCCATTCATGGAAGGGGTCAATTCTCTAAATTAACAAGACAACTTTCTATGGGATGCATCACACTTGTGCTTGATGAGGTTATTTTACCTCTTTGCAATGGGAGAGCTCTTCCTTGCAAAGACTTCTTCCATGGTGTTTAATCAATTCCATGGATGGGGTTAATCCTCTTAAGGTAACAAGTTGTGGCTCTCTGTAGGATACATCACACTTGTCCTTAATGAGGCTATTTTACCACCTTACAAGGGGATAGCTATTCTTTGCACATGCTTCCTCTATGGTGTTTGATCCATCCATGGAAGGGGTCAATTCTCTCAGGTAACAAGTTGTGGCTCTCTATGAGATGCATCTCACTTGTCCTTGGTGAGGCTGTTTTACCACCTTGTAAGAGGATAGCTCTTCTTTGCAAGGGCTTCCTCCATGGTAATTGATCCATCCATGGAATGGGTTGTATATAATCGAAACACTGATAAATAGTCAAGATAGAGCCCTGCATGGTAGAGATACTGATGCATAGGATAGATGAGGCCTTGAATAGTGGAAGTATTAATGCATATGCTGGATGTGGCTATGGATTACGGAGTCCAATATTTCAGGGTAATGCCTATTAATTCATCAAGTATGACCCCTATTTCAGGGATCCTCCATTCTTCAAGAGTTATTATTCATAGCCTCTTTTTTAGAGGTATCCATTTTTCAGGGATAGTAGTGAGGCCCATGCATCAGTGAGATGAGGCCTTTACACTTGGAAAATTTTGTAGTTTTAAAGATGTTCTTATGCTTCATGGATGAAACCCCGTAATTTTTCAAATATTACCCATTCTTCAGGGCTTGTTCCCTTCATATCCTTTTCTTTAGAGACCTTCCTTTTGTAGGAGTCCTTTTATTCATGACATATTCAAAGGCCACCTCTTTTTAGGTGTCTTCATTTCATGATGGATGCTTTGACTCATAGGTGAAATTGAAAATTGCCTTCAAGTCCCTCAATAATTTCATGACCATGTCTCTTAACTTTTTATCTTCTACATTTTGGTCCCCATATTTTGACTTTTATTTTGATCATACCCTTGATAAATTGCATCTAAAGTCCTTCAACTATTGACACTCTTACACTTTAGTCCCTAAGTTCACTTTTTTGTTCGCTTTTAGTCCTTTTTTTGCATTGTTCTCTGGAATTTGAGTAGGCTAGGAAGAGGCCTTGCATGGTGGAAGCACTGTTGAATAAGCCAATACGAGGCCTTTATATTTGGAAAAATCATAGTTGTGGAGTTGGAGCATTTCTATAAGATTGAAACCTCTAAAAATAGATTAAGCATTTGTGTAGAGGCGAAGTCCCATGTTTCAGGGATGAGGCTTCTTAATTCTTCAACCTTGTTCCCTTCTTTAGAGGTTTTTCCTCATTGCCTTTTCTTTAGAGGCTTCCCATTTTTTAGGGGTTATTGGATTAATGACTCCTTTTCAAAGGGCCTCCCCTTTCCGGGAGTTCTTTCGCTTATGACCTTCTTTTTTATAGGCCTCCCCATTTATAGGAATCATGCGTATTCCACTACATTTGGAGGGAAAATTGTTGCATAAGAGTGACTTTTTTCCTGAGGACCTCTTCTTTAGGGACCTCTCTCAATCTCCTTGAGTAACTATCTTTATCACTAGCACTTATTGTGAATGGGTGTCTCTTTTATTCAAAGAGAGGATCTTTTGAGTAGATTTTGACCTCAAAATACTAATTATTCAAGGTGTGAGCACTCTTAATGTTGAGTTGAACTTCGACTCTTCTATCTTTGGGGCTTCTTCTTGCTTTTTATACAAGAACAAAACCTATTTCAAGGGGGTAAGCTTCTTCATTGCTTGAACTCATGGTGAGGATGCGCCTTTTTTTCTTCAAAGATGGGCTTTTCAAAGTGGATCTTAGACTCAAAATACTCATTTTTCAAGAAGTGTGAAGACTCAAGATGTTAGGTTGAACTTTAAATATTCTATCATTGGGGCTTCTACTTGCTTTTTATTCAAGAACGAAACCTTTTACAAGGGGAAAGCTTAGACACTCTTTGTATGCTTTTTCCATGGGACGTTCATGGTTATAATGTGATTTTCTATAGACGACACCAATCCGTTGACCTCAAATTTTGTACATCCAATGCGACCAATAGATTCGAAGCTCTTCTCACGTCCACGTAACTCATTTCTGCACACTTGAACAAACCATTAGAGCGAATGGTCGATCTCTAGTGGTGGGGAAGGTGGCCGCAAGCACTCCAACGGTCATGCCAACCTATGTAAGACTATAAATTTGAGTGTGGAACAAGCTAAAGATGTGAGCCAATTTAAGTAAAAGGGGTTCGAATCAGAGAACAATATAGAGCGTAAAGAGAGCAAAGTTATATGTTAAAAGTACAAACTTGCATTACCTTTGGAATGACACCAAATGTGAGCTTTTATAGTAGAAGAGGGTGAGTAAGAACCGTTGAATGAAGAAACACGTGGCCTCATCCTAGCAACAAGGGTCTCTTGTCATCGGCATCAATCGGTCAGAGCTAAGCTCAAGTGCATTTAATGTTTTGACAATTTGTAAGACTAGACTCTACATGTTGATTGAGTAGAGCCGTATATTCAGTGAGTTATCACATCACCCATTTGTTACAAGATCTTGTATGAAGATCTTCCCTAAGATGTCTCTACCTATCTCACCTCATCCATGAAGACTCGACTCTCCATGGGGGTTCGACTAATAGGGGTTCGGCCAATTGGGGTTCAGCTATGGGGTTTGGCTAATTTGTCACATGTGCAGAATGATGTGGAGTGTGGGCCTAGATTCTCTTGCTGTGTGGCTACCACTTGGCAATGCTTAGAGCTTTGTTGGAAGAGGCGTAACAGCAAGATCTAGGATAAAAATTGATACTAAATACACAATCTTTGTGAGATGATATTCAGACTTATAATATACTTTATTACTTGTCACGATCTATACACTTATTGAATCACGTGATCAAGTCGTTGGCATTGTTTCCACTGACTAATTTATTTACATTAATTTTTGTTGTTAATACTAACTTTGATTTAAATTTTTGTTTTTTTGTTTTTTGTTTTTCTTTTCTAGTTGATCTACTTATTTCTCTTGGTTTTATTGATAGGAAATGAAAAGAAACAAGAGCACAACAATAATATGGTATGGGATATTTCGAAATGGATGAAGATGACATGCCATTGGGAGTACTACGGAGACTACCATGTTACCAAGTATAAGATATAAATGAAGTTAATGAGGATGATTTGTCACTAGGATTACTATGGGTATTACTAGGCTACCAAGTACAGGATGAACAAAAAATTTCTCCAGTGGAAGATCAATATGAAGAAATTGATGAAGATGATTTATGCAAATATATAAAAGGTTGGCAAGTCCAAATAAATTCTGATGATACATATTCACAGTAAAATCTGTCTATGGTATGATAAGAAAAGTGGGAGAGACAACTATTAGTCAGGCTTTACGGACTAAGTTAGAATCGATGTACTTAACTAAGACAATGTCAAATAAATTTTTCTCCTAAGACAATTCTATAACTTCATATTTGATACCTCATCTATCTTAGAAGAAAACATTGATAAGTTCGCTAAACTAATTCACGATGTTGCCTACTGTGATGGAAAAATCACTGTTGATCAACAAGTTATTGCTTTACTAAACTCCTTAAGTGATAAATATAAGGATCTCAGAAATGTACTGGAATATGAGAGAGAAGATCTTACCATTGATAAAATCACCTCAGCATTAAGAAATAGGGAACTTGAATTGAAAACAGAATCTAAGGACCCTAAATTTGGTGAAGAATTAAATGTAAGAGAGAAACAGTACCAAAGTAAAAGAAATAACCAATGAAATGTTAACTCACACAAGAAAGGAAGATTCCAGAATTCTAGATTCAAAGATAAGAACAAGAATCAATTGAAACCTAAAGGTCAAGTCAAGAAATGTTATTACTGTGCGAAGACTAGACACTTTCATAAATGATTTCTAATACGAAGGATAAATCCAATTTTGATGGATCTGTAGCTATTGCCTGCAATAATGAATCAGATATTCAAGGAGTTGTCCTTGTTACTTCAACCAAAAGAAACCCAAATGAGTGGGTTCTTGATTCTAGTTGCTATTTCCACATGTGTCCCACTAGAGAATGGTTTGCCGACTTTACTGATCTGAATGGTGGTCAAGTTTAAATGGAAAATGATATGACCTGTTAGATAAAGGGTATTGGAAACCTTAGTTTGCTACTAGAGAACAATTGCCCTCTTGAATTGTCTAAAACCAAGTATGTGCCTGATCTTCAAAGAAATTTGATTTCTTTCTGACAACTGGACGATGAATATGAAATTAAAATTCATAAAGGTTTTAACAAAATACGTCTTTACTCCAGAGAAATAATTTCCTATCTTAAAACCAATGGAATTTACACACTGCAAGCTGAACTATTAGTTGAAAACAGCTCTTCAGTTGTGAAATCCCATGATGACAAAACCTTAAGTTGGCAAAAGAGACTTGGCCATATTAGTGAAAAGGGATCGATGATTTTAAATAAACTAAGATGTGTTGGAAAGGATAACATTGAAAAATTAAAATTCTGTGAAGATTGCATTATTGGAAAAACAAACAAGTTGCCTTGGAAAATTGGAATTGATAGATCCACTTCAATACTTGAGTATTTACATGCTGACCTATAGGGTCCAACATTAGTAAATATATTGAGTGGATTTAGATTCTACCTACTTATAATAGATGATTACTCAAGAAAAAATTTGACATTTCTTCTAAAACATAAATCTGACACTTTTCAAAACTTCAAAACCAAGAAATGATTGTAATGAACTTGATGATTTGATTGAGCTCAATCTGAAATGAAACACTCTAAAGACGAATCTGATATTGAAATTGGATCTCAAAATACTGCCCTTATTAATTATCAATTAACCAGAGATAAAGGTAGAATAAATAGGTTTCCTTCTACCAGAATTAATGTTGATCAATTTGTGACCCTCTACTCTGAACTTGAATATTAACTCTGAACCTACAACTCTTGAAAAATCTATTAACTATAAAGAATCCAAACTTTGGATGGAAGCCATGAAAGAATAAATGGATTCCCTGATTAAAATAAGACATAGAGTCTAGTTAATAAGCCTAAACACCAAATGATTGTTGATTGCAAAATGGGTCTATAAAGTTAAAGAGAGTGAACAAAACTTTGGGGGATAAAAGATATATGGCCAGACTTGTGGTAAAAGATTCACACAAATAGAAGGATTATACCAGCTTGACGTTAAAACTGCTTTTTGAAATGGTGATCTTGAAGAAACCATTTATAGAAAACATCTGTTTGTTGAAAAAGTCATTTTATGGCTTGAAACAGGCACCAAGGCAATGGTATAAGAAATTTTAATCTTATATTCAAAATCTGGGATTCCTGAAGAGTAATTTTGATTCCTATTTCTTTTTCAAAAGGTCAGGTGGACTTGATTCTATCTATCTATTATAGTATGTTGATGATATGCTTCTTGCTTGCCATGTTAGACCTCAAATCAATTTTGTTAAAGAAAAGCTTATAATTGAATTTGAAATGAAAGACCTGTGTCAAAAGAGATAGAAATAATTGTGTTGTTCTATACGTGAATCAAAGCTCTAATGTGAATAAAGTACTTGGAAATTTTTCTATGACTAAATGCAAATATGTGACTTTACCTATTGCAAATCATTTCAAACTTTCTAGTGAACAATATCCTAAAACTGATGAAGAGCTCGATAGGATAAGTAAAATACCATATGCTAATGTTGTTGGCTCTATTATCTACCTTATGATATGTACCAGACATAATTTAGCTCATGCTATAAGTATCCTTAGTAGATTTATGGCAAATCGAGGTGAAACACATTGGTTAGCAATAAAATGGATGTTAAGGTATTTAAAGGGTTCAACTAAATTGAGTTTAAAGTTTCAAAGGTATAATGAAGGTTGTATCTTGAAGGAGTACACTGATTCTGATTTTGTAGGTGATCTAGATAAAAGAAGATCAACTTCTTCTTATGTTTTTACTTTTTTTGATGGTTGTGTTAGTTGGAAGTAGCTTGTGGCATTGTCTTCCACTAAAACTGA
This sequence comes from Osmanthus fragrans, assembly GCA_019395295.1. NCBI lineage: Eukaryota > Viridiplantae > Streptophyta > Magnoliopsida > Lamiales > Oleaceae > Osmanthus > Osmanthus fragrans. The sequence continues at coordinate 14,372,207 of CM033356.1, forward strand.
ATACATTGCAGCATGTGATGCTGTTAAATAGGGACTGTGGTTAAGGGCTCTGTTGGAAGAAATTGGGTTCAAGAATAAAGTAGTTATGATCTATTCGAATAATCAAAATGCTATCCATTTGAGTAGAAATATTGTATATCATGATAGAACTAAATATGTTGATATTAAATTTCATTTTGTTAAAAACATGGTCGAAAAATACTTGATTAATCTTATTAAAATTCCAACTAAGTTTAACCCCTCTAATAATGGTACCAAGGTCTTACCTTTAAATATGTTCAGAAATTGTTTGAAAATTCTGAACATCACTTGAAGGTAATGAATCCAGTGAGTGAGTTTAATTTCTTATTTTTGTGATGAGAATCACGTAGCAACGAACACTATGCAACCCAACACGAGATTGAGATCCGACCTAAGAAAGCCAATATAATCAAGGCTTATGGATTTGACTTAGAAAACAATGAATCAAACAACCGACACAATCACAAACGGATATGACGACCTTTTGATTACACAATTTAAGAAATCTAACTCGAAATTTAAAAGCTTGACCCGAAAATTATTGAATCAAGAAACCAAGACAATTACAAGAATACCTTGAGCCCGTGATTACAAAACCAACGAACCTCACTTGATTTATTGAATGCCATGAGATGCAATCTTGATAAGTTCGATAAGATTGTTCAATGAAGAACAAATGTAGAAAGCAAATATGTCTTTCAATTTAATTCATAATCCAAAACTGTCTTACAATGAAATAAAATTGCTATTTATACTAAACCCTAAGAAAATACTAAAAAATAGAATTTAGAGTCCAAAATTATAAAAAGTTCCCAAAAATGAAGAATCTTAGTCAAAATAAAATATTCGCGAAAAAAAGAAATTTTGGCTCCAGTTTTGTTTCATATGGTCGCATGGTATTAATCCATGCGATTTCATGGAAGACTTCTCCAGGCGCTCATGGATCCCTGCTCCTCTCTGTGCGACTACAAGGCCTGGACTACTATGCGGTCACATAGTAGTCGGTTGGGCTCCTCTTTTCGGCTGCTTAAATCAATTACCTTCAACCCATTTTGGTCTTCGACCCCAACATGAAACTTGGCCCTCACGTGCCCCGTTTCTCGAGCATGCATTTGTACTGCTATGTGCGACGTTATTAACCACATTACTGACCCTAAATAGCTTTGAACACGCCATTAGCTTCTTCTCATCAAACATCGCACTCTTAATCGGTCTTGGTCTATCTCGAATCACATCATTTTGAGTACACACTTACTTGTTTTCTTAGTTTTATTATCATGTGGATTTGTTAATTTGAATCTGGAATATATTTTTATTTCGTCAAGCTTTCTATATGATTTAATATTGTAGAACTAAAATTCTCATGTTGTGATGTTTAATATGTTTATTTAATTATTGAATGAAATTTTTAGTAATGATTTAAATATAAAAAAATTCGGGTCGTTACAACATGGAGTAGGTATGGTATGTTTTTCGAGTTCGAAACACATGTAAAGTACGTGATTTCCAATTTTATTTTGTTACCTTGGTGTTGTTTGCTTCCCGATTCATTTGGTATCAATATGGAGATTTGTGGGATTTTGATACCCAATAAATCTTGGCCATAATGTTAAAACGATTGAATTAAATTATATCAACCACACAATTAATTGGTTCAACCTAGTTGTAGCAATGGGCCAAGCCGAGCCGGATCGGCTCGTTACCCTACGAGCTCGGCTTGTGCTCGGGCTCATTTGCCCAACGATCTCGTGGGCAATGAGCCGAGCCCTACTCGGCTCGTTTAAAAAAAAATGAGCTCGTCTCGGCCCAAGAGCTCGTGGCTCGTGGGCCGGGACGAGCCGAACTCACAAGTTCGGCTTGTGAACTCGCCTACTTTTGTTTTTTAATTTTTTTTATTACACATTTTCTTTCTAAATATTTTTTAAAAAATACATTTTTGGTAAATTTTTTATCTTATAAATATTTTTATTTTGTAAATAATTTAGTAGAAAAAGTATTTTTTACTTATAACTTATAAGTTATAATTTATAAGTAATTTTAATTATAATGTATTTTTTATGAGTTTATCTTATAAATAATACTTATAAGTTTTTTGTAATTATAATTTATTTTTTTACTTATAATTTATAAATAAATTTTAGTTAATATATTTTCATTTTCTAGTTTGTTTTGAAGAAAACATGTTGATTGAAAATAATTATTTTATAATTGATAAAAATTTTAAAAAAAAATGAGAAATTGTCAAATGATTTTTCAAAATATTTTTCCTTTTTAAAATAATAATAATAATAAAAAATAAACCCTCCTCCTTTTATCCGGGCTTGGAACCGGCTACTTCAATAATTCAATTTCGAGTAGACGGAGTTAAAAATTGTACACGAAAAACTTGTTACTTGTACAATTTTTTTAAAAAATTATAAAGGTATTAAAATAAAAATTTGTCATGAATATGGTTAAATGAAATATCACTTACTTAACTACATGCAATTTCAGCATATTTATCTTGCAGTCGAAAATGAGCGTCTTGTCAGTCCTTCACGCACATTAATGCTTCCAAAATATCTTCTTTCAGTCGACTCCTAACCTCAGAGAGAACCCTAGACCCTGCACTAAAAGCAGATTCCGAAACTACAGTGCTAACCGAAGGTGTTAGTAGATCTTTTGTCATTGCAGAAACTATTGGTCATCGGCGTTCATACTTTCGCCAGAAGTCAACTACTTCTTCTGAATTTTTCCTTAGTGCATTTTTACTAAGCCAATTATTATTAAAGTAATCAAGTAATTCAGTAGGTAACGCATTTGGACTATTACTCGATGTTTGAGTACATATAGTGGAAGACAAACTACTATTACTGGAAGAACCACATGCATATCCAGTTTGACCATATCTATATGAGTTCATGCTTTCAAATAAATTTAAAATTTCAGCGTTATCATCTCCTAAATTAGTGGGAGGAGTACTTGTAAAGTTGAAGGGTACACGAGTAACATGTGTACCCATTCGTGAAGCATATATTACATACATTTCAGATAAAGTTGTTTCCAAATTCCTATAGGTAATAGGTACGTTAAAAGTTAAAGATTTTAACATTCGGTCAATTATAAATTTATACCCGATAAATTATATTGGGGGGTCCATGATGCATGCTAACGGAAATAACATTGACAAGTCTTCCCAATATTTTCTAAACTTTAATTCCATGGCAATTATAACTGAACTAAAATCAGGGTCGTCTTTAAATCTATCAAAAGCTCTAGCAATTAGATAAAGACGTTGAAGGACCATACAACTAGTAGGATAATAAACACTAGGCAAAATATTTGTAGCATCATAAAAACTTTTCAAAAAACTTTAATTTTAATAACTAAAGCCCAATCGGACTCATTCAAAATATTATCGTCGTCGTCCCTAATATTCCTACTGTTACAAAATTCAGTATTTAAATGTTCGAAACCTTCACATGATTTTAATAATAAATATGTTGAGTTTAATCTATGCGCTATGTCACTAATAAATGTTTTTGAATGCGACACCCCATTTTCCGCACAAAAATCCTCAAATGCTTGTTTTCTACTAGGTGAAATAGTGATATAAATTAGTACTATTAAATTTAAAATATAGCATACACATTGAATATGAAATAAATAACCACTGAATTCGGGTTGAAGTACTCTATGCAATTTCTCGATAACAGACTTATTTACATTAACGTTGTCGAACGTAAAAGAGCAAATTTTACTCTCGCATTTACATTTTCTAATAGTGTTCATAATAACACTAAATATATTGGTAGCATTGTGCGGGTACTAAATAATTTTAAAAGCAATTATTTTTTTATGCATGATCTAAAGTGGGTCTATATAGTGCGCAGTTGTAGCCATATAATCTCTTTTATTAATCCCTTCCCATAAATCCGAAGTTAAAGATATCACACCCCCATATTTTTCTAAATCGGCAATCAATGTTTTCTTTGCATTTTCAAAATATTCTATTGTATCAGAACGAAGAGTATTTCGACTTCAACGCACCTCGGTTGAAGACATTCTTTCACAAAGGTAATGAAATGTTGGTTGTCCGTTGTGCTAGTGGCAACTCAAATCCGGCAATGTATTTCACATTCATGTTCAAGTTTTTTCCTTTGAATACATCCACGTATTAAGTGGCGTAGTAGTAGCACTGCTGCCTGGATTACCAAATTGTAGTTGCGTTTGACCAGTAGGAAGAAGACCATGTTTGGCCGCACATGTTTTGTAGTGATGATTGAAGTGGATGGTTCCAATGCCTTTTTGATGGTCAATCGTTGTTTACAGTACTTACATATTGCTTTGATTTCTGGAATTTCATCGATCACACGACCAGTTTGAACCAATTTAAAATGGTCTCAGCATTTTGCCTGCTTCTTCCCTTTTCTCTTCCCTCTTGCATCGAAAATTTCTAACACTGGTTCATCAACTTGTTCCAAATCAATTGGATGACTAGCATCAGCATCAACATCAACATGATTGGATGACTTCTTTCATGAACATCGTAATCTTCAATATTTTCTGGAATGGGTACTTCATTTAGACCCGCGAACTCATTCCCAAATTGATTATGGGGCACATTTGCTTTATTCCCGACTCCGACATCGAATAAGTTTTCAATAAATGAGCGTGGATCCATTTGTGAATAATTGAAATTGAATGTTGAAGAAGAAGAAGTGAAGTAGAATTGAGAAGTGAATGAAGATTATGTAGTAGTGTAGAAAATATATTGTAAAATAAAGATTATAATGTTTTCAAAATAAAATGTAGAAGAGTATAGAATGAGAATGAATGAACAATATTGATAATAATTGATTTGTACGGAGTATAGTAGAAAATAAGAGATCGATAGTAAGTTTGGTGAGAAAAAAATGTTGTAATTAATGGGTATTTATAGGAAGAAAATGAAATTTGAAAAAAATAAAAATAAAGGACCATAACCGTCACTGAAAAAATTCAGTGACCGTTCGATCAAAAGTGACCAGAACGGTCACTGAAGTTTTTCAGTGACCATTCTGTTCACTGAATTTGAAAATAATTTTTTTTTTCGAGCCACAAACCCAGGCTCGTGGGCTCATCCACGAGTTGTTCGGCGAGCAGTTTGTCTACATGACGAGCCAAGCCCAGCTCGGCTGGTTTGAGATTCTATGATTAGCTCGTGGCTCGGGTTTTTTACTAGCCCGAGTAGCTCGTGCTTGTTTTAGACGAGCCGAGCCCACGAGCTACTCGGTTCGATTGCCACCACTAGTTCAACCTGAAAATAAATTGGGCCATAGAAAGAAACTATTAATTTATATTGCTCGTGGCCCATTATCAACCTTGGCACCCTGAAGTCTAACATATCCTTCTCAATCCTGGAGTATAGACTAGACTGTGATACCTATGGGTGTAAGCGGTCCGATTTTACCGGTTTTTGATAAATTTTCAAATCAAACCGTTTACACCGGTTAGAGAAAAACTCAAACCTAAACTAAACCATTTTGAACGGTTTGAAAAAAACTCAAACATAAACCTAACGGTTTAGTCCGATTTTAAACCGCCGGTTTCGCCGCATATTTTTTTCCGTCGTCCAATTTTAAACCGCCAATTTCGCTGTATATTTTTTTGTTTGACTACTTTTATGCCATTAATTTAGGAGTGAGCATTTTTTTAAGAATCGGACTGGAACCATTTAGAACCGGTCATTTCGATTCCGGATCTTCTAAAAAATAATTTGATTTTGGGACAAATTATTAAGAACCAACAGGATCGGATCTAGTTCTCGGTTCTAATATGGGAACCGGACGATTCTCATAGAATTTTTTTATTTTTTTGGTAAAATATATGATTCAATCTCCAATCACTTTTATAAAAAATAATAAGATTTCTTTTTCATTTTAGACCCCAACACTTTCCTTCTTCTCTTTGATTATTTACTTCACTCTTCTTATAATTTTTTAATTAACTGATTCTCAAGCCAAATTAGAATATTGGGTAAATCTTTGCCTTAATAAATTTATTTACAATATATAATTTCATTTCTAAGATCCGAAATTTTTATTTTGTTTTCACTTTGATTATATAGTTGTTGATCCGATCAAAACTTTTCATCTAGATTTCTACAAATTATAATCGACAAATCAGAAGTTGCAATAATTTTTTAAAGGATGTCCAATTCAATTTAGGATTTTGATTTTAATTGAAGTTTGTTTAATCATTGGAGTACTATACAGTTTATATAAGTTGATGATTGTTTGGTGATAGTAATTTATATGGAATACAACGTGAGATTGTTTGATGAATCGTTTCAGACTTTTAGTTTAAGAGTCTATGGAATATATAAGTATCATTTAAAAATAAATAAAATGTCTAACACAAAAGTCTTACAAGTTATAATTTAGAAAATTTCATTTTTTTTTTAATTTTTATATATATTTTCGTCGGTCCGGTTTGGTTTTAAACGGCAATAAAATTTCTCAAACTCAAACCAAACCGGTTTGGCTTGGTTCAAAATCATTTCGTTGACGGGTTCACATGGCACCAAACCGACGGTTTCCAAAATGCGATTTCGGTTTAGTTTTCCGGTTTGGCGATTTTTGCTTACAGCCCTAGTTATACCAACTAATTTAGGTGAAAGGATGAAAATATGGAATTACAAAAATTTCGTGCAAGAATTAAAGAATTTGTTAATATTTGAAGAACAATCTTCAATGATTTTAATAAATATTCATGAATAAACACCTTACAATAAATCCTGACTTCCTATTTAAACAAAAAATCCTAACAAGGCATTTAAAATAATATAAACTTTGAAACCCATCTGTTTTAATAAAACCCCTAATTAAGGATGGCAATTTGGCTCGTCGCTCGACCCGGGTAAAACTGAGCCTAGGCTCGGGCGAGCCCATTTTGGGGTACCGAGCGGAGCCTCACGGGCTGGCTCGAAAGGAAAAAAAAATCCGGTAGGCAGCAAAACGTTGCCTTTTAAGGCTACAGTTTTTAAGACAGCACTCAATAGCCAAAATGTGAAAAGATAAAATAAAAATAAAAAATAGCATGTTCGGTCCGACAAGGCCCGAGCCTGAATTTTTTGGACGAGCTTTTGTTCGGCTCAGTTCGGCTCATATTACCCGAGCCGAGTTCAAGTCTTGAATTTTGGCTCATTGACATCCCTACCTCTAATTGAAATAAATTTCTAATCTACTAAGCACCATTATGGGCTATTTGTAGCCATCACATCTCATTAATTTTAATAGATATAACAACTAATTTCAGTAGGTACAATAATAGAACTCAAATAGAATGACATCGTTTCTTTTAAATAAAAGCTTAGCGTCTTGAATGCTTCAAATTGAAATCCGACGGTTGTACAATGTAGGTAATGTTGCATTCGTTCTTCTTTAATTGTTCCTTATACATTTTCACTTTTCTTATATTTATATATATTATTCCTTCCTTTCTTTCTTATCTAGGATATAGGGACCGGCATTTCAAATGGAGTAGGAGGAAAACATTTGAGGCATAAAAGTACTTCCTAGTAAAATTGACAAGTGTAAATATTGTACTTATCTTGGCCATCAAAAATAGATTTTGGAGGTATGTTTATGAACTAGATGCTTTACTTCTGTGTCTTTTTTCATTATTTTAGGAGAATCCGATATTGGACGAGAATGGATGAAAATGAATGATCCTTTGATTTCTCGCAAGTAAACGAGCTCGTGAACAAGTAATAAAGTATTGAATAGAGTGTCAAACTCACGAAAACTATGTACTTAATCTACTATCAATTAATTTTAACCTTAATTGAATAGCCAAATTGATTTGAGTATTTAAAATGATCTACTTGTATTAACTAAGCTCATTATGAAGGTTTTGGTTAAATATGTGAGATGAATGCTAAGACTTTAAATTTCCCTTGTTAATCCATTTTAATACAATTAAATATCATGACAATATGTACTTATTCTGTAGCGACCAAATAAAATTTCATTTATTTCTTTTTGGCTTTTGTTTGTTAATTTTGAGATTTCGTGGCATTAATTCTCAAAAATAAGTTTTGATGTCAATATTTTATTTATTCGATTAAACAATCAAGTATTCATTTAGCGAGAACTTTCATATTGATATTGGGCTTGTTTTGAAGCTCATATGAAGTGACGAATTTTAGACTCAAGAAATAGTTAGTTCTGATAAGTTAAACCTAAGTTATTATACTTCAAAAGAAGTTTTTTTTTTTTTTTATTTTTTTTATTTTTTTTTTGTAGAAGAAGGGCGGAACCTCTGAGAGTTTATTGATATGCCCTCACATGTGCCGGAGGAATACCGTGGTTACATTCGGGAAATATAGAAAGCAATAAACAAGGAAGACTACCTCCCTTACAATGAGATTTTAAATGAAATTCCAACGGGAATTCAAATCAATACATATCAAGTTCTAAGGTAAGGTAACTCCCAGCTATCCGTGTGCAAAATTCCTCGAAGTTGAATTGGGATTTCATTGCCAATAGACAGGTCCATGGTCGAGCCTTCACTTCCATTCTTTGCTAGAAAATCAGCCACCATATTTGCTTCTCTAAACACATGATGTACCTGGGCATTAAGCAACATAATCAGCTCCAATATTTCCTCCCAAAATTCCCAGAGCCACCATGGAGTGCATGCCCCTTTTTTTATCCATTGAACCACGATTTTAGAATCGGTTTCAACATTAATATTGGTAATTCCTAGTTCTCTGCACATACGAAGTCCATCAAGAAGAGCTCGGATTTCAGCATCATGTTGGTGCAGCTGCCGTAATGGCGAGAGAATCCAGCCATATAAACACCATTGCTATTGCGAAGCAGACCCCCACTGCCGGCTGGCCCAGGGTTGCCTTTAGAAGCGCCATTAGTGTTTAGTTTAAATTGGCCTCCCTTCGGTTTCTTCCAGCTGATTAGTTGTACCTTAGTTTGTTTTATGTCGTTAATGGGACAATTTAAGGAGCGCAAGCACTGGATGTCACGATCTGATATGTTGCTAGCCTTGGACATCAGACCGACAATCTGTGAGATCGTGATTTTGGTCTGCCAGGCGACTTTCTGCCAAGAGACGGGGTGTTCCTCCATACGGGCTTCACATCTCGTTTTCCATAATTGCCATGTGATAATCAAAGGTGTAATGTCGCGAAGGACTCCCAGTTGTGTCAATTTAGACACCTTTTTCCCCCATAAACTCATCATTCCTGTCCAAGTACTCACACCAGGGAGAGATATCTTGAAATGTGCTGCAAAATAAGACCAGATTTTTGTAGCTAACTCTCCATTGCACAGAACATGGTTTATAGTTACAGCTGATGGATTCTTGCAACAGTTGCATTTAGAAGCCAACGGGATCCCAATATTTTGCACCACCTCATCAACCGGTAACCATTTTAGCCGGGCTCTCCATGACACAAAAGAGATTCGTCGAGGGACATGGTGTTGCCACAACCACCGTTTCCATGGGCAATCCGCTCTTTTGTGCCGAATTAGTTCCCACGATGAATTTGAATGGAGGATAATTTGGATTAGTTTTATTAATTATCCATTTGTATTCTTTGTAATCCAATTAACCAATTTGATCATTTGCAGCTAGGATTTTGTTACTTGACAAAATAAATCATTTAACTAACACATATCCCCAGTGCTGTTATTTGAAATCAAATTTTACCCAATCTTTATAGGTTTTTGACTCTTGTTTACATATTAATTCCAATTGACATTAGGTTTCAAGACATTTTGGATACATATAAATGCACATACGGTAGACCCACTAAAGAAATCATTTTTACCCACATACGTTCCATTCGACGTAGACACTATCTTATCACTACAAACTAAGGTAAGATCCATACAATAAGCTGATCGTTATATGAATTTAATTTCCATACACGCTTGTTATGCATTATATTTGCTCATGAAGTAAGTGAAGTGCCTTTTTAATGGCTCTTCTTAAATGTTAATATCGGAAAGATTATATGTTTAACTGATTGTCGTAGAGGCTCATGAGAACTTTTAAGTAGATCGTTTGATCATTGATTTGCTAATTTATTAAGGAAATATGTAAGAATACATGATTATTTGCATGATTATTATGTTCATATAGCATGTGTAGTCTACTAAGTATTTCTTTGAGATGCACATTCTTATCTAACATTTCAGAGTAATTGAAGATCCTACAGTGGCTCAGTATGAATGGCATATTATATTTTAGAGAAATTGATTCCTTATTGTTACGAAATTGACCGGAAGATTATGATAATAATGAAATAAACAATCAAACAATAAACACCAAGATTTAAGTGGAAAACTCAAGAACGGAAAAAATCATTGGCAGAGGAGGATAATTTTACTTTAATCAATAGCAATATGTGTTTACAACAAGGTCTGGATCTCAATACACTCAATTAAGAGCTAAAACTCTCAATATGTTGTATATATGTTATGTTCTGTTATGGAGTTGTAGATGAATAGGAGCCCAAAACGAGTCAAAACGTAAAACCTCGGGAAACACCGTCGGTCGAGCGACGTCGAGCGAGAAGCAAACGATAGGTGAGAGAAGAGCGGGCGATAGCTCCATGTTCCAATCGGTCGAGGGTCCAGCTAGCAAAAATGCAATGATAATTTGTCCTGGTCCATAATTCCAATCTCTCCTAAACCACTCCAAACTTTACTAGAATTTGGGTCACAATACAACAGATCTCCATCTTGAACCAAATTCCACCATAAGGAACTCCAAGTAAACACCACTTCACCTCTTCCAAACAAGTCTCAATAGATTAAATCAAGGACAAACACCAACTAAATTCAAGCGATGCTCAAACTTAGCAATAGGCAATGGTTTTGTCATCATGTCAGCAGGATTATCCTTAGTATCAACACTCTGACTATCACAAAACATGATAGAAATCTGCAAGTCTTGACTGATTTCACCAATTAATCCCCTTAACCACATAGCTTCCTTACATGCCTTTGTTGTAGACAAAGTTATTGTATTTTACAAAGTAACGTTCCAGCTGATAGCACAGCATCCAAGAGTAAACACATACCCCGTGACTAATCTCTTTTTATCAAGATCCCTTGCATAATCTAAATTCATATACCCAATGACTCCATCTGAATTTCTTCCAAAATGCAAACAAGCATTAGTTGAGTCTTTCAAGTATGTAGATATCTACTACACTGCTTTCCAATGTTCATTGCCAGGATTTTTCATGTACCTATTAACTGCACCGACTGCATATGCCAAATTTGTTCTTGTACAAACAATAGTATACACAATGAACCAACTGAACGGAATAAGGAACCCGAGACATGTAATCAATGTCTTCATCTGATTGAGGACACAATCTACGATGAGAACCACGTAACAACGATCACTATGCAACCCTGCAAAAGATTGACGATCCCAAGAAAGTCCAAAAGATAATCCCGTTAAGATTTTGAACCAAGTAACCAAACAAAAACAATGTTTGAATGAAATCTTGATTACACAACCTGTGTTCCACACCCGATGTTAGATGCCACAAGAAAATCTTGATAAGTTCATGATGTTCAAGATTGAAAGCACAATTGTCTCTCTAGTTTAATTATCAAATTGTCAAAAGGCCCATACAATGAAATAATAAAAAGTATTTATACTATCCCAAGAAAATACTATGAAAAATGGAAAAGATACCTAGAATAATGTAAAGATGGAAAGAATTAAGAATTCTAATCAAATTTGGTAATTTTCGAAAATTAGCAAAACTCGGTAAAATTTCCTTCTATTTGACCATGGAGTTGATTTCCATGTGTTCACATGGTTATCGCCTAAACTGTCTCTGGAATCCCTGTATAGTTGCATGCAGTCGCATGCTTGGACACTCTATGCGACCGCATAGATGTCTGGTGTGCCTCTGTTTTTGGCCGCTTCTAACACGTTGATTTGAACTTCGACCCCAATATGAAACTTGCTTGTGCAAGTAATCCCATTGCTTGTTTTATCCGTTTTGCCCTTGATCGCGTCATCGGTCATTCTTTGATAATCAACGGGTCTCGTCTTGGGCTCGTCTTTTTCGGGCTAGACTCTTGAATCATATCATCCACTCCCTCTTCAAAAGAATTCGACCTCAAATCTGTACCTACATTAGAGAGAGATCAGACACTTTAAAAGTTGCTGAAACATTGTACTCACTTGGAAGATCCAATTTATATGTTTGCCATTGATCTTCTCCACAACTTGAAATGGACCATCCCCTTGTGGTTGCAACTTTGATTTCCTTTGCTCTGGAAAATGCTCCTTTCTGAAATGCGCCCAGACCCAATCTCCAGGTTCAAATGTCACACTTCTCCAACCCTTGTTTGCTTGTGATGCGAAGTGTTTGTTTTTTATTCTCAATTTGCAACCTTACCTTTTCATGGAATGACTCACCAACTCGGCATTTCTTTTACCAACTAAGCTACCTCGTTCATTCACAGGTAAATGTATTAAATTCAAAGGTGTTAGTGGATTAAAACCATAAACAATTTCAAAATGGTGAAAAAAAAAGTAGTAGAATGTGTGGCCCTATTATATGCAAACTCTATGAAAGGTAGACACTCCTCCTAACTTTTCAAATTCTTATTAACTACAGTGCACAATAGTTATGTCATGGTCCTATTTACTACCTCAGTCTGACCATCGGTCTGTGAATGACAAGTTGTTGAAAACAAAAGTTTAGTGCCTAACTTATCCCCACAAAACCTGCCAAAAATGACTCAAAATTTTCACATCCCGATAAGAAACTATGCTCTTAGGTACCCCATGTAAACGCATTATTTCCTTAAAGAACAACTCCGCAATGTTAGTGGCATCATCGATTTTATGACATGGTAACCTTAGATTTAGCCATTTTACAAATTATGCATCGACTACATACTCTCTTAACATCACTTTTCATCATGGGCCAATAAAAATGCTTCACCAACATATCTAAAGTTTTTTTAACCCCAAAATGTCCCATCAATCCACCACTATGTGCTTCCCTCACTAACAACTCTCGCATTGAACAATTAGAAACACACATCCTATTTTCCCTAAACAAATATCCATCCTACTTAAAGAATTTATCTATAGCCCCTTTGTTACATGACGAATAAATATCAAAAAAATCTAGATAGTGCATACATGTCCTTAATATATTCAAAACCAAGCAATTTAGAACTAAGAGAGTCCATAGTGCATACCTTCGAGACAATGCATCTGCCACCACATTTTTCTTACATTGCTTGTACCGAATGACATATGAGGTTGTCTCTACGAACTCCATCCATCTTGCATGCTTTTTGTTTAACTTACCTTGACCTCGCAAATGCTTCAATGATTCATGGTCTGTGTGAATGACGAACTCCTTAGGTGACAGGTAGTGTTGCCATGTCTCCAAGGATCGAACAAGTGAATACAACTCTTTGTCATAGGTGGGATGATTGAGCGCTACTCCACTTAGCTTTTTACTGAAATAGGTTATCGGTCTTTTGTCTTGCATTAAAACTGCTCCAATCCATATTCCTAATACATCACACTCAATTTCGAAAATTTGATTAAAGTTAGGAAGTGCTAAAACCGATGCCTTACACAACCTATCCTTAATTGTATTGAATGCATGCTCTTGTTCATCACCCCAATGAAATTTCACACTTTTCTTAACAATCTCTGCGAGTAGTGTAGTGATTGTGCTAAAATATTTCACAAAACACCTATAAAAACTAGCCAACTCATGAAAACTCCTAACTTCAGTTATGCTTTTAGGTGTTGGTCATTCTTTGATAGCTTTTATCTGCTCTTCATCTACTTCTATCCCATTTGCACCCACTACAAATACTAGAAAAACAACATTCTCCGTACAAAACGTACATTTCTTAAAATTAGCATACAGTTGTTACTTTCTCAATACCACAAGCACACACTTAAGATGTTCTACTTGCTCATTAAGGTCCTTGCTATAAACTAAGATGTCATCAAAATAAACCACAAAAAATTTACCTATAAAAGCACGTAAAACATGATTCATCAATCGCATAAAATTGCTCGGTGCATTAGTGAGTCCAAACGGCATTACTAACCATTCATACAAGTCATATTTAGTTTTAAAAGCAGCTTTCCACTCGTCACCTTCCCTCATTCGAATTTGGTGGTATCTACTTTTAAGGTCAATTTTACTAAATATGCAAGCACCTACAATTCATCCAACATATCATTTAACCTAGAAATAGGATGACGATACTTTACCATTATGTTGTTGATGGCTTTGCAATCCACACGCATCTTCCATTGTCCCATCTTTTTTTGGCACAAGTAGCACTGGAATGGCACATGGACTCATGCTCTCCCTCACATATCACTTGCTCATTAATTCTTCCACTTGCCTCTGAAGTTCTTTTGTCTCCTCGAGATTATTTCGATAAGCTGGTCGGTTTGGAATAACAGTTCCATGAACGAAGTCAATTTGGTTTCTATTCCTCAAATGGGTGGCAACCCACTAGGCATGTCCTCTAGGAAAATATCATCAAATTTCTGCAATAAAGAGATAGTCAAATTAGGGAGGGGTGGGTTAAGTTCCTCAAGATTGAGAAATGACTCTGTATAGACTAAAAATATCACTTGTTGCCTCTCAACTATCGCTATTTTCAACTCACTCCCTTTTGCAAAGAAATTTACTTTCAACTTTTCTCTCATCTCGGACGACCCTCTTTCTTCTCTCATATGGCTCCACTCTCTTTTACTCTCTACTAGCCACCTCAACATTTTCTTTCATACTCCCCATCTCACTATTTTCTCTAACTCTTTCACTCTCCTTTCTTCCTCATTTTTCAATTTGATTTGATCTTCATACACTTCTGTCGGTGTTAATGGGGTAAGGGTAATGAACCTCTCATTCTTAACAAAACTATATCGATTCATGTACCCATCATGAATAACCTTCCTATCATATTGCTATGGCCTACCAAATAAAATATGTCCCACATGCATATGTACCACATCACACATGATCTCATCCCGGTAACTACCAATAGAAAAGTTGATCAACACCCTCGTATTCATCTTAACTTCACCACTTTCATTTAACCATTGTAACCTTTAGGGTCTAGGGTGTCTTAATATAGTTAATCCCAAATTTTTTTTCTACAAGATTTATGCTAGCCACATTAGTATAGCTCCCACCATCAATGATCATTCTGCATACCTGTTTGTTAACGTAACATCGTGTATCGAATATGTTTTCTCTTTGCTGCTCCAAGCCATCTTTCTTGATTTGAGTATTGAGAGCTCGCCTCGTGACCAGTAACTCTCCAACAGCAAACTCCACTTTGTCTCCATTACTAACCTCTTCCAATGTTGCCATGCCTTCATAATCTTCTTCACTGTCAAACACCATCTCTTCATTGCGCAAGATCATCGTCCTTTTGTTTGGGCATTGAGAAGTGATGTGTCCTATCCCCAAGCACCTGAAGCACTTGATATCCCGATTTTTGGCTGGCTGTGAGCTGCTTTAGGTGTTGTTCTGCTAGCACTTTCATCTTTCCCCTTTGGCATTTCAGTCTTTTCTTTCGAAATAGCTCCATCTCCTTTGTTATCCCCGTTTCCAAGTGGAATTAGATACCGAAGTATCCAATGGTTGCCTAGCTGTCCCCTTCCTCTTCAATTGTTTCTCCACCTTCATGGCCACATGCAACATATCTTCGATCTCCACATAATGCTGCAACTCCACGACATTAGCAATGTCTTTGTTCAACCCATTTAAGAAATGAGTCATGGTGGCTACCCGATCCTTTTCCATTTCTTTATGGTAGTCTTCCATACTCTTCGAACCTTGATACAAACCTTGCAATTTCTTATGCAGCTCCATGTAATAGTGACTAGACAGGAATCGCTTCCGCATGATAGATTTCAACTCATCCTAAGTACTAACCACTCGCTCCCGATTTCTTCTCCTTAATGTAACCACTTGATTTTACCAAGTTATGACGTAGTCAACAAACTCAAGAACTGCTATTTTCACCTTCTTTTCCTCCAAATAGTTATGGCATTCAAATATCAACTCTACATTCTTCTCCCACTCTAGATAAGCCTCCGGGTCACTCATTCCCTTAAACGGTGGAATTGAGATTTTAATATTGCCCATATTCTCATCTACTTTATCTCCATAATTGTTCCTACCCTTTCTTTCAAACCTACCTCTTCTATTTCTCATCCTACCCATTTCACTTGCCATCGATGCACCCTCATCAAAGTCACTACCATACTCATAGTCATCATGCATTTCCATTATAGGCTCTCTCTCTCTCTCCTAACTAGTCTCCTTGCATTCTGTTGTCCCCTATAAAGATTTGTCATTAATGTATCTAACCTATCAAGCTTTCAGTCACATCCCCAAGCACACTCTCAAACCGCCTTATTACATCATCTGCCATGTTGATTTGATTCGACTGCCTGATTGAATTGGAACCCTCTCTGTCTGACATCCTAATTTTATAGAATTTCTGCCGCACAAAATGATCACTCGTGTATCACTCAATTAATGGTTTTTTCCCTCTATTAATCTTACTACTCTGCCTTTTTCTACTCATTGCTCTCGCCCAAGTACTCCAAAAAAACAAAGTAAATTCAACTACATATGTATTCCCGTGGATTCAAACCGAATGTGTGTCAAGAATTGTAAATTTAAAGTAAGAGAAGAAAATGACTCAAAGAAGACAAGAATTGAAGAACTGTATAAAGTAAAAACAATGAATTCTCGCTAAACAAAATAAATGAAATTGAATTGAATTTTTTCTCAAAAATTGGAAATAGAAAACTGTAGAAAATTCTCGGAATATATAATAATTTTTTTAAAATTTCGATTTTTTTAACTCGGAAATTCGACAACAAGTACAACGAAACAAATGAAAATTATTTTGGACTCTTAAATAGCCCATAAACAACTTTGACTCTTTTTTGTAATTTTTGTGGATCAAAACTCATAAACTGAGAATTGAATCGAAGAACGCAAAGAACAATACAAAAAAGAAAAAGAAAACAAAGACTAAAAACAATTAAAATATATAACCTTGATTACTTTGGAGTCATGCTCTGATACCAACTGATGAGAACCACATAGCACGATCACTACGCAACTCCGCAAAAGATTGACGATCCCAAGAAAGTCCAAAAGATATTCCGGTTTAGAGTTTGAACCAATAACAATAAACCAAGCAACCAAACAAAAAGGAAGTTTGAATGACCTCTTGATTACACAACTCGTGTTCCACACCCAATGTTGAACGACACAAGAAAATCTTGATAAGTTCACGATGTTCAAGATTGAAAGCACAATTGTCTCTCTAGTTTAATTTTTTTTTTTTTTTTGGATTACGCCCCATTACTGGCGTCTCCACCTGCCCTGCTCTGGACCTTGGTGAAGGAGGTAAATCGCAAGTTATGTCTCCAAGGGTACAGGATGGAAGGCTGTTTATACACTTGCACTTACATAAGAGCCAAATCCATATTTCAGGATTCGAACTCTTGATGAGGCAGTCTCAAGCAAAGCTGGATTTCTCCACCTTCCCCTTTTACCACTTAGAGATGTGTCCTGGGGGCACTCTAGTTTAATTATTAAATTGTCAAAAGATCTATACAATGAAATAATAAAAAGTATTTATAATATCCCAAGAAAATACTAGGAAAAATGAAAAAGATACCTAGAATAATGCAAAGATGGAATGAAATAAGAATTCTAATCAAATTTGGTAATTTTTGAAAATTAGCAAAACTCGGTAAAATTTCCTTCTATGCGACCGCGAAGTTGATTTCCATGCGGTCGCATGGTTATTCCTGAACTGCCTCAGGAATCCCTGCATAGGTACATGCGGTCGCATGCTTGGACACTCTATGCGATCGTATAGATGTTCGATGTGCCTCTGTCTTCGGCCACTTCTAACATGTTGATCCAAGTTGATTCAGACTTCAACCCCAACATGAAACTTACTTGGCAAGTAATCTCATTGCTTGTTTTCCCGTTTTGCCCTTGATCGCGTCATCGGTCCTTCTTTGATAATCAACGGATCTCATCCTGTGCTCGTCTTTGTCGGGTTCGACTCCTGGATCATATCAATCTAGATGATAATTTAAAGTGGGCAGTCAAGGAAGTGCTGACAGTTTTAGCATTCAACATATTGAACATTTGAAGCACCTTCTCAATGTACCCCTTCTGACTTAAATACAATCTGTCAATTTTTCTATCTCTCAAGATTTCCATACCGAGAATTTTATTTGCTGCACCCAAATCCTTCATCTCAAACTCCTTACTAAGTTGAGATTTCATCTTTGTGGCCCCTGTTTTATCCCTGGCTGTAATGAACATGTCATCAACATATAATAACAATTATTTTATTGATCCACCAGCTTCCTTTCTGAAGTACACACAATTACTATAATTACTTTTGCTGAAACCATGATTAGTCATGAATGAATCGAATCTTTCGTACCACTGCCTTGGTGACTGCTTTAATCCATATAAGGGTTTCTTCAATAAGGATGTAAATGCTCTCCTCAAGTTCTCCATGTAAAAATGTTATCTTGACATCCATCTACTCAAGTTCCAAGTCATTATTTGCCACAATCTCAAGCAAAGCCCGAATTGAACTATCTTTACAATCGACAAGTACACATCTGTGAAGTTAACACCTGAAATATGATTGTAGCCTTTTGCTACCAATCTGGCCTTATACCTTGCATCTTCAATTCCTAATGTCTCTTCTTTCCTTTTGAACATGTATTTGCAATGAGCAATCCTTTTATCTTTAGGTAGTTTCAGCAAGTCTCAAGTACAATTTTTATTTAGAAACTCCACCTCATCATACATAGCAATCAACCATCTGCTAGAATAAGTAACAAGTTCTTTAGTTGGATCAATTTTTTCAGCCACATTCAAATCATATACAACCAAGTTGGCTTTCCCATACTTCTGTAGAGGTTTAATTTGTCTGCGAAGTCTGTCATTTGCAATAGAATACTATGGTGTTGTATTGTTATTTGACAATTCTGAACTAGTCTGTTTCGAACCCTCTGATTGTTCCCCTGGATCAATTTCCAACTCCACCAGAGTTGAAATATTATGTTCCTAAATTTTATCAGAATTCTTACAAGATGAACCATGAACCATAACAAGTTCATCAAATATTATATCTCTACTAATCACCACTTTCCTTTTCACTGGACACCATAGTTTATACCCCTGAAATTGACTGAAAAATTATAACAATAATGAAATAAACAATCATACAATGAACACTAAGATTTAAGTGGAAAACCCAAGACGGGAAAAAATCATTAGCAAAGGAGGATAACTTCACTATAATCAATAAAAATATGTGTTTACAACAAGATCTAGATTTCAATACACTCAACTAAAATCTAAAGCTCTCAATATGTGTGTATATATGTTATGTTTTGTTATGGACATAATACACGTTGAACTATATATATATATATATATATATATATATATATATATATATATATATATATATATATATATCCTAAGAAAAAGTTGTAGATGAATAGGACTCCAAAACGCGTTAAAATGCGAATCTTCGGGAAACATCGTCGCTCGAGCAACGTTTAACGAGAAGCGAGCGACAAGCGAATGATGAGTGGGCAACAGCTCCCTATTCCAATCGCTAGAGCACCCAGCTAGCGAGAAGCTAGCGAAAATGCAATGATGATTTATCCCGATCCATAATTCTTATCTCTCCTAAACCACTCCAAATACAACTCCAAACTTCACTAGAATTTGGGTCAGAATACAACACCAATGTTTGAGATTGTCACTTTTTATGTTTAATAACTCTTGTGGTGTTCCAAGATTCGTAGTTTAAGTTTATATTTCGAGACGGTAAATGTTAACGTTTGAACATATTTTCATGAATTTCCAGCATTCAGCCTTTGTTCTAAAAATTAACTACGGTCTGTATATTTAGAATTTCAGCCTATTTTTAATTGGAAAATGACCCTTTATGAGTTATCTATCATATCCAACTGAAAACAAGTCGATCGGATTCGTGGAATTTATTATATTATTTTTGGTAAACAGCGATGGCCAGATTCGGGAAATACAGACAACACGGTTTGAAAAATAATTCCATGCTTCAAACATCTTTGTCGAGATCCCAAATTTTTATATGTTGTACTTATATGAGTTTTATACACTTCGATAGATTTTCATAATGTTTCATTGAGGTTTTCTAGGTCAAATAATTTTGCAACTCAATTCACAATCGGAGAAAGCTGTTTTCAGCTTGCTGATTTTTTTTTTTCAGAACTCTTCGCAATTCATTTTGTTCAATATTTTTTCTGTCCATATATTAAGATTTTACAATATTTATTAATTAATTCAATTTTAAAATATTTTCTTAATCTCGTATTTTGAAGATTTTGTGTTCTAGAATTCAAGCTTGGTAACGCATCAGGTTATATGAATTCAGGGCATGACATATTCATGTTGACCAATCTTCCTAAATTAATTAAAAGAATATCTCGATATCAATTAAATATATCTCTTCATGTAAACTTATATATCTCTATGAAATATGCAAACGTGAATACACGCATTAAAAACTTTAGAACATCTATAGAAATCATGCAAAGCATAGCGATATATCTATATCCCTATTGGACTTCACAATGATTGTTATAAGTGATATCTATACTATTATTTCTCTCGAAATCATTAAAATTCATATTCAAAGCAATTGGTGATCCAGCAATTGAAAAAACATTAAAACTCAATAACAACCATCCATGAATTCACACATATTGAATGTCAAAATAGTTATTTCATAACAAGGGTTTATCTACATCCTAGCAATAATAAATTTATTTTAGCATATGGAAAGTACAAGAAAACATATTAATTCTATTAAACATCACCCGGATTATGAATTTGATGAATAACGAAGAATAATCTTGATGTTTTTGAATCTCTTCAATGAAATCTTGATGAATCTACAATTGATTCTTCAATTCTTTGCCCAAAAATCGAATTAATATTTCAATTGATTTAGTTCTTGCACTTACTCCTTGATTTTATCTCAAAATATTATGAATTTGCCTCTCCTTTGGTGTATGAATTGATGGAACTATAGATGTAATATCTGTAAGAATGATGTAGGAGTGGACTTTGTTACCCATTTGAATATCATGTTTCATCCTCTTCATAATATATTTTGAACAATGACTTGTCTTATGATACATGTATAGTTGCAAATGTATCATACCAATCCAGAAACTTTTCCTTTGATTGCATTAATCTCGCTTACAATGGACACAATATTGTCTTCTTTGATGGAATTCACATTTCCTTCAAAGTTGTTTTGCTTTCAGTGTCGATAATCATTTGCATAATGTCCGAGTTTCTTACATACAAAATAACCACTTTTGGATTTCTTCTTAAACTTGTTAAAGTTTCTTGAAGGCTTTCTCTTGTTGGACTTGTTAGAAGGTTCGGTCTTCTCCACGACATTGGTCTTTGAAGTGTCTTCATAAGAATTGTCATTCTTATTTCATGCCCTAGACTCTTCCTCAATTCGAAAGTGTTTCTGCAATTGTTCCAACGAGTAATTTCGGAACTATTCATGATTTTCTTCCGATATCCTTTCTAAGTTCTAGAGAGTTTTGCAATGATTTTTCCCACTTGTAAAGATTTCGGTATTTTAATTTTGACCTCCTTCAACTTATTGACAAGAACTTGCAATTCATGAATTTGGGGAAGAAGGAGAATGTCGTCAATAAGTTTAAAATCAAAATACCTTGAAATTAGGATTTCTTGGCACCTTCTTCTTTGGCCTTGTACTTATTTTCCAAAGCTTTCCATATTTCTTTCGTTGATGACTTATTTGTATAGAGATCGTACAATCCATCGGATAAAGCTTAAAGAATATGGCCGCAACTTATAAGTTCATCTTCTTAACGCTTTTATTTTTCCGCTCTTACGGCATCAGTTTCTCCATTTGTTGGTTTTGCTAGCGGTGCCAATTCCATATCAAGAATGTAAAATATCTTCAACATCGTGAGAATGAACTTCAACTCGTCTTGCCATCTGGTGAAAAATTGTCCCATCAAAACGGTCCAAACGAATGAGATCTTGATTCATCAACTTGATGGTCGCCATAGTAGTTTCATTTTCCATTGCAGAATATTGTTTGAGATTGTTGGACAATTATTTCCACACAAAGAGATGAAGAAAAACAAATAACAAGAAGATAAAAATGAAGATGAAGGCTTAAACACATAATCATTGTCCTAAAACGATATTTGTTTCCTACCGGATTAAATTTGGTGCTTAAAGAGACTCTTGGCAAAATGGTTTGTAGGTTTTATCAAGCTTTGAAAATGAATAAATACTTAAGCACTAGTAAAATTCCTTCAAAACTCAAGAACACGAAAATAAGATTTTGAATATGAAGAGGGAAGTAAAAATTCTATATTTTTGGAATGAAGATTTGATCTCCAGTATTTTTTGTTGTGTTTTCATTGATCATTGATGATGTGAAGGAATGAAGACAAGTCTGGGTAAAGATCCGTTGATCGTTAAAAAAGGTCCTATGACAAGGCCGAGCAAAGAGGGTTAAAGAAGTGACGAGATTACTTGTTCACGCTACGATGGATGAAACCTCGATCATGGTAAGCAAATGAACAAGTTTTGTGTTAGGCTTGGGAGAAGAAACACGATGGAACAATTTGATTCAAGCAATGGACGGATGAGGTGAAAAGTATAACAATGCAACCGCATGGTTGAGAAATCTAGCGATCGTATGGCATCCAGCAGAAGCTTCTGGCGCATGTTTTGATTAAACTAGACTGCCGCATAGATTTACACTATGTGGCCGCATAGTACAAATTGTGCGCGGAACATGTCGTACATTCATCAAGGTAATGGCCTTGCCGGAAATGAAGATGATCTCTACATTTCCTTTTCCAACCACCTTGGAGCGGACTTCGTTACCCATTTGAATCTCTTGATCTCCATCCTCTTCATAATATGTTTTGAAAAAAACTTGTCATATGATACATGTACAATTGCACATGTATCATACCACCATGTAGGAACTTTTCCTTTGATTGTATTAATCTCGCTTACGGTGGCCATAATATTTTCTTCTTTGATGGAGTTCACCTTTCCTTCAAAGTTGTTTTGTTTTCGGTGTCAACATTCCTTTGCATAATGTCCAAGTTTCCCACATACAAAACAACCACCTTTGGATTTTTTCTTTAGCTTGTTAAAGTTTCTTGAAGGCTTTCTCTTGTTGGATTTGTTAGAAGGTTCGGTCTTCTCCACGATATCGGCCTTTGAAGTGCCATCATAAGAATTGTCATTCTTATCTCTTGCCTCAGTTGATTGAACTATGAGACCTCATAGACTTGCATTATTTATGCTAAAACTCTAATTTATGGGCGGATTTTTTTCAATTTTCGTGAAATATTTTATTTATGCTAAAACTCTAATTTATGGTAACTTTTGTAATCTTTAGACTTTAATTTCGTGTAGACTAGGGTTTTATGGGTTTCCTATAAATATGACTCATTATTTACATTGTGAAGAAACTTTATTCATATATTCATAGATAGATTATTTTGTGAGCAAATTGCTTTCAATTCCTTGTTTTTCATTGAACTAATTTTTCGAACTATAAAGATTTATTTCTTGTGGTGTTCAAATAATTTGGGTGAGATTCTTGAATCTTGTGATCATGGGGGTCAACATATTGTCAACGATTGTGTTGGTTCTTTGATTCAATATTTTTGGATCACTCACTAAATGTTGATTTTTGACTTTCTTGGGTTTGAATCAATCTTTGGTGGGTTTCGTAACCACTATTGCTACATGGGTTCGCATCAGTTGGTATCAGAGTTTGAGATCCAAAAATCAAGGTTATATCATTTTTTTTCCTATTTGATTGAGTCTTTTATTTATTTTCCTTTCATTCTCGTGTTCTTCGCTTTCTTCATCCTTTTTGAATCTTTAATCCATAAAAGTATCAAAAAATTCAAAAGTTGTTTTTATGCTAATTTAGCATCTAAATCATTTTTTTTTGCTGGTATAATTCTCACTCACATCGTATTTTAAATTCTTCGAGAATAAAGTTTGATTGATCTCAAATTAGTTCTTTGACCACATGGGCAAAAGAAATGAGTATAAAAAGGAAAGAGTTGCGAGACTATTAGAGGGAAAGGCCAATTTGAGTTATAGACGAGCGTAAACATGTGAGGCATATATTACTTTAGATTTAGGATGTTTGACAGAGATGATTCTACCTTAAGCAAGAACAACAATCAAATTAACATGTCCGAGAAGTTGATGCGACAGTTCGAGAGGTTGTTTGAAGATGTGAGGTGACACCTATGGTTGATTTCATGTTTTGATTATAACAAACAAATTGTTTTTATCTCTAACAATTATATTTTAGTGTTATAGCAATTGTGGAAAAATCGATCAATAGAAGACAAAAAGGTCGCTATCAGAATACTCACAAAAGATGATCAATGAAAGTCAAGATAGAAAGAAAGTATGTTCGTCATATCAAATCTTGTCAAGTCGAACATCGAAGACATTATACGTAGACGTTTTGAATTCATATGTAAAAGTAAAATGCTTTAACATTTGACAATGAATTATTGAAAGTTCAAAGTGAATTTTTATGGACGACAAAAATTATTCTACAAAACTATTTGCATAAAAAATATTTTTCAAAGGTAAAAATCTCAAACTTATATTTAGAAATCATTACTTATCTTGAAAAATAAAGTTGAAAATGACCCTCAAATGATTACACTTTTTTAAATTATAAAATGAGGGAAAATCTGCATTACCGAACCGTCCAGTAGAACTGGACTATTCAACGGTCAAAAAGATGACCGTTTTGACTTTTCTAACCCAACGGCTAGTTGACCATTCGGTAGGGTTCCGGACGTCCGGTAGATGCGTCTGGTTGGGTAGAGTTTTTGACGATTTTTCAACTATAAATACCAACTCACTTTGCATTCAATTTAACACTTCTAAGAGCATTAAAATAAGATACTCTTAAACTTAAATATTTGTTTTATACTTTTTACTCATCTTTATCAATCTATTTATTCTTGAAAAACTATGGATTGATTCAACCTTTGAAAATCATTTTATCAAAGTTTTTCTCATCTAATATTTGAGCTTCATTCATTGTCATCCATTAAAGTGTTAGCCTATTTTCTCTCATTGTACTCAATTTTGAAGATATCATTTATTGAGGGAAAAGTTTTAAATTTTCAACTCAAACTTGTAGGTCGTGTTGAGGTCCCGTGAAGCTCAACATTCTATAAGGATTGGTGCTCCTTGTTTGTAAGTTACCGAAAGCTTTTTAAAGGGTTGGATTGCACCATAAGTCAATCAACATAGTGAAAAAGTCGTGTTCGTGACAAAGAGCTCGGTAACCGAGGACATAAATCATTGATTGTGATCGAACCTCCACAATTATATTATTTTCACACTCTCTTCCCTTTTACTTATTGCTTTTGAGATTGTGCATAATTGTTTGATTGACTTATACATTACCACATTTTTGAAATTAGATTAATCTTCGAAAAAGTTCGTATAAACCAATTCACCCCCCCCCCCTCTCTTGGTTAGCTATTCGTAGGTTATTAATTGGTATCAGAGCTTGGTGCTCATTTTTTTAAAAAATATTTCACAATCTTGAGTAATGACTAGCCACAATCTTCAAAATCTTGTGGGACATTCTACAAACCGTCTCCCCTTCTTTGATGGTGCACATTATAATTATTAGAAATGTTGTATCATTCAGGTATGTCAAGAATCATATAAAAGTTGTGAATAATCAATAAAGGATTTCTCACTCTTAGATAGTAAATGATTATGATCTATGTTTCATCCACTTAAGTTGATATATAGAAATCATTGGCCAAGGTGAGTTCATTAGTCAAAAAGAGTTTCGACAATTATTCACTTGAGAGTGGAAAGAAAAATATGATCGATTAATCGAGCTTGACAAATCTCCATATCTCATAATTGATCAGATCATACTGACGAAAGGGTTATACATTCACGGTAAACTAACAAGTTTGATTTTGTCACAACACATCATA
Source organism: Osmanthus fragrans (assembly GCA_019395295.1). Lineage (NCBI taxonomy): Eukaryota > Viridiplantae > Streptophyta > Magnoliopsida > Lamiales > Oleaceae > Osmanthus > Osmanthus fragrans. The sequence continues at coordinate 14,398,382 of CM033356.1, forward strand.
TTTTTCGTTACATGTATTAACCATGACACATTGTTAGATATCAATCGAGAAAAGGTGAATGTGAATTAATTAATCTTGATAAATAAATCATAGATTGAAATGAGAGTTTTAATTTATCTTATTTTGATTAGATAATTCACATCGTTTGACATCGAATTCTGAAACCTAATGGATCATACACAAAATGGAGAACTAGATGAATGCTATTAAGAATTAATTTAGTTAACAAGTGTAGGACATTTGTAGATATTATAAATTGATTGTTTATAATGGGTTTAAGTTAATTAATTATATTAATTAACTTATAGGTGGGTCGACCTATGTTTAGTGCATGGATCAAGCTCACTTAAACATCTATAAATAAACAATTAGAGTTTGAGTTTCATAAATTACAACAAAAACTTACAACACAATATCATAATTTTGCTAGCACAAGAAAGAGAAATCTTAATCTCTCATTCTTGTTCTCTCGCATGGATTATCATTGGAGGCTGACCAATTGGACAGCTATGGTGTGGAAAAGATTGTGGTAGATTAACATTAGGATGAGCAAATATTGTGATTGTTTGTGATCAATATTGTCAAAGGAGTTTGAACTTGTTAAAGGTATAATTCTAATCATAATTTATATCTGAAGACAAAGATGATCCTTGAAGGAAAATGGAAATTATTTTAATTTCGTTGTAATTGTATAAATAAATTCCCAACAATTACTCATATTTCTTGCCTATTCAAAACTTAAACAAGTTTTGTAAAAGTTTTAAGTATAATATTGAATCACAAATTAAATACTTTTATTGGTACATTTAATAGCTTTTCAATGTATATTACGAAGCTTAACTTTCCTAAGTTTAATAGAACACATTATGACATATGTGTTATCTAAAGTAGAGAAGTAGTATTTATTACAACAAAAATCGAACCAGATTGTCTGTTTATATGATATAATGCAACTCAAGACACAATCAAAGGCATCTCGGATTTCAATGATCTAGTGTAAAAAAGAACCATGGAGACTCACTTTTCACTCAGAAAACAACAAGATATCATCTAACCAGAGGTTGAAGATGATCAAAGAGGACGAACGAAATAGATTGAGCACAAAGAATATTCCAGAAGACATAAAGAAATCAGACAACAAAAATGTATTAGGACAACATTGTAAAGCCCTGTTTATACTCCACATTGTCACTGTTGATCTTAGAAGTTGAAGATGATCAGAGAAGACGAATGAAATGGACAAAACATATAGAGGATCACAGAATACACCACAGAAACCAGATGGTAAAAGTGTATTTGGGAACACTATAAGGACCTAATTAGACTCTACGCTATCATTGTTGATCTCAAATGATGATCAATAGTCCAGAGCAATTAGCGACTTCGGCGTTAAGTAGAAACTAAAATTGCTCTTGCACAATGTGACTTTCCATCTATTGGGTTTAGGTTTTGGGCCTCCATGTTTGAGTTATCAAGCAATGGATCAAATACAAAGAATGGATCAAAAAATTAAAAAATACAAATAAAGGGGGTGGAGGTGCGGCGTGGCGCCGCAGTGCCACACCTCAGTTGCTTTGGCGCCGTGGCACCACTCGTCTCTCTTCATGGTTTGACTATTTTGCCCCTTCATCCATCTTTTCTTCTCGATTCATGCCATTAGCTTTGTTTTATCACATCTTCCATTGTTTTTCAACATCTCACAACTTCTACAAAACAACACTAATAAACACATTAAAAATGTTCACTTCTCATAAAATCTAGCTTACAATCAAGTTAAAAATTGAATAAAACTCGTGAGTAAAGCACACTCATCACCGTCCCTCTTCTGATGTTTAGGTAACACAAGGCTATAATAATACAAAGCATACCTAAATAATGAAGAGATAATCCCTACTTACAATAGTTTGTGGTTAGATCATCTGTGGATCATGCATAATCTTATGAAGTAAGAATCTTTGTAGACCTAGGATTCCTATTATTTTTATGTGCCTATGTTGTATGGTAGGAGTGTTCCTTCCTTGTTGAAGTATGCTAGGACTTTGATGGTAGAATCCACGTTCAATTAGGATATTACAGTGGATCTACCTCTTCCTGGTTCCATGGAGCCTACAGCACTAGAGCCTAGCGAGTAAGTCTAGGCACTACGCTAAAAATGAACTTTTGCAACACATAAATGGCAACATTCGGTAGTTAAGTGTTACAAAAGGGGTCTATTGCAACATTTTAATGAGAGTTGCCATTGGTTAAGAAAACTCAGCTTTAGCAATGTTTTGTAAATGAATGTTGCAAAATACACTTTTTGCAACGTTTATCGAACGCTACAAAAAGTTCAGCATTTTCTAACGTTTAATAAACACTGCCAAAAGTCTCCTTTTGCAACGTTTATTAAACGTTGCAAAAGGAGACTTTAATAAACGTTGCAAAAGGAAACTTTTTACAGCGTTTATTAAACATTGCAACTCGTCTCACTTTTTGCAGCGTTTATTAAACGTTGCAAAAGGTCAGATGGGTTAGTGGGTTGAGCCAATTTTGTAAATTGTGGACCTTTTCCGTTTGGGCTCTAGATTGACCCGACCCGACCCGACCCGACCCGTAGAACACTGACTTTTACAAAATATGTTAACTTTGGCATTTTAATCGTCATTCTCCTCCCCCCACCCATAGCCAACAATGAACCCTAGCCATCTTCACTACCTTCGTCGATTGATACTGTGACCTTTCCCTTTTGACCTCTCTCGCCATCAAATGGCGAAACCCTAAAATACAGCTTCCGGCCGACGTTATGTAACTTAATCCACCGTTGTCGTCTACTCCAGAGAGGTATTTTCCATCTTCCACTAAAGGTCCACCTTCTTTCATTCTAGCTTCACTCGAGCCACCAACTCCAGCTTCCTGTAAATGGCGACCATCATCTCCATCTTCTAGTGCAGCTTCCATCATCTTCATCTTCCACTCGTCTGAACGTAAAGGTCCCTCATTTTTCAGTCCGGCTTCACTCAAGCTTCTGAACGTGAGGGTTCCAGTCGAGCTTCGAGCTTCGTCTGACCAACCCATCTTTCAGCTCCAACTGTGTCTAAGCCTATAACCCGACCCATTACAGAAGAAGGTAGTAGCATTTTGGTTTAGTACATTGTTTGAAATTCTGAAATGCATATTATTGAATTGCAATTTCATTTTTTCCTTTAAAAAAAACTTGGAAGTAATTGTGTAAGGACCTACTTTAGACAGAGAAATAGAGAAAAGATGTAGTTCAGCTTCATTAAATGTTAGTGTAAGAATCTGATTCCTTAAAGAGTCAGTTTCTTGATTCCTCAAACAATCAGAAATTCAGTTGCAAGTTGGAGCCATTTTTTGTTGTTTTAATCAACAGTTTTCAGTTGGAGTCTTCAACCAAAAGGAGCCTTAATTAGTTAGGTAGTTAATAGCTAACTTTGATACCCCTTTGTGGCTATAAATGCCTGTATTAGGACTGTAGAAAGTGAGCAACTCGAGAATGAGAAATAGAAAGTGAGATAGAGTAGTAAACTCTTGGAATCTGCAAAATGCTTTTTGAGAATAGCTCGAGAAAGAGAGATGTAAGTCTAAATTTCTGTAGTAGAAAGTGAGATAAAGAGTGGAGCTCTTTGTAAAATTGTACAAATCCTTTCTGACGATATCTAGTCAGAAAATCATGTAAAGTCTTAGTGAATAAAAGACTAAGGAAGTTCTCTTCCTGAAACAAAAATCTGATCTCTGTTTTCTATGTTACTGGTTATGTTTCTTAACTGCTGGTTTTTCCATATTGCTGGTTACAATCTATTCTTGCTGGGTTCTATGATTTTCTGGCTACTGGTTTACTCTTCTGCTGGTTTATATTCCTGTGTTCCTGCTGTTTTGCATCAGTTCTTGGGTTCATATCAGTTTTCTTTCTCTATGCCAAGGTGCTGGTACAACATGTGCTTCCCCTAGATTCTTGATTAATATCAGAGTTAAAGAAGTCATTAAGCCCCAACAGTAAGCTTTTAAGTTTGTGAATTTTGTTTGTTGTCATTATCTCCTTTTTACAGTTTTGGGCTTTCTGATAGTAATTGTGTTGAACCTGCAAACCTTATTTGTTTTGATTCCTACCAATTTGTAGGTTAACTTTTTGAGCCAGATTCGTTTGAGTCACAAGGGAGATGGACCAAAGGCTGCAAAACGCTTGAGAGAGCAAAGCTGCCACAGTTGTTGAGATGGATTTGATCAGATAGAATCCAAAAGTATCCGTCCCTGACTTTCTCTGCCTCTGAAGCTATTTACAGGTTTGCAACTGCATTATTTCTTGAAATTTTCATTTCTCTTGAACTTTCTCCAAATTTTGAACTACTAGTTTTATTTGATTTTTTTGTTTCCTTTCTAATCCGTTCCCACTTTTACCATACTGATGTATGAATATGTATGGATTGAATGGGAGAACTTGCAATAGTTAGTTGGATATTTTTGAAGGAGTAAATGGAAGAATTGTGACTTGTGGAACTTATGGATGATAATTTGTTAGATGTTTCAAAAATTTCAGCTAGTCTCCTATGCAAAAGTTACATACACCACTATATTCCATCTTTTGCAGCACTTATAAATTTCTTGCCTTTATTAAGGTATGTTTGATCTTTTAGTGGCACATTAGTGGTCTGGAGGTCTCGAGATTTTTGGTAGTTAATAGTTTCTTGCTTTGCTATGTATTTTGCTTCGTTTGAAAGGTGGCATTTAAGATATTTTTCAACTGTCAGATGTGTGCAATAATAATTAGGATGATGTGAGACAAAGTTCCTACTCTATTTGCTGTTTCCACTGTGACAAAAAAAAATAGGACAAAGTGATCGAATGCCTCTTGCATTAACAATAATAATAGGTCACCAGATAGTAGGAATATTAGGTTGATTCACAGATGACATCAGAATTCCACAGTATAATTAGACTTTACACAGTCCAAACTTAAAAAACACAAAAATCATCATACCTATCTTTGATTCCAATAGATTGTGATGCTGGACAGGTCTAAACCTGCTGAAAAACTGAGACATTGTATCAGAAGAGGGAGTGAGGGAAAGATCAGTGCAGGTTGAGGTAGCAGATTAATCAACAATATTGTCATTAGTCATGGTTGACTCAATGCAAGCATAATTTTCTATGTTATTTAAAGAAAATCCATTTGTTTGGACCCTTGAACATGAGAGTTTTCTTCTTCTATAAACACTATTTTGCTCTCTATTTTTTCTTGCCTTTATCACATGCCAATGATTCTTGACTCCATTATCAGTTCTTCCAGGGAAAATCCTAGCAATCATAGCCTATTTGTTACCATACATTCTGTGTGCAGCTAAAAGCCTTTCCTCTTCTTCCTCAGTAAAACCCCTTCTGTTTAATCTTGGATCTAACTGGTTAAACCATCTTAATCTGCAACTTTTCCCTGAAAATTTTCAATCACAAGAGTACCAAATCAATTATTATCTATCAAGTACCAAATCAATTTCAGATGATGTGCATATATTTATTGTTTATTCGAGTTATTTTTGTATCGGTTTATTGTCTCATGTGCATTTATAGTCCAATGTTTATGATCATTAGACTTTTATGAATATCTCTATGTTGCAGAAGGGTTTATCCACTAAGATTCCTTCTGTTAGATTTTTTCTGCTCATTCACTCTTCTCGCGCGTCTCCTGTACTTATATTCTTTTCCACTTTTAAAGTAAATTTAATTTGTTGATTCGCAATATTAAAGTTATCTCATACAAATCCAAGATGATTCTCAGCACCACGAAGAGAGGTTTATAAAATCCTTCTTTTATTTTGATGTATTTTTGTTCTCAACTGCTCAACATTGTGTCAATACTTGCTGCATTTGCTAGATTCTTGAACCTTTCTATAAATTTTTAATAGGCTCTTCACGAAAGCCACGAAAGGTAAAGGGTACTTATTTCAGCCTTCTTCATCAATGTTCTGTACTTATATTAATGTATCTATCAATATTATGTATTCTCAATTCTTAAATTTTATTCAATTATAGATGTGGTAGCAACTGTGATCAGTTACAGACTGAATTGCGTTATTTTACTCATTTAAATGCACATACTTTCCCAAGGAAACAACTTTTTCATCATTTAGAAAAGCTATTAATAATTTCTAAATATTGTTCTGACAACAATTTGTCTATTATGACATGCAGAGATCAGGATCAAAATGTTAGGAGGAGACGTTAGCATGCAGTCCGTGGCAAACGTCTTTGTGAAGTAGTATTATCATTTTTTTCTTAACTACCCTGAAGTTGTCCATAAGTTTTATCATATGGCGGTGAGAGATGGGCTTAATTTCATGTGCGAGCGACTCATTTTTTGATGCTATAGAATGTCAATCCAAACTTGCTGAGCACTAGCAAAAAATCTAGTGTGAATTATTGTACCTTTTGTACTCATCGAAATGATGGAAAAACCTTTTTTAATCACTGGGTTGATATTTTAAACTTGAAATATAATGAAATTATTTTGAATATTGCACAATCAATGTATAGCACTCGCAAGGTTTAATTAATTTCAATGCAAGCAACCATTTTAATTATATGATTTCTTATATTTTTTTATGTTTTCATCTCTTTATTATGCAAATTATTAGTTTATTATTCGAATTATTTGATCAAAAAACAGGATTAAAAATGCAAATTAATTTTTTTTTAAAAATAAATTGGCCAATAAATGTTACCAAAAACAAAGGATGAGTCTTTTGCAGTGTTTAAAAAACGCTGCAAAAGACCATTAATGTTTTTTGGTCCCTTCACAACGTTCAAAAAATGCTGCAAAAAACCTTTCGCGGCGTTCACAAAATGCTGCAAAAGACCTTTTGCAACGTTCAGAAAACGCTGCAAAAGATCATTTCACAACGTTCAAAAAACGCTGCAACAAGTCTTTTGCAATGTCTTTCGCAACATTCAAAAAATGTTGCAAAAGACCTTTTGCAACATTTAAAAAATGCTGCAAAAAGTTTTCCCTCAACGGCAACACCGGCCTTCGCAACAGACGTTAAAACGTTTTTTGGCTGCTGCAAAAAGCCTTTTTTGGTGTAGTGAGGCATTTTAATCGAAACCGAACCTTTCGAACCGAAATCAAATCGAAACCAAGAATGACGAATTGATTGGTCCAGGTTGGATCTTGATTCCTGAACTAGAGTTGTGAGTACTCGAATGGAATCGATCTTTTATACAATTTTTTTTTAAATTTATAAGCTAGATTAAAAAATACATAAAGTAAAAACTCTAATTTAGGTAATAATTTATCTAAAACTCTAGACTGTAACCCTAATAATCATGACTGGTTCATACTTTTTTACATCTCGCATCATATCAAATAGTTGCATTCGGAGGTTATTATATGTTAATCTTTGCAATTTGGGATGTCTATAAATCGAAAGTTCAAGTTAGGGTTGTAGTATAAGTTGATGAATCAACGAGTTCATTCTTTGCAATTCGAACCTTTTGTTTTCTTGCATTATTCACAAACTTAAGTGATTTTCTAATTTTTATAATGCGTGATCATTGAACTTGATATATTCATAGCTTAGGTTGTAGTGTACTTTTTTTGTTAACTCGAGTTCGTGGTTCTCGAAATGTAATTTTTACTTTTTTACTCAAACAGATAGAGTTCAATACGTGGACTATAATTTGTTGATACTATATATTTATGTATCTAGATTGTATTTTTTATATCAGATTATTTAAAAAATAGAAGAATTTAAGCATTGTCCATAAATAAATTACTGGCTCTGGCATGCCTCATTTCTTCTCAAACAGTAATTTATTTTTTAATGTTATAATTTTTTTTCCTCATTTCTTGATTTTTAGTCTCCTTTATTTTGAGTCATGTAGCTAAATTTCTTAGATTCTTAAAGATTTCTTAACTAAAATTTCTCCCTTGCACAACCATTTTCTAGTAGTAGCATGCTAAGTATATATATATATATATATATATTGTTATAAAATAGAGAAAAAGTAGAAGAGAGAGTTAGAGTCAATACCTTGTGTGTATTTTATTAATAACCAAAATCCTATATTTATAGGTAAGAATCAGGGATTATATGGTAATAATTTCTAGGGTTACAGGGGTATAATTGTCATTCACTACAAACACTAATAAACTTTCCTTTTACAACACTCCCCCTTGAATGACACATTAAAAAATATATGTCTTGTTAAAACCTTGTTTGATAAAAACCTAATAGGACAAAAAAATCAAACGAAGGAAAAATAGTACAGTTATTTTGGAGTATTAAAAATAAATGATGCCTCATTAAAACCTTGCTAGGAAAACCCAGTGGGATAAAACCTATGCGAAGGAAAAAGAGTACAGCTACTCTCCCTAATGTTGATCACTAAAAATATTGAGTCGATGCATTCCAATCTCATGAACTAACTTCTTGAATGTAGATGTTGGCAGTGCTTTTGTGAATAAATCGGCTAAATTGTCACTTGAGCGAATTTATTGAACATCGATGTCGTCATTCTTCTGAAACTCGTGTGTATGAAAGAATTTTGGAGAAATATGATTCGTCATGTCACATTTGATATAGCCTCCTTTGAGTTGTCCAATACAAGCTGCATTGTATTCATACAAATTTGTTGGACTATCTTTTGTTTAAATTAACCTGCATGATGCTTGGATATGATGGGTCATGTTCCTCAACCATATACATTCTCGCCTTGGTTCATGGATTGCAATAATTTCAGAGTGATTTGAGGATGTTGCTGTCAATGATTGCTTCACAGATCTCCATGATATAGTTGTTCCTCCACGTGTAAACACATATCCTGTTTGTGATTTAGCTTTATGTGGGTCAGATAGATAACATGCATCTGCATATCCCACTAAAGTATATCCCGACTTTTGGGAATAAAATAATCACAAATCAATTGTACCCTTTAGGTAACGAAAAATATGTCTAACATCATTTCAATGTCTTTGAGTTGGTGTAGAGTTTTATCTTGTAATGAGATTTATAGAAAAAGTTATGTCAGGTTGAGTGCAGTTTGCAAGATAAGTTAATGCTCCAATTGCACTAAGATATGGTACTTCAGGACCAAGAATTTTTTCTCCAAACAGATATTTTTTCACATCAAGTGATCGAACAACCATAGGCGATGCCAATGGATGAGCATTATCCATATAAACCCATTTTAGAACTTTTTCTGTATATGTAGATTGATGAACAAATAATCCTTCTGGAAAATGTTCAGTCTGCAACCCGAGACAGAATTTGATTTTTTCCAAATCATTCATCTCAAATTCATTTTTAAATAATTAGCAGTTTCGTTGAACTCTTCAGGAGTTCAAATTAAATTTAAATCATCCACATAAACAGCTACAATTGTAAATCCAACGTTTGTTTTCTTTATGAAAACACATGGACAGACATCATCATTCTTATAGCCCTCATTTAACAAATATTCGCTAAGGCGATTATACTATATGCGTCCAAATTGTTTCAATCCATATAATGATCTTTGCAATTTAAATTGAAACATGATTTTCAGACATGCATCATTTGAGTTATGCTTCAGGCATATTAAATATTTCAGAGATAACATTAATAGTCATGTCAGATGAGTTGACTATCACATATTTCAAATTTCATATATTGTCAAGATAACATGATATAGATTCGTGATTTCATCAACGATGATCTTTGCGAAATTCACTATGTTGAGAGTCGTAACTTATACATTATGACTTCATTTTTCTCATTTTCTTTTCGCATAAGTATATATCTTTAGATTATTGGACTACAGGTCCAAAAACATCATGTTTTTCTAGTAAAATCAATTTAGGATTGCATCCATTTTATTTTGCCAAACATTATTTCGATCGATATATTTTGATGCATTTATTTTGATTCCTCGCAATTCATATATGATGTAGCACATCATGTACAAAATTGTTGTTGACAACTTTTCCTTTTTCGATTCTATTTCTTACTCTATAACGACATAACTTATCGAGATATCTCAAATTTCAATATATCAGGTACCTGAACCTCTTCAGGGGTTTTATAATTTGTTATGTCTAAATACTCATTAAGAGTGTATGCCTCCCTAATAAAATCATCTGTACCAATTGCTCCATTTTCGTTTGGAGGATTTTGTAATAGAATCGAATATCATCACGCTTCATGCGTGCCAAATTTATCAAATATAATATTAACGAATTGTCCTTCCAGGAGTCAATTCGAGTTGGAGCATTTATAGCTGGGTGTGAGATTGTTAATCTCTTTGGTCAATAAATACATCTAAATGAATTATATTTCGAACTTCTGGTTCGAATTGTCTTTTACGAGGATTTAGCTATTGATGCATTTATATATATTTTTTTCATCTTCTTAATTCTTCCCACTAATACTGAGAGAATTGTACAATAAAAATTGACAATAATTAAATTGCGTTATAAAATATCACCCACTTGGGATAAGGGTTCAAACTACGCATTCATTCTCAACATTCTTTATTTTTCATCTCAGTGCATTGTGGTGGGTTGATTTTGCATATCACTATCAAAATAATTAGATGAAAAATTAGGCTTTGACCATAAGCCAATTATAATAGGGAGAACTATGATGTTGGCAATGATGCGTAATAGAATTACCCAAACAAAAAGGGAAAACACTTTGTTCTCAATTAAATTAATTGGAGGCATTTAACAAACAATAGTGTTAAAACACTTATCGACATCTCAACTAACACGTATTCAAATATTGAGATTTATGCCCACTAGCATTAATAAGACACAGTCTTGATTATATAATTTGAAAATTATGCTTATAACTTGAGCAATAATTTCGCAAACTCCAGGTTGCGAACACCATGCAATCATCTAATATTTGTATCAAATCTATTAGATACAAATAATATTTAGATGGTCAACGTGGTGGGTGACGGGGCCCCATATATCACCCTAATTAATTTTCAAAAATATAGGGAATTTAATCCCTATTTTAGCTAGTGATATTTAGTGTCAATTGTCGATAAAGAGAACAAATGATATATCGAAATTTATTGGATTGAAGAATCTTCTGATTCTTCATTGAATATCCATTTAAATTTTTTAATTTCGGATCATTATTTATCCAGTGATAGTCTAACTGATTATGCCAAATAGTAAAATCAAAATTGAACTTCTGGTTCAATATAAGATATAATTCAATTATTTAATTTTAAAGAATAATCATATATCATTCAAATAGTCAAACTGATCAATGCCCTCATGACATTAGTTATATGTTCCTTCAGGGTTAAACATGAATTTAAAATGATATATTCTTTGAAAATGTGCTACTTCAAGGGCACATTATCTTTACTTACTACTTCTTTAAAAGAAATATGCCAACATTCTTCTGAAATATTGTAAATTATAATTTATGCTCTTCGGGAGCAAATAATATATTATTATTTAGAATAATAAATTATGTAAGAATTTTTTCTTCAGGAGTAAAGACATAATTTATATTAGATCGTATTTATCATACTCTTCCGGAGCAAATAAATTTTACCTATAACGTATGAAGAAGAGTGGACACGTAAAGAAATTGAATAATTTAATTTGTGATTTCACATAGAAATCAATTAATATTCTTCTAAAATATTGAAATTGTAATATCATGCTCTTCTGGAGCAAATAATATTATTTTAGAATATCAATATAATGTTGTGCTACTTCATGAACAACAAAATATTTGTAATATACAGATCTATAAATAACATTTTTCTAGACTATTGAAAGACATAATTTATGTTAGATTTTATTTAATTATACTCTTCAGAAGCAAATAAAATCTAACTAGAACCTTAATAATAGTGTGCTTTATTTGGAAAACATAATAATATAAAAAGAATATAAAGTCTACTAAGCACATAGATATGGAGAAAGAAAAGAAATTAAACTTGGTATGTGGTGTGACACGTGAAACGGATGATGTCGTTGATTTATCATCGACGATGACTTTGATTTCTTCCTATCAATTTATCAATGATTATCGGTGCATAGCCATGGTGACCGCGGACCACTGATTAGTGTTAATGTACTGTTGATTTTTTACTTTGTAACATGTGATTGAAAATGTCAAGGCACAATATAACATGACAATATTTATGATATTGACTTTTCATTGATTTAAGCTGCAGCCTCTAGTTGTTGAAAACAAATCTATAATAAATAAGTTACGTGTTTTCCTTCAGGGATAAACACTAGTTTAAAATAATATGTTCTTCGAAATATGTGTTACTTCGACAGAACATTCTATTTTAATATTGCTTTTTCAAGAGCAATATATTAATATTCTTCTGGAATATTAAAAATTATAGTTTATGCTATTCAAGAATAAATAATATTCTTCAAGAATATTAATTATGATATTGTACTACTTCAGGAGCAACAACAATTAAGAATGAATTCAATAATTGATATTTTATTGCTAAAAAAAAGGATGACGAAACATTAATCTCGATTGGAAGTTGTTCTCACGAGTTAAAATATGTTTACCGTACTCCTGTTTTCAATTTGTTGAAATTCTCAACCGAAAGTCGCTGTAACGACGTTACAAGTGTCCATTGCCGTCCCATTACTGAAGTTGTTGAGCAAGGACTCCATGTGCTTAATTTCTTTTGGGATTGATCCAGTCAGCACCTCGTATCTTGATTCTATGATGAGAACTTCATCTTCTATCCTCATCCCAATGGTTGTACTCTTTTCAAAAATGAGATGTATACTCTTTTCATACATGAGAGATAACATTAATGGCTTTGAATTGAAAAGTCAAATATTGAGGTTAGATTATGTACACATGTAGCAGCCAATATTATATGCATATACGTCAGAGACAAAAAAAAAAAAAAAAAAGGAGAATAATTGGAGGCTGTCTGCGGCTGGATTATATATTTTATACACGCAAAGGTAGCCAAGAATGGGGATATACATACACACAGAAAACCAGCAGATGGACTGTGTATGTAGAAAAAAGAATTCACATATCATCAAATTAATTTTGATACACATAATAAATTATTATACTTTTAAAAAAAAATTACTACATTCTCTAAACTTTAAAGAGTTAAGCGTTCGTTCTGATAACGTGTTATAAAATAGAGAAAAAGTAGAAGAGAGAGTTAGAGTCAATACCTTGTGTGTATTTTATTAATGACCAAAACCCTATATTTATAGGTAAGAATCAGGGATACAATGGTAATAATTTTTAGGGCTACATGAGTATAATTGTCATTCACTACAAACCCTAATAAACTTTCTTTTTACAATATTATATATATATATATATATATATATATATATATATATATATATCGAAAGGGCTTATATAGAAATGTTTATTAAATGTAAAATAAACAAAATTATGAGTAGAATCGTACTCGAACCGAAAACGACGGTTCGGGTTTGGTTCAATAATTACAATGATCCTAACGGTTTCATTTACAAAATACTCGAAGTATAATGGGTGTTTCTAGGTATTGAAATACCAAATCGACCCATCGACGCCCAGGCCTAACTGCACTTCGGGGTTGAGAATTCCAGGAGGAGGTGACTCTTTAACATAAAGTGATCCTAGAATCACTAGATATGAGCTATTCTAGGCCAGGGATGTAGTCCTCGGGTTAAGGTGTAATGTTCGCATGGGAATCATCACGGTGGTCTTGGGATAGAAAATTGAGAGGATGAGGAATGTTGATCTCTGCCCTGTGGGGCTAGAGATCCGTCCAAGGAATACCAATTTTGATTTTATCAACAGTGATGTATCAAAAATTTATTAAATAAAAAAAGGGGTAGAAAATCTAAACTTCCATCTAATAAATCTGAAATGAATGAAGTTTGTACATTTTTCCAATAAAAAAAAGGCTTGTTCGTTGATTCACTGAAATAGACAAAACTTATAAAATCATGTTCATGTTGTACGCCACATAAATCGAAAAGGGATTGATTAAAATAAATTTGAATAATCCATGAACCTTTGAAAATCAATAAACGAACTATAAGAAGAATAATATATTTAGTTCTTTGAATTAGTCCTCCTAGTACAAAACTACATGACTGACCGCCAAACGCATAAACCCATATCACATTCATTTTCCTCCATTCATTTTATATTTTAATGGGCAAGAAATGATGGATCGCTTAGAGAAGTCAATAAGATAGGGTGACATTACACAAAGGGTCCTCAACCTATTCAAGATGTAGCAAGTAGGTTCCAACCTAATATTTTAGAAACCTCACTCCCCAACATTTCATTTTCATAAAATTTGGATCTCCAATCATCCCCTTCTTTAATTAAATACTCATTTTTATTGTTAAAAACAACTTTACTCTTATGTCTAACAAAATAAGAGAGAGATTAAAATGAAAGATAAAACAAAAGTCATACAACCTCACACAAACGCCTCCGACCTCTATGAGGAACTCTAGTCACTTTAAGATAGAGAGCTTTAAATAAAAAATAAGAGTAAAATTGTTTATCGAATACTTGAGTGTTTCAAAAAGTAGTTTGGAGATTACAACTGCCAAAAAAAGAATAGGTCGGACCACAAGTGCAATTTTTTTCTGAATGGAATATAAGAATGAGGAAGTTGGACCAAGCAATAGCGCAGAGGTCTTTAATTTCAAAGAAGGCAGCTTGGCTGTAGACATAGAAATAATCAGAATAGAATATATTCCACCAAAACTCCGCTGGTCACATTTATGTCCTTTTGACTTTTGCTTTACATACCACTTTATTCTCATTCTGTCATAAAAAAAATTATATTTCTTCTAGAAGATTTTGATCCCATTAATTATTGGTATTGAATTTCAGTGTTTAGTCCTAAAATAGTTCCAATTTTAATCAAATTTGACACTTAAATAATTAGATTTACTCGCGTTTGTTAAAATCATGATCCCAATCATACCATCTACAATTTTATAATCCAAATTAAAACTATATGAATTGTGTAGGAATCACAGAATTGAAGGATTTCAACGAGATCTTTTCAATCATATCGAATCTAAAAAATCACAAAACTTATTTTCGTCTGACTTTTCACCTAAATCTTTCTAGAGCAAAGGTGAATTTTCATGAATAATATCGTGCTATTAAAGTTCTCGATCATTGATATTTAAATCATGGCTAATTTCCAAGTGATTGTTTACAAGAAACTCTGTTACACAATGAAATTCTCTTATTCTCAATGTTATTAGAAGAACCGTGTAGATGTTAGAGTATTACATGCATTTATGAAGTTCTATTGTTATCATTTAATAATAATTATGTAATTTTGTTCAGTTGGGGAAGAAGTTCTACCATTTTGTGAGTTAGCAATGGTTTGATTTTGCTAAAAATTAGGTTTTTTTTTTCTAAGATTTTGGTAAAAGTTGATAAATTTTAGTTGATAAAAATTATTGGTCTTATAAAAGATGTGATTAAAATTACTTGTTGACTGTGACTTAAATTTTTATTAACATTTTAAACTAAAACAATAGAGTGGGGGTGTGATAATCTTGTAATACTACGTATTCTAGCCCGCAACAAACCTTCTTGGGCAACAACACAGAGCCTGACTTTTGGTATTACAAAGATTACCAAACCTCCATATTGGATCTTTTGATCAGTGGTGCCATTTTTTCTAATGCAAAGGATCCCCAAAAAGTCAACTACAAAGTATACTTTTGATATTCCTTAGATCGTGTTCTTACTATTCATCTTGGTGTAATCATAATTTTTCGAAACTATGGAAGAACGAGGAAAAGCTTTTATAAACTAATACAGATGAGTAACATATTTTTTATTTAATAAAAGAGCTGGGCTCAAGATGATCCACAATGAAGGAGAAAAGCCCCCTTATATAGAAGAGGAGATCGTTCGTGCATTTCACTTGACACAATAATACTACTAACACAAAGACAAACGACTTTCCACTACTTTTAATAAAGTAGGGTAACACACAGGTACAATAATTTTACATTACGACAAACGCCTTTTAAAATGCAAGGATTCTGCTTTTAAAATGGCATTTATTTCATATGACAAAGTTTTAAACAAATTCTTCTCGTGAATTGAGTCATCAAGGTGTCCCAAGGTTTGTTGCTCTTCCGAGGATGCCCGAGTCATCTGAATCAGAGGGAAGTCCATGTTGCTTCCACCAAACCCAGTTATTAGGATCAAGTTTTTCTTCAAAAAGCTTTTCCTCCAATTTTTCAAGATTATCTGGATCTGTGGGATCAAAATCATATGGTTTGTATTTCATATTCATGCAGATCTTGAGAGTAATGAAAAACACTGTCATTATAATTTATTTTCCGTGTCCAAATAACTTGAGTTCTGTTTGTTTGGATTACTTGGTCCTGGTTCGTTTACGGATTTATCAATTTTCGTTCTTTTTTTAAATTTATTCCAGAGATTTTCACGAAGTTGTGGTCCTTCTGGAGTTGTTTCTGGATACTTAGGGTCCGTGTGATTCGCCAAAATTTTTCCTGGAAATTGGAATCGAATTCCAACTTCCACATTTTGTCCGTTTGATAGCGTTTTTTTTCCATGGAATTGGTTTCCACCCATTTTCCAAGGTACAATTACTTGAAGCGTAATTCCGTGGAATTCAATTCCTTGCTATATGGTGGGAATTGATTTCCACCTTTTTATTATTATTATTATTATTATTAGCAATAGAAACAAATTCTAAGATAAAGTGTAAAAAAATTTTATCCATTTAATTGACAAATTCCATGCAAAACAGAGCCAAACGTAAAAATAAAAAATAATTTTTTTTTTTTTAATTTTTGGCAATCTAAACATATTTTGTCCCCAATGGTAAAAAAATTTATCCATTTAATTGACAATTTGTATAAAAAAAAAAAAACAAAGTCAAACGTATTATTATAGAAATGTGGAAAATTATACCAATAAAACACCTTTAATTCAATTCCCGGTAAAACAATTCCAGGCAATTCAATACCCTGGAATCCATTTCCTTTCTACCCATTTTTTACCCTTGCAATCAAACGGACCCTTAGATGTTTCTCCAAGTCATTGGTATGGTCTTCATAAGAAAAATTGGTTCCAATGTGTCATATCATTTTCCCACAAGTCAGACGGATAGTGTCTGAACAATTTTTCAAAAAGTTGACATTGTCCTTCTTTGTGTTTTTGAATATCTTGTTCAATCCTGGCTGCATAATCTTGAAGCTGGATTTTCAATGGAGTGTCATCTTCTATATCTGGCCAAATCTATGGAGGAATTGTCAGATTGATTATGACCATCCTTCTTTGAAACTCTCGTAACTCCTTGGATACCTTTCCCAATCATGGTGTAGATTGAAAGGCCGAACTGCATACTCATTAACATGAGAGAAATGTTTATATGAAACTACATCTGTAAAACAATCTTGCCTTTGGAAAATCAAGATTACAAAAACATTTTTTTGAGAAGTTCCAAGGTCTTTAAATTCTAAAGCAAATGCTTAAAACATTTTTATCCAATGAGAAATAGGATAAAACCATTCGAAGAATTTCTTTACCTCAAAAGTGATTCTTGAAATGGATCGCTTTTGTGAAAACTTCATTTTCTAATTTCCTTGAACCATTCAAGAGATTCACTAACATTAAAAGATATTCCAATTTGGTAAAGTTCCAACAAATACCAAAGCAAACAAATTAATTCTTTTGAAAATTTTGAAATTGCTTGATATGGAATCATATGGAACAATGTGAATAATGGATAGTCTGGATGAAATCCAAGACCACCAAATGTATCAATTCATGTTTGTCTTATGATAATATATTGGTATTTAAACATAAGATCTTTGGCTCTGGAGTGAAGAGTTTTGTCTCTGATGAGATTATTGAGTTCTGGAGGGATGGACCCATTTTAAAGAAGTAAAGAGAAAGGAGGGCTCATCATACAAATTATGGGGATAGGTTGAATATGAGAAAACTTCGGTCTAGTGAGTAGGTCTGGAAGAAGATTGGTTTTCTCTTTTATATGCTTGATATCAAAGTCGAAATTTGAAAATCATTCTGCCCATCTGAGCAGTTGAGAATTTGGAATTTGTTTTTCTTTGAATGAGAACATTTTAGGGAATGTTGACATGTCCATTTCAACCAAAAATTTATGTCCAATGGAACTGAAATTTCTCAATACCACATTTGACTGCCAGAATTTTATTGAAAGTGGAATGATAATATTTGTTTGCCCCCGAGAATGATTTACTTTTGTATCTACGTATATTTCTTTTTCCATCTTTTTCCTCCAAGAGAACTGCTACCTAGTATAGATCACTTGCATCAGTTTGTAAGATTCATTTCCCATCTGTAACATCCCAAATTTTTACTACTAGTTGTTAGAATTAAATTTAGGGCTATAAGTGCGCTATTATTAAACTTTAATGACCTTATTGTTAATTGGCCTAGTCTAATGACATTATTATTGATCAATAGTTTGAGACCTAAGCAGAAATTTATTTTGGAAGTTCGATTAAATCATACGTAAACATATATATAAATATGCCAATTGACCTTGATTAAAGATGATTTATTAACCACATGCATTAGTCATACCCCATTTCAAATCAATGTAATTGATTTGACCACGTAAATCAAGGAAAATGATTTAACCACATGCATTGTTTACACCAAGTTTTTAGCCAAGTGAATTGATTTGACCACATGATTAAAGGTATTGATTGGATAATTTTCATGACAATACACCATTTATGCATTGATCATGTCTAACATCTAGTCATTTTCTTTCACTTTTCTACACGTGGTCAAGAATTTACACAATAAATAGGAGGCAAACCCAACACTAAACACCATCAATGACTATTTACACACTATCACTCTTTAGATCTATAACTTTGTCTCTCCACCTCTCTTTCTATTGTCATATTAAATATAGTCTTACACTTATACAATCACACGTGAATAATGGACCCCACACACGGCTCAAGGATCTCTTTACAACAACAACAATTCTTATCATTTTGAATTGTCCAATAAAAAAGTAAGTTGTGCTTTTTGTTTATGGTGGCTAATGTTTATGCATGTAATATATCTACGGCTATGTTACATTTTGGTCCATGTTACGTATGTTTTATTAAGAATTGACCAGAGTTTAGTAGTGCTACCTACGAGAATTTAGCACTATATGAATTCGGTCTAATTTTTGCGTCTCTCTATGCAAGTTATTAATTTTCCATAGAAATACATATATGAATTCATTATTCACGCACGCTTATTGAGAATTATTCTCACCGCATTATATCTCTACTTTTATATAATCGATGATTTGAGGCGGTCGGCATGGAGATGGTTTATGGTGGTAGAAGTTTCAATAATAAAATTATTACATTATCAAACTATTGTTATTTCATTTGATTTTAAATAATTTAGATATTTCTCGTTTCAAGTTAATTAATTAAACTCATTACGTTATTTGAGTTTTAGTAGGTACTTTAATAATTTTATATAATTGCGTTGAATATCCTTTTAAGTTAGTTTTAGTTTATGATTTAGTGACACTTGAATCTTTAAGGAATCGGGCCGTCATAATTGGTATCAAAGCGGGTCTACTTCCCAGTAGACCGGGATTAAAAAAATAGTATATTAATTTTTGTTTCTTTGCAAGTAATTTTACAATTCAAATACTATTCTTTAAATCATTAATTTGAAATAAGTTATTAGTTTTAAATAAATAAGTCTTAATAAAAACTAAACGATTTCTTGCATGCAAAGCCATACTCCAAAGTCGTTATCCTCGAATCAGGTATCTCATAAGTTTCATCGTTATACATAATATCTTTAGTTTATATGCATATATGATTATGTTGGCTATGTAAAGAATACAATTTATGAACGCATGAATAAATATGACTTACTATAAAAAAAAAAAAAATTTAAAAATATCACAAGTTAATTGTTTACATGTAACAACATAAAATATTAAAAAGACATGTCATGTTCTTATTGAATTATAGTACTCAAATTGATATAAATAAGTATGTGATATACATTATGTTATTACTTAGATTCAGTTGTTGAGAATTGTAGCAAAAGAATTTAGAAAGCTTTTAAATTAGGGCATGCCAATTAGGAACTAACGAAATAATCATAATAATAATAATAATAATAATAAATAAAAATTCATATTTTAGGCACTTTTAGTTTCCCCGTATTGCTTAATTTTTCTTGATTTGAGTATTTGTAATATTGAAAGATTTTGTCAAAAATATATAAACTGTCTAAAGAGAGCTTGGGATTTGACCCCCCCCCATCCCCCCCTTCCTTGTAAGCCTTTTAGTTGAGCGTTATTCAAGACAACAAGACGAAAAATAATACTATAAAAAAAAATTCTATTTTCAGAAACTTTTAAGAAAATTTCATTTTTTAAAAAAATATATATATTCTTATAGAACCCCATTTCAAGAAATCCTCATTTTAAATAAACTCATTTTTTAAGAAACTCCAATTTTACAAATTTATTTATAATAATAATAATAATAATAATAATAATAATAATGAATTTTTTTACCTTCCCGTCTTTACTTATTGTAATCTTATTCATTAAGACTATGGCAACTCGAGGTAGAAGAATTAACAACGCTAAACAACCCAAATAACCTCAACAACCAGAACCACCCCAATTTAACTGGGTTGACCGACAATTTACTCAGCAATTCCACGCCATGATGCGTACCTTCGCCCAAACGACAATGCCACAACAACCACCACTACAGCCAACACCCCCACCATCACAACCACCACAGTAACAAACATCGATAACAATAGAAGACACACAGAACACAGCTGCTGTTGTCGTGAAACTATTTAGGAAACAACACCCTCCAACTTTTGAGGGTAGCTTAGAAACTTTGAAAGCAGAAGATTGGTTGGCACAGATAGAAAGGATCTTCGATCTCATTGATTGCCCAGACTCCAGAAACGTTACATACGCAACCTTTATGCTGAAAAAGGGTGCCATGTATTGGTGGGACCCAACCTCAAGATCAAGGGCCTATGGAAATAGAACCAATTAAAAGGAGGCTCAGTTTATTACATGGACTCAGGCATCGATGTCTCTTACTGAATACGAGCGGAAGTTTGAAGAATTATCCCATTATGCCCCTAGGTAAATACAAAGGAGAAAAAGACAAGGCGTTTTGAACAGGGTTTAAGTGATGATCTAACGCAGACAGTGGTAGTGCTTGAAATAGGAACCTATCATGAAGTGTAACAAAGGCACAACTGACAATTTTCAGGGGCCGCTCTAGTGGGGAGAACAAGCAACTGTATGGGCATACGGAAAAGCACAAGTGAGAAAATAACACAAGCAAATGACAACAAAACTATGGTAATATCTTGGCAGGTAAGAATATTTGCATTGACTGAACAGGAAAAGGATCAAGATCATAATATCTTGGCAGGTAACGTTTTAATATCTAACTTACATGCCTATGTATTAATCGATTTTGGTGTCACTCGTTCCTTCATATCCCTTAAATTTGCACAAAGACTCAAATGTGAATATTATACCTTCACGTCTACCTTTAGAAGTGTAGATACCCTTTGGAAGGGTGTTGAACATAGATAATATATGTAACGACCCAAATTATATAGTTTGAATCGTTACCAAATAAATTGTATTCCAATTTATTATTAACAATCATGTAAATTACATTTTTATTAGATAAAAAAAAATGTTATTTCCATCGATAAACATTACACAGTTTTAAATTCATAACCCAATTAAACATGTCTAAAATTTCTAAATAAAAATTCTTATGAAATAAACTAAGAAATTTCTAAAATAAAAAAATAAAGTTTTTATTACACCGAATTATTTTATTGAGTCTCATAAATTTCTGGCACCACGACAGCACCTCATCGCCCGCCAACCAACGACCCAATCTAACATGTGAGAGGTAGGAAAAAATGGTGAGTATTTGGAAATCCTCAGTAGGAAACGAAAATATGGTGCAATCTCGATTAACAATATTAAATCATGCGTCAAAAATATCATACCTTCATATCATATCATTACAAATCCGGTAAGAGCTCATAGTATATCATATCTTTGGTACCGAATGGTCATTTCTTATCATATCTTAATCATATCATATCATAAATTTCATTGGCATAATATTTATCAACGTGAAAAAAATATATATAAAGTAAATGGGACTAACCACTTACACCTCGTAATATAAGGATTGTTGGAAGAAAAGTATGAATTTCACGTTCACAAAATTCTCTGTTGTTGTGTCTATATAAGTGTTCCATTTTAAAAAATATCATTTATTTTTATTCCCAACTTGGAGCCCTTGTTTAAGGAAGACAACAATCAATCCCGTGTAACCATATATAATTCTTCCATTACAGGCAATTTCAATTTAATTGATTTAAAATTACTCACGTGCCTATTAATTCTGACAAGACAATTAACTCTTTTGATGGCACAAATCATGACATGCCATGTACTATATCAAGTAAGTATCCAATATAATATATTAAATCATTTAGAAAAATAAGAAGCTATTTTACCCTATCCTTTTGTAATACACACATGGTTGGCATCTTTATAATTTCAAAATAAGTATAAACAAAAACCATTATGTGACAAGGTTTATAAACTTCAATATTTTGAGTCCAACTTATCTTAATCGACTTTTTCTCGAGCCTAATATATATATATATAATTAATTACGAGCTTTCCAACGAGCCTAATATTAATATATTTATTATTACTCTATCAATATTTAAATATTTGACCCAAATAAAATTGAATTTAATATATATAACATTTTGATCCCCAACTTTTTCAAATATAAAGTATATAGCACATAAAATAATTAACTCTACCCTAGTAAAATTTTTGGGGCTTTACAATCTCCTCTTCTTAAATATTTTCGTCCTTAAAAATTACCTTGATTAATCAAAGAGTTCTGGATACTTGATTTTAAGCTCATCTTCCCTCTCCCTAGTTGACTTGTCAAGTCCATGATTTTGTAATCCTTGACCAGAAACCTCTCTTTTTCTGAGTTGGTGTACTTTTCTATCTAAAGTCGTCATCGGGGTTTCTTCATATGACATGTCTTTTTGTACCTCCAAAGTTTGGTAATTTACCACATGATTAGGATCATGAATATATTTTATGAGCATCGAAACATGGGACACATTATGCATTGTTGTAAGTTCAGGTGGTAAGGCAAGTGGATAAGCTACAACGTCATTCCTTTCCAGAATTTTGAAAGGTCCAATATATCGTGGTCTCAACTTTCCGTACTTGCCAAATTTCAACACACCTTTCATGGGCTCTACTTTTAGAAAAACTTTGTCACCCACTTAAAATTTCAAATCCTTTCTCCTACCATCACCATAACTCTTTTGTCGGTTTTGTGCTATCTTTATTCTTGCTCTAATATTATCAACTGCCCCAATTGTTCGTTCAATAATTTTAGGGCCCAAAATTCTATTCTCTCCAACATCATCCCAATAAATAGGGGATCTACACTTCCTACCACAAAGAGCTTCGTATGGAGCTATGCCTATAGTGGCTTGAAAACTATTGTTGTAAGCAAACTCCACTGAAAGTAGATGTGTTTCCCAACTACCACCAAGATCCAAAACACACGCTCTCAGCATATCTTCAAAAGTTTGAATGGTTCTTTTCGATTGTCCATCCGTCTATGGATGATAAACAGTGCTAAATTTCAATTTCGTCCCCGTGGCTCCTTGTAAGCTTTTCTGAAATTTCAATGTAAACCTCGAGTCTCTATCTAAAACAATGGTGACTGGAACTCCATGCAGTTTGACTATCTTTCTAATATATAACTGTGCGAGCTGTTCCATATTAAAATTTACTTTGATTGGCAAAAAATTGGCTGAATTCGTCAAAGGATCAACCACTACCCAAATAGCATTGTAACCTCTTGCTTATCTCGAAAAGCATATGACAAAGTCCATCGCTATGCGTTCTCATTTCTATTATGGAATATCCAACTGTTTCAGTAGTTCTGATGGCCTTTGATGTTCTGCCTTCACTTACTGATAGATAATACATTTATCTACGAACAGACCAATTTTTCTCTTCATGTTTCTCCGCCAAAACGTATCTCGAAGATCTCGATAGATTTTTGTACTGCCTAGATGTGCAGTATACGGGTGGAGTGAGGTTCTTCCAATATCTCGTTTATTATACCTTCATCCTTAGGTATACACAATCTCTCTTTAAAAATCAGTGGTTTATCTGCAGATACTTCAAATCATATATGTTTGTTCGTACCAATTTCATCCTTAATCTTCTGCAGAATTGATCCTTATCCTGAGCTTCCTTGATTCGATCCCGAAGAGTACGTTGAATTATAAACGCTTTTATTCTTGTTGTAGTCTGGGTCGGCGGCATAATGACTTCTAACCTCAACTTTTCAAAGTTCTTTATCAAGTGTTCCTGCATCGTGGGTAAAACTGCTAATTGCGATCCAATCCTTTTGCTTAAAGCATCTGCGACTGCATTAGCCTTACCCGAATGGTAAAGAATTGTACAATCGCAATCTTTCACTAACTCGAATCATCTCCTCTATCTCATATTCAGTTCTTTTTATGTGAAGAAGTATTTGAGACTCTTGTGGTCCGTATAGATTTCACACTTCCCTCCATACAGGTGGTGACACCATATCTTTAAGGCATGAACTACTGCTGCAAGCTCCAAGTCATGGGTCGAATAATTCTGTCCATACTGCTTCAACTGTCTAGAGAGATAAACAATCAATTTTCCATGTTGTATCAGAACACAACCCAAACCCTACTTAGAAGTGCCACTATAAATTACGAACCCATCCGAACCTTCAGGTATTGTCAAAAAGGATCCGAAACTAACTTTTGCTTGAGTTCCTAAAAACATATTTCACACTTTTCCGTCGCTGAAACTTCACTCCTTTTTTAGTCAATTAAGTCATCGGACCTACTATTTTTTGAGAAACCCTCAATAAATCTCTTGTAATAGCCAGCTAATCCAAAGATGCTGCAGACTTCTCTCACATTGGTAGATCTAGGCCAATTTGTTACTGCGTCCACATTAGCATGGTCTACTTCAATTCTCTGAGCGGTACCACATGACCAAGAAAACCCAATCGATCGAGCTAAAATTTGCACTTCTTGAATTTGGCATATAATTTCTCCTTCCTCAAAGTTTCGTGTACTACTCGAAGTTGTTCTTTATGTCGTTTCTTATCTTTGGAGTACACGAGTATGTCGTCAATAAACACTATGACGAACTAGTCTAAGTACTGATAGAACACTCAGTTCATGAGATCCATAAATATTGTTGGAGCATTGTTCAAACCAAAAGGATCGTGAATTCATAATGTCCATAACGAGTCCTGAAAATAGTTTCCGGTATATCGCTTGCCTTAACCTTCAACGGATGATACCCCGACCTCAAGCCGATCTTTGAAAACACCATTGCACCCCTTAATTGGTCAAATAAATCTTCTATTCTTAGTAGTGGGTATCTATTTTTGATAGTCAGATGGTTCAATTCCCTATAGTCAATGCACATACACGTACTCCCATTGTTCTTCTTCACGAAAAATACTGGAGCACCCCAAAGAGATACAGTCGGTTGAATGAAACATTTCTCCAGCAACTCCTCCAACTGTAACTTCAATTCTTGGAGTTCTTTCAATGCCATTCAGTACGGGGTCTTAGATACTGGTGTTGCTTCAGGAACCAAGTCAATTGTAAATTTCACTTGTCTATTTGTGGAATGCCTAATAGATCTTCTGGAAATACATCTACAAAATCTCGCACAACATTAAGATCACTAACGGTTGTTTCTGTATGTTTGGAACCGATGATATTAGCAAGGAATCCCTGACATGACTCATTTCTCAACATCTTCTCCACTTGCAAAGTCAAAATGAGACGAGGTAGGGACTTGAACTTTACTCCAAAGAAATGGAACTATTTCTCTCCTGATCTATAAAATAATACTTCATTTTCGAGACATCGCATAGTTGCATGGTTGAGTCCAAACCAGTCCATGGCTAGAATAACGTCAAAATCTTTCATCTCCAAAAGGTATAAGTCTGTCTGTAGTATTTTTCCATCAATCTCTAGCTTCATAGCCTTAGTCATCTGATTTGTACAAAGAGTTCTTCCTGAAGGGATGCTAACGTCTAACTCAATATTCATTTTCACACATGCAACGTTAAACTTAGCGACAAAGGATATAGAGATAAAAGAATGTATAGCTCTAGAGTCAAAAAGTACATAAACAAGTACATCAGATAATAGCAAAATACATGTTTTCGTTATTATCATGTTAAACATAGCTACGAATGATGCAAAATCGAGAACAAAAATAGGTACTTTAAATAATAATAATAAAATACCTGCTATCACATTCGGATCCTGCTCCACCTCATGCTGATTCAGTATGAAAACTCGAACCTTCCATTTCTTGTTCTTATCCTGGTCGTCATCTTTCTTCCTTGGAGGCTCTGTACAGTTAAGAGCAATGTGTCCCAGTTTACCACATCGGAAACAATGTTCTTCCCAAATAGGCATTCACTCCTATGGAGTTTATTACACTTAGGACAAGTTATAATACTTCCGCTCGTCCCACCAATATGAACTCCGGTGCTTAGTCTTTTATTCGGCCAGTTACATTCGTCCTTACTCTGATCATTCCACTTTCTTTTTTCAAATGACTCCTTACTCTGCTGGGCATACTAGTCAAATGTTGTCCTTTGGTAAAAAATAGCATGAGCCCTCTCCAACATTTCACGATATGAAGTGAAACGATGTGACATAATGATCATGCCAATCTCCAGGCGTAGTCTATTTTTGAACCTCTTGATCTTCTTAACTTCTGTATCTACCAAATGCGGAGCATATCTTGAGAGCTGCTCAAACTACCTTTCGTAATCAGTAAGCGACATGTTTCCCTGTCTGAGTTGCAGAAACTATGATTCCTTGAAGTCTCTCAAAGCCTGTAGAAAGTATTTTGCCGTCACTTCATCCTTGAACTATTCCCAAGTCAGGTTACGTTGTTGTTCTTCCGTCCTAGTACGTGTGACAAACTCCCACCGGTGACCGACTGCTCCAATTAACATGAATTTTGCCCATAGTACCTTTTGTGCATCCGTACAAGCAATGTGTCAAAATATGCACTCTAAAACTCAAATCCATTCCTCGACAACTAGTGGGTCGGGACCACGGTCAAAAGTAGGAGGCTTGTACCTACAAAACTGCTCAACCACTAAAACAGCTCCAGGTACAAACGAAGATGCGTCCTATGGTGGTAGTGCATTTTGTGGTGGGGACCCTTGATTCTGTCTACTCGACTCTTGTACTGCTTGCAACAAGTCACGCATCAAATTTGTGTGAGTAGGTGGTGCAATATCCTAAAATTAGTATTAATTCACCCATCATATCAGTGCTAAGTCTAACATGTTATACCTATACTATCGTAACACATATTATGAATGTAGCAAAAAAATCATGCATGTCTTAAAATTTAAAAATAGTAGGCGAATTAAAACATTTATGTTATGTAAAAGTTTAAATAAATTCCTCTTTTTATCCCTTTACATACCGTAGAGTCGTTGGAGGGTGGTCGATTGATGGTCATTGAGTGCCAATAATCTTTCATATTATTACATGTTTAGAAACTTTACGAAAGTTTACATAGTACTTTAAACTCATTTATAATAGAATAAACAATTAAAAATAAATAAAATAAATTTTAAATTATTAACACATCATGAATAGTTAAGATTAAACAAATAGACGTTTATTACACGTAAGATGAAACTTTAATACTAATATCACATTCCCATTTTTTTTTTTTAAGAAATAATAATAATCATAACAAATAAATGGTAATTTCTCACTGTTGAGAATGATGCAAGCAACATGAGTTCAGCTGACATTTCAAAATACTGATTTTTTTTCCGTCATAATTCGTCCTCTCCTAAATATATTATATAATGCACATTTTAACGTTGATAAAAAATATATACTATGTAATGCACATGGACCCCATAAGGATAATGCTAAATAACAAAAAATAATAATATTTTCTACTGTTCACGACGTGAACAGTGATACGGAAATCCCCTTTTTTGTGTTTTTTTAAGGAAAGTAACGGTTGCAAATTATTTTATATGATTATCTCTGATACATATCTGAAAACTAGCTCCACAATATCTTTTGAATTTAAAGTTCCACTTTTTCATTTTAAATATTCAAACCGGATGACAAACAGTCAAATAAAAAAATGCACAAATACCAAAACATGGGCAAAAGGAAAAATGCTATAAATATTAAACATTGCTATCAAATGTGTCATACATGGTGGCCCATTTGATGTGATGTGAAAATCCATTCTGGAAATCATCATCATTTTTAATTGTTCACGTGAACAATGACGTTCACTGTTCACTATTCATAAATAGTGACGTGCAAGAAATTTTTTTTTTTTTTCGAAACCCAAATTTTAAAAATACATATAGTCTACAAAAAATTAAGCCTCACTCTGATTCCAAACTGTAACGATCCAAATTATATAATTTGAATCGTTACCAAATAAATTGTATTCTTATTATTAACAATCGTGCATATTATATTTTTATTAGATAAAGAAAAATGTTATTTCCGTTGATAAAACATAACACAGTTTTAAATTCATAACCCAATTAAACATATCTAAAATTTCTAAATAAAAATTCTTATGAAATAAACTAAGAAATTTCTGAAATAAAAAAAAAAAAGTCTTATTATACCAAATTATTTTATTAAGTCTCATAAATTTCTAACACCATGACAGCAACTAATCGATCGCCAACCAACTGCCCGATCTAACCTGTGAGAGGTAGGAAAAAGCGTGACTATTGGAAATACTCAGTAGGACAGGAAAACATGGTGCAATCCCGATTAACAATATTAAATTGTGCGCCAAAAATATCATACAATCATATCATATCTTTAGAAATTCGATAAGAGCTCATAGTATATCATATCTTTGGTACCGGATGATCATTTCATATCATATCATAATCATATCATAACCTTCATTAGCATAATATTTATCGAAATGAAAAAACTAAAGGAAACAAGACTAACCACTTGCACCTCATAATCCTATCTTGATTGATAATAAGGATTGTTGGAAGAAAAATATGAATTTCACGTTCGCAAAATTCTCTGTTGCTGTGTCTATATGATAGTGGGTTTGGTACACATTATCATTTTTCATTCTCATTTTTCTATTCATTTTCAACCAAACATTCTTCAATAAAATAATATTTTCAATCAAATCAATAACTTTTCCTTATTTTTCAACCATATATTCACCATCCATCACATCAACAAAAATACATTTTTTTTTCTCAAAAATGCACATCAAACACACCCTGAGTGTTCCACTTTAAAAAATATCATTTATTTTTATTCCCAACTTGGAACACTTGTTTAAGGAAGATAGCAATCAATCCCATGTAACCATATATAATTCTTCCATTACACACAATTTCCATTCAATTGATTTAAAATTACTCACATGCCCACTAATTCTTACAAGACAGTTGACTCTTTTGATATCACAAATCATGACATGCCATGTACTATATCAAGTAAGTATCCAATCTAATATTTTATATCATTTAGAAAAATAAGAAGCTATTTTACCGTATCCCTATATAATATACACGGGGTTGGCATCTTTAAAATTTCAAAATTAGTATAAACAAAACAATTATGTGACACGGTTTATAAACTTCAATATTTTAAGTCCAACTTATCCGAATCAACTTTTTCTTGAGCCTAATATACATAATTAATTACGAACTATCCAATGAGCCCAATATTGATATATTTATCATTACTCTATCAATATTTAAATATTTGATCCAAATAAAATTGAATTTAATATATATATATATATATATATATATCATTTTAGTCCCAAACTTTTTCAAATATAAAATATATAGCACATAAAATAATTAATTCTAGCCTATTAAAATTTTTGGGGCTTTACAATATAGTTAAGGCAGCAAGAATAGAAATCGATGGTAGGTCTTTAGAGATGGAACTTTATGTATTAGATATGCGTGATTTCGACATAATTCTTGGGATGGATTGCTTATCCAAGAATCATACGACAATTCATTGTTTCAAGAAGGAGGTGGTCTTCCAAAAACCTGGAGAAGAAGAATTTTGATTATCAGTGACTAAGAGTAGGTCCATATCCCGTGTTGTATCTTCATAACAAGCACAGTCGATCTTACAATTGAAGGTAGTGTGGGTTTTCTTATGTTAGCAATAGACAAAAAAATGAGACAAGAAGTTAACAGTCAGTAAAGTTAGAGTGGTACGAGAACACCCAGAAGTTTTTCTAGATGATCTACCTGGCATACCACCAGAATGAGAAATGGAGTTCACAAACGATGTCACCCCCGAGCGATACTTATTTATAAGGCCCCTTACAGAATGGCATCAAAAGAGCTACAAGAATTGAAGGCACGGATAGAAGAATTACTAGAGAAGGGATTCATCCGACCCAGTATATCACCACCGGGAGCTCGAATACTTTTTGTCAAAAAGAAAGATGGATCGATGAGGATGTGCATTGATTATCAAGAACTGAACAATATTACTATTAAGAACAAGTATCATCTTCCGAGAATCGATGACTTATTTGACCAACTTCGAGGTGCAGTAGTATTTTCCAAGATCCATTTATGATCAGGAGACCACCAACTAAGAATCAAGACATGTGATATCTCGAAGACGTCTTTTAGGACTCGCTATGGTCATTACGAGTTTTTAGTTATGCCATTTGGGTTGACAAATGCTCTCGGAGTATTCATGGACTTAATGAACCGTGTTTTTCATTATTTTCTTGATCGATTTGACGTTATATTTATTGATGATATCCTAATTTATTCAAGAAGTGAAGAAGAGCGTGAGGAACATTTAAGGATTATGCTGAAAATCTTGAAAAATGAGAAATTGTACGCAAAATTTAAGAAATGTGAATTTTGGTTGGAACGAGCAGTGTTCCTCGGGCATGTCATTAAGCTCGAAGAGTGAAAGTTAATCCAAGCAAAGTGGAGTCAATTTTGAATTGGACGAGGCTAACTAGTGTCGGGAAAATTCACAGTTTTCTAGGTTTAGCCGGATATTACAAAAGGTCCATCGAATGGTTCTCAAAGATATATGGACCATTAACATAGTTAACTCGTAAGGGTGCAAAATTTGACTGGACCGAAAAGTGCTAGCGTAGTTTTGAAGAGTTGAAGCAGAGATTGGTGAATGCATCGGTGTTAACAATGTCAAAAGGGACAAAAGGTTTTGTAATCTATAGAGATGCATCTAAATATGGTCTAGGATGTGTCTTGATGCAACAAGGAAATGTGATCACCAACGCATGAAGACAATTAAAGTTGTATGAGCATACCTATCCTACTCATGACTTAGAGCTTGTTGCAGTCGTTCATGCCCTAAAAATTTGGAGACACTACCTATACGGGGGCAAGTGTGACATTCAAATAGATCATAAGAGTTTCAAATACATTTTCACTCAGAAAGAATTGAACATTAGACATAGGAGATGGTTTGAGTTAGTGAAGGACTATGACTGTGAAATTCATTATCATCCAGGCAAGACAAATGTGTTAGCAGATGTCTTAAGCAGGAAGACAATGGGTCAAGTGGCGATGTTGACCACACAAAAGCCTTTATGGAAGGAGTTTGAGAGATTAAATCTTGAGATTGTAATAGTTCCGCATAATGTTGGACCTTGAATGACAGCATTATCGATCCGACCAACACTTCGTGACAGAATTAAGAGTCAAAAGAAGGACGACCAATCCTTGGAGTTTATTGTTCGCTAAAAGTGCATGCCGCAAACGCACGGGTCGCGTTCAAATAATAAAGTGGACTTTTTTAAATTCGGATTGTCGATCCCTTGAGGAATGTATACTTTTGATTACACAATCAATTTAATTCTAACAACGACAAGAAATAAACACACAATAAAATATGATTTTAAAAATTAAGAAAAATTAACTAAAAATCTACAAAATAAGAAAACATAAACTCTTGGAAATTTTGGAGAAAAATGTAGTTGGGATTCATGGTTTCGTTTAACCGTTGCCTAATTAATTTCTCCACAAGTCAATTAACAAATTACTCATTTACGATGTTAGACCCGATCTTCCAATTTTAGCTAATTACCTCTTTCAAGTGAAATTAACCCGAATTGATTGATTTAACCTATTATATCTCTATGTCGATTTAAAACAAACAACCGCATTAAATCTTTGTGAAAATAGCTCAATGGATCACCTAGGGATATGGGTATATCTCTATCCACTACACAAACCTAGGGTTACTTCTATTTGGTCTAAAATGCACAATCTTCTCTCGAACGATGTACAAATCACTAAACACAATAATCTATTGGCCACATAAGTGAAAATGCAATGATAACAATAGTAAAAACACATGAAAATAAATAACTTAACATTAAAGAGCAAATATAAAAAATAATTAAAAGCTAGGTTAAACTAACACCTCAAATCCTAACACAAGAAATTAGCACATATTAATTAAATGATAACAAGGGAGAATATACATTCAATACATTACAAATATAGCAAAATAATTGAGAAAATACAAAGTTATAGATAAAATCATATTTTGACCTTGGCTTTGATTTTTCCAAATACTTCTCCATATTTGATTGATTCTCCTTCATGTGCTCTTGATTTGCTCCCCCAAAATTACCAAGCAATACAAGAGAAAAAGAAAAAGAAGAAGAAACCAGCCAAGAAGCATGGACGTCCAGCAGCTGAAGAAGTAATGTGGTTTTATATTAAAATCCTAGGGAAATTGTAGCCTTAGTCCCCAAAAATTTGGAAAGAAAACAAAAAGGCCGCAAAATTAACAAATGGCACCGCAGCGCCCAACCTTTGTCAATAGGCCAAAATATGAATTTAGTGTCATTTTACAGCTAAGTCCCTTAGATAATTGCACGTCAGGCCTATCAACTTTGATATTGTACATTTTGGTCCTCGAATTTTGAGTTTCATTTCAATTTTTCCCTCCATAAATTGCATCTCAAATCCTCCATTTTCTGCCTTTGTTCACTTTGGTCCTCAATTCACAATTTTTGTACATTTTGTCATTTTTTTCCTGTTTTTGCCTTGTTCTCTTTTCTTTAGGTGATTTTTTCCTACAAAAACATAAATTGCACAATTGTGAGTAGAAATCCACTCATTTTAATCAATAATTAGCTTGTTTAGGTATTAAATAAATGTGCAAAAACACCCTTATCATTTATCATGGAAGAGATAGAGTGACTATGTGTACCAGACTTCGAGGTGTTGAAAAAGAAAATATTGGATGAGGAGCACTTTGCTCCATATTCAGTACATCCAGGAAGTACCAAAATGTATCGGGATCTAAAAGCAGTGCTTTGGCGGATATGCCAACAAGTGAAGGCCAAACACCAATGACCATCAGCGTTACTATAGCCATTAGATGTTCTGAAATGGAAATGGGAACATGTGACGATGGACTTTGTTGTAGGTTTGTCGAAATCAATAAAGGGTCAGGGGGCCATTTGGGTTATCGTTGACCGATTAACCAAGTTTGCTCATTTCTTACTAGTCTGCATGACCTTTTCTATGGATCAATTTGCACAGTTGTATGTTAAGGAAGTAGTCAATTTGCACGGTGTACCAGTTTCAATTGTATCGGACGAAGACCCAAGGTTCACAACGAACTTTTGAAAGAGTTTATGCTATGGGAACTAAATGGAACTTTAGTACAACTTTCCACCCTCAAACAAGTGGTCAATCTGACCGGACGATTCAAACATTATAGGATAAATTTTGATCGTGTGTTTTAGAGTTTGGTGGACATTAGGAGAAGCAGATAGCTTTAATTGAGTTTGCTTATAATAGCAGTTATCACACATCTATCAACATGGCACCCTATGAAGCATTGTATAAGAGAAAATACAGATCACCCGTTCATAGGGAAGAGGTTGTGAGCGTAATATTTTAGATCCAAAGATTATTGAACGGACTGTACAAGCTATCGAGAAGATTCATAACAGTATTAGATGGCTTAAAATAGACAGAAAAGTTATGTAGATTCTTTGAAAGGATGGGAATTTTTTGAAGGTGACAAAGTATTCATCAAAAAGGCACCTAATAAGGGAGTATTACGTTTCGGTAAGAAGGGAAAGTTGCAACCAAGATTCATTGGCTCATTCGAAATCTTGAGACACGTTGGAAGTCTTACTCCCTGAACTCTCAGCAATTCATGATGTATTTCACGTGTCCATGGCCAAGAAGCACATCCCTTATTCGAGCCATGCAGTAAATCATCAATCAATTGAGTTACAACGTAGTCTGAGTTATGAAGAAGTACCAATCGAAATTATCAATCGAAAATTTCATGCACTTAGAAACAAGATGATTCCTTTCGTAAAAGTGTGATGGCATAATCACTCAATTGAATAAGCTACTTGGGAGCAAGAAGTGGAAATGCGAGACAAGTACCCACAACTCTTCGAGGAATTCCAAGGTAAATTTCGATGACGAAATTTATTTTAAGGAGGGTAGATGGTAAAATCCCAAAATTTTACTACTAATTGTTAGATTTAAATTTAGGACTTGGGTGCGCTATTATTAAAGTTTAATGTTCTTGTTGGTAATTGGTCTAATCTAATGACCTTATTGATTGTTGACCAATAGTTTGAGATCTAAGAGGAAAGTTATTTTTTATGTTAGATTAAGCCCTTGTTTGATTTCCATTTTTTCCAAAATTCATTTTTCCCTCTTTTCTTTTCAACCACATATTCTTTATTAAAATAATATTACACGCAAATAAAAAAAATTCTTCTTTTTTACCACACATTCTCCATCAAATTACTATTCCAAAATACATTCTTCCAAAATAATGTTGATCAAACACATGTATATATATTCCAATTGACCTTGATTAAAGATGATTTATTGACCACGTGCATTAGTCACATCCCATTTCAAACCAATGTAATTGATTTGACCACGTAAATCAAGGAAATTGATTTAACCACATGCATTATTTACACCAAATTTTTAGCTAAGTGAATTGATTTGACCACATGATTAAAGGTATTGATTGAACCATTAGTGCTTTAACCATTCCTCACATCTAGTCATTTCTTTTCACTTTTCTACATGGTCAAGAATTTACACTATAAATATAAGACAAACCCAACACTAAACCACCCTCAACAACTATTTACACACTCTCCCTCTTTACATCTATAACTTTTTCTCTCCACCTCTCTTTCTCTTGTCATATTAGATATAGTCCTACACTTATACAATCACACGTGAATAATTTACCCCACGGGGCTCAAAGATCTCTTTCCAACAATAACTCTTATCATTTTGAATTGTCTAGTGAAAAAGTAAGTTGTGCTTTATGTTTATGGTGGCATTTACATATGTAATATTTCTATGGCTATGTTACGTTTTGGTCCTTGTTACGTATATTTTATTAAGAATGGATCGGAGTTTAGCAGCGCTACGCACGAGAATTTAGCATTATATAAGTTCGGTCTAATTTTCATTTCTCCTTAAGCAAGTGATGAATTTTTCGTAGAAATACATATATGAATTCATTATCCACGCAAGCTTATTGAGAATTATTCTCATCCCCATTATGTCTCTACTTTCAGATAATTGACAATTCGATGGGGTCGGCACGGAGATGGCCTTTGGTGATAGAAGTTTCAATAATAAAATTATTACATTGTCAAACTATTGTTATTTCATTTGATTTTTTAAGATATTTCTCGTTTCAAGTTAATTAATAAAACTTATTACGTTATTTGAGTTTTAGTAAGTGATTTAATCATTTATATAATTGTGTTGAATATCCTTTACGTTAGTTTTAGGTTATGATTTAGTGATACTCTAATTGTTAAGGATTTGGGTCATCACACCATCAATAGGGATAGCCAGAGCTGGGAGTCCTTGTACCCTTGCTTAATCTTTTGAACTGGTTCTATTTGTTCTAAAGACCATGGTGGTGCATTCTTTTTCAGCATGTTTTACAATGGTCTGATAATATGAGATAGATGATCAACACGTCTACCATGTAGTTCACAATTCCAAGAAATTGTTGAACTTCCTTTTTAGAAAAATCAGTGTCTGCAAACGTTAATAGTTCATGACCAACATGCGATTGTAAAGAATATTGACCATCTTTAATATGCATTCCCAAGAATTAGTTTCAAAAACTCCAAGAACCATTTTCTTTTGAGAAAGCATGACTCCAAATTGTTTCGTCAACTCTGTTTACGAAGACAGTAGTTGGGAATGAGAATCTGCATCTTTTGAGAACAAGAGAATATCATTAATATAGATTAATGTTGACTCTAATATTGGATGATAAATTCTCGTAATCACCTTTCAGAACAATGAAGGGGCCATTTTAAGACCAAATGGCATAACCATCCACTGGTAGTGATGGTTCGGAATACAAAATCCTATCTAATGTCTTTCCTCTGCCTTAATTCCCAATTGTCAAAATCCTGGCTTTAGATCAAACTTAAAAAATATCCTCGCTCTAGATAAGCTGGCAAATAAAGTTTTTTTGTTTCGAAGAGGAAATTTGTCATCAGCAAGGAAGCGATTCGGTAGTTTATAATTAATCACAAGTCTCGTTTTTCCACGAATTTGTTCACTTCTTTTATTGACATAAAAGGCTTGACATGCCTATTAGGAAGTAGTTGGTTCAATAAGACATTCAGTTTGTAATTGAATTAACTCTTTGGTGGCTAACTAGAGGTGTTTTAGGCTCATTCCAATATGGCTGGCTTTGGTAGGGTTGATGTCTTCGTTCCTTTTGAAAGGTAGGGTTATGAAGAAATTTGGATTTTTCCATAAAGGGTGGGTACATTTAGTAAGGAAATCTGTATGAGAATCTGCACAATATTCTCCAATTAATAAGCTTGTTATGTCACCAAGGTTGGTTATAGAGAAGTATGTGGTTGACTATATGTATGGTAAAAAGTAGGACTTGTATCTGGGCCCATTTGGAATAGGGATAACACATTTTGTCCACAACTATTGCATAATGTCAAAAACAATTACAATAGATTTTCGTTGCAAGGAAGAACCAAGTAACTTGTGTGAAACATTGCATTATGGCAAGAACTCGAGTGTTACAGGCTTATTGATCAATTCTGTAGAAAAATACTCATTATTGGCCGCTTGGAAGATTTGCTAATGTTTCTTCCACATATTTTTGGGAAGAATGGCTGGGTTTAGAATTGAACAAGCTGTTCCAGTATCAAATAGTCATGCAACTGTTATTGGCCTTGCATATTTCCATGGAAATATTTTGACCTCGATCATTGGAACTGGTAGGCTAAGAGTAATGACTTGCATTCCATAGCATTCTTCTATATTGTCATAACCATTAATGCTTTCATCATTAGAGTCAAATTCCAGCACGAAAACAGTTTCAGGGGACTATTCATCTTCCATGAAAAATACCGATCCAAGATCTAGTTCCTCTTCCATTTTTGTTGCTGGATAGATTTGGTGTATTATTTTCCACTTCTTTTAGTTGGTACAATTTTTTGCAAAGTGCCCATTCTTTCCATATATAAAACATCTGTCTCCCTTCTTTTTTGTGAATTTCCTCTTAAAGCATTGTCTCTTTCGAGGAAAACATTTGGAAAAAAAAATTGTTGCGAAACTTGAACCTCCGCCAGTGGTATTTCCTTTTTCTTGGACAATCACAACTTTTGTTGTCATGTTGGCACTTTATTTTCAATTCTGGTTGATCACTAGCCTATTCATTCTTGTGTCTTGTTGTACTGATATCCTTTAAAAACTCTCTTTGATTGCAGAGTTTCTTCAAGGTTCTTGAAGTGGTTTCCAATGATTGTCCTTTTATTTCAATCATTCTGAATGTCTCTTGACAAATAGGTTGTTGTATAGATTCCAGGTAAGCTTGCTTTATGTTGGTATGATCCATTCCTCCAACGAGATAATAGCGTATGGCAGCGTTGTGAAAATGTTTATCCAAATCTTTAGGATTGTAGTTACAACATTTTAGTTTGATGAGTTCTTCACTTGCAACATCCTTCAAATGATCTATTTTTTCGCAGAATTCCCAATACAATGATTCTATAAAAGTATCAATTGTCTAGGCACTTGAATATTAGATCTAACTATATTCACCAAGGTCACCATACCGATCTTTAAGGAAACCAGTCATCCTTGCCAAAAAGGATTTTATGACAGAGGAATAAGTCATATTTGGCCTTTGCAACTGCTGAACACCATGCTTTCATTTCTTCGAATCTGGCCTTCCACAAAGTTGAAGGAATATTATCAAAAGTGAATTTGGTTGTTGAAGTATTGTTTTTTGAATAATAGTTATTCACAACATGAGTATCAAAATTATCAGCAATTTCTTCATCAATTGTTTCTAGTTCATCAACAACAAGATTTCCTTGTTGAGTTTGACTTGCTTGTGGTCTGTCAGACATATATAAAGGGCCATATTCTAGAGAATCATCTGAGGACTCTTCAAAATCAAAACTTGTTTCATTTGTAATGATTAGGACATGAGGTATACAAGTGGATTGGTTTTGAGTTGTTTATAAAAAGGTGGTAATGGGGTTTTTTGTCATCATTTGTGGTTGTTTTTCTTGATTTGGTAGAAGCAAAGCTTGTGGGATTTTTGAAGATAATGGTTTAGTTTTCTTTTCATGAAGAAGATGTAGGGGTTTTAACTTATTTTCCCATTCTTCAGGAATAAAAAGTGAAGTTGTAGATCCAAAAGTTCCAGTTGAATATATTGGTCCTGAAGTTTGTGAAATAGGAATATATAGAGTAGGATAGTATGGAGTGGAAGGTGGAATCATGGAATTGTTTTCAAATGAAGTGAGTTGAGTTTTGAGACTCCTTATTTCATTTTCTTGTCTGCTATGGGTAAACAGTTTTGTAAAAGGGTGATGATTTCAGTGTGAAGAGTCTCAATTTTTTTGTAGGCTTGGAGGGGGTTAACAATATTTGTGATTGATGTTGTAAAGTCCTTTCAATTCTTTGCTGACTTTGGTCATTTTTTTCCAACAGGGAATTTGATTAACTGCATTTTCTGACTGCTAATTCAAAACTGCTTCTGTCCTTGAAATCTGATCAACTGAACCATCTAATTTTTAGGATATAGGATTCCCAATTTTCCAAGCATGAGTAGACTGCTCTTTGTCAAAAGAAGCAAGTGGGAGAAAATCTTCCAGTTGAGGCGGATGAAACATAGCTACAGGGATAGCTATTTGTGGAGATGGTGGAATATTATCCCAGTCCCATTTTTTATGTAGTTGGTTGCAATCATCATCATCATCATCTTAACCAGTAGGAATAATGTGTTCATCATTTGTAGGGAGTGGAGTATATTTGATATAATAGTCAAATTTTCCAGACTGCTCCCCTAACAAATTAACTCATGTAGATTTATTTTCGTAGGCATCACGTAACTTTTGTTGGCTACTCTTCTTCTTCTTCTTCTTCTTCTTTCTATTTTGGAGAGGAAAGTCTTCAAATAAATCCTCTTCCATACATTTCGAACAGAAGCACACATCCCAATAAACATGTCTTAAATCATTAGATTTGCAATAAATAGGTCTGTTGTTTGCATCAAATCCATATATAGGAATTTCTCTATTGGAAAAATCAAATTGTGTTGAGAAACAAGGAGGGTTTTTAGTTGAGGATTCTCTTTTGAACATAATTTCAACATCACCATTTGACTTCCTTCTGAAATGATGAGTTGATGATTGGATGGGCATAGAGTCTTTTGATGCATGGTGGTGCTGTTCATAACTAGTAATCTACGTATGTGGGATTAATTTTATAAGCTCAGATCTAGGAATTTGTCTTGGAACATAAGTACAGCTTGGCTGGTTTGTTCCCATTTGGATTAATAAGGCATTATATATTCCATGAGGAGTGGCAAAATAAAGAGAATGATTTTGGATCCTATAAGCCATCTGTTAATGAAGAGTTGCTCCATATGTGACTGTTGTTGGAACTGCGCCAACAATTTGGATCTAAATTTTTAAAGCTGATAGTAATAATGGATCCACTATTGGCATGTTAAAATTTGGAAGCATAGTAATTAGTATTGTTCCTGCATTGAGTGTAGTTTCAACAGTGCCAATACATGCATGTTGATAATTAGTAAATCAGGTATCTAGAAGAGCAATTCTAGAAACCGCTGGGAGTCCCTTTCTTACATGGAGAGTAAGTGCAATCCTTACAGCTCCAAAATGAATATGGGTAAAACCCTCAAATAACCATACTTTTGGAAAATGGGATGGCAAATCCAAAGTAACAAATTGTTCTTGTTCTACAAGCGGTAAAAGATGTTGACCAAAATTTGATCCTTGGACATATTCTTTGATTTGAGATTTCGATGGTGAAATAAAGCTGCGAACAGTTTTAGTAAAAGAGTGACGTGGTTTATTATATGGGAGAGAAGGGCTAACAAGAGGTAGATCTGCGACTAGAACTTTTTCAGAGTGGGGAAGGTATGGTATTTCATAAAAAGAGTCAATTTTAGAAATATTAGTTTTCCTAAGGGAGGCAGAAGGAGATAACATGGACGAACTAGAAGATTCAACAAGGTGTTCTTCCTAGTTTCTTTCAAACTGAATAATCTCAATAAGAATAATAAGACCAAGATACCATTTAGGCTATGATACCAAGGGTGGGCGTGTGACAATCTTGTAATTGCACCACCGATACACATGATCCCAAGTGAACATTCCTAAGCCTATAAATTTGTCCTCAGTTCGTAAATTGCATCAGTTTAGAGTTTGAGTTGTCCCTCGTCTGGTCCACGCCATACCCTACCATTCCCCCTTCTCAAAGTATCAGCTGGGTTAGGCTGAAGCACATTATACACAATTGCACTATTGCAAGTGTAGGGCGTGATACAACAACTACCAAGGCGTTACCGGGCTCAGTTCTATCGAACACCACGTAGAATCACCAAACCGACCCTTTCAAAGTTTTCTTCAATTGGGAGCCTTCCAATAGTACCCACTATTCGATAACCACGTAGGAATAATCACAAAGATGAGAGGATAATATATGTGGCACAAAGCAGAGGCAAGAACCAAGAAGAATCACGTAGAGAAGAAGAACCAGAGAGTTCGGCCGAGAGAGTGAGAGGAGTTGGAGGCGTGTGTATTGATTCAAATGAGGGGAGTCACCTTTTATAGCCCAAGCCCAATAAGGTAAGTTAGGTATAGGTTTAGTTTAGTTAATTGGGCCAAGACCCAATTAACAATCAAATAGGCTAGCAAATAAGTGGGCCTCCAATTGAATAACCGTCCAACTAAAGAAGCTCGGGCCATGAGCAACACTAATTAATTAGGTTGCTTCCAATGGCCCGTTAAATCTCTGGGATCGGGGCATTTCATACGTGGTGTTGATTCAACGTTCAGTCATATGGTCGAAGCCGACTGAAACAAAACCGAGTTACATCATTGCCCGGGGAGGTCGTTTGACAACAAATTGCCTAACAACCTCCACCTTGGTGTCAAAGGACCTGCAAAAGAAACATAAACACTTATCAATAATAGTTCCAATATAAAGAGCGATAAAATTGGAAATTACTTACCCTCACCAATTTTTAGAAGAGTTTTACAACTTCTAAACTTTACCAATGGCAGCACCTTTGTGCCCATGTCTGAAGGATTATACTGTGTATGAATCTTTTCAAGTCTCACCACTTCTTGAGACACAATGTCTCTAATAAAATGTAGTCTCACATCAATATGTTTATTGCGTTCGTGAAAAACAGGGTTCTTACATAAATGTATTGAAGACTGACTATCAGAGTAAACTACCACGTAATCATTCAAGACACACAGTTCATGAAGTAGGCCTCTAAGCCACAGAGCTTCTTTAATAGCTTCAGTGGTAGCAATATACTCAGACTCTGTTGTGGATAGTGCAACAATGTGTTGTAACTGTGATTTCCAACTAACACAAGAATTAGATAAGGTAAACACATAAGCAGAAGTCGACTTTCTACCATCCCTATCCCCCGCATAGTCAGCGTCTACAAAACCCTTCAGTTTCACGCCTTCTTTATTAACACCAAACCTTAGACCTACATTACTAGTACCCTTCAAATATCTTAGTAGCCACTTTAAGGCCTCCCAATGCTCGGGACCCGGATTAGACATATATCTAAGGGCACTAACAGCAAAAGCTAAATCCGGTCTAGTACAAACCATCAAGTACATGATAGAACCTATCACATTAGAATAAGGAATTCTACTCATATATTCTACTTCATATTCATTACAAGGAGCCTGATCCTTAGACAGCACAAAATGATTATCTAACGGTAATGAAACGGGTTTGCAGTCATTCATACCAAATTTTTTCAATATCTTTGAAATGTAAGGAGACTGATGCAAGAACAATGCGAAGTTTGACCTATCTCTTTCAATTTCCATGCCTAAGATTCTTTTAGCTTTACCTAGGTCTTTCATGTCAAATTCGCCACTCAACTTTGTTTTTATATTGCTTATCCACTTAGGTGATGAACCAATCAAAAGCATATCATCCACATAAAGCAATAAAAACAGATAATTATTATCAGTACTACTATAGTGAAAATACAGGCAATGATCAAACTTGCTTCTTTGAAAACCTATAGTAAGTACAAAAGAGTCAAATCTTTTATACCATTGTCTAGGTGACTGTTTTAAGCCATACAACGACTTTTTCAGATAACACACATGTTCAGGTTTCAACTTATCTTTAAAAC
Organism: Osmanthus fragrans; assembly: GCA_019395295.1. Lineage (NCBI taxonomy): Eukaryota > Viridiplantae > Streptophyta > Magnoliopsida > Lamiales > Oleaceae > Osmanthus > Osmanthus fragrans. The sequence continues at coordinate 14,441,281 of CM033356.1, forward strand.
CTTTAGGTTGATTCATAAAGATTTGTTCGTCAAGATCACCATGCAAAAAAGTAGTTTTTACATCAAGTTGTTCAAGTTCCCAGTCAAAATGTGCAACTAATGCAAGCATGACTCTAATAGTAGTGTACTTAACAACTGGTGAGAAAATCTCATTATAATCAATCCCCTCTTTCTGTGTGAATCCCTTAGCAACTAACCTAGCTTTGAACCTTAAATGTTCAGAAGCACTCGTACCCTCCTTAACCTTAAAAACCCACTTACAATCAACGATGGATTTATTCTTAGGTTTAGGTACTAATTCCCAAGTTTGATTCTTCTCTAAGGAGCTCATCTCCTCTCTCATTGCCTTAAACCATTCTTCAGCTTGTTCACTCTTCGTTGCCTCCTCAAAGGTCTTTGGTTCTCTATCAACTAGTTCCTCATAACTAGCATGAGCAAAAGCTATCTCAGATTCATATCCGAATCTCCTAGGCTCCCTCGTTTGTCTTCTCTCTCTATCCCTAACTAAGTTATAGTTGGTCAAGGGATTTTCTTCCTCAAGATGCTCCTCTATCACTATCTCACTTCTATTCTCCACCTCGGGTTCCTGATCCTGAATCTCCACCTCATTCGGAGTATCAGGAACAGGTGTGCTAAGTTTTCCTAACTCCACCTTAAACTGACTTCCCTCTTCACCCTGTTCTGACTCGCTCACAGGCTCAGGTTCAGATTCACTCTTAAGGCAAGGCATTTCACTCTCGTTAAACGTGACATCTCTACTCACAATGATCTTAACCCCCTTCTGGCTTCTATCCCATAACCTATATCCCTTTACACCAGTAGGATACCCTAGGAAGACACATTTCCTAGCTCTAGGTTCAAGCTTTCCCTCACTCTGATGGGAAAACGCAGCACAACCAAATGTTCTAAGGGCAGAATAATCACTTAGTTTACCAGACCACTTTTCATGAGGAGTATCACCATTTAATGCAGCAGATGGAGTCAAATTAATCAAATAACAAGCAGTCATAACAGCTTCACCCCAAAATGACTTTGGGATGCCAGAACTTAACATCATACAACGCACTTTATCAAGTATGGTTCTATTCATCCTTTCCGCTACCCCGTTTTGCTGGGGAGTGTAAGGAACAGTCCTATGTCTTGTTATTCCATTTTCTTTGCACATATTATCAAATTCAGTGTTACAAAATTCTAGGCCATTATCTGTTCTTAGGTACTTAATCCTTTTGCTAGTTTGGTTCTCTACTTGCCTTTTCCAGTTATTAAAGTTTTGGAAAGTATCAGATTTATCTTTTAGAAGATAAACCCATACCTTTCTCGTATAGTCATCAATAATCGACAAGAAATACCTATTCCCACCCGAGGTGGGATTACTAGCAGGACCCCACAGATCTGAATGCACATATTCAAGCATGCATTTAGATTTATGAACACTTGTGGAGAACGATGTTCTATGATGCTTACCAAGCACACAATGATCACAGAATGACAAATCAGACACACAGTCATTACCAAATGCACCTTTTCCATTAAGAAATTTAAGTCCTTTAATGCCTACGTGTGCAAGTCTATTATGCCATAGATGAGTGTGATCAATCTTGGCAGAAGAGATAGAGTGTTTTAACCCTCTAATCACTTCTCCAGTAGTGACATATATATCATTTTTCTTAGTTCCTTTAATGAAGACTAATGCACCCTTAATTATCTTTAACATGCCATTTCCAATTTTACCAGTGAAATCATCCTTTTCAAGCCTTCCTACTGAAATTAAATTCCTAGACAATTCAGGAATATATCTAACGTCTTTCAAAGTGTACACAAAATCAGTGTCAAACTTTATACTAATATCTCCAATTCCAACAATAGTGTAAGCAAAATTGTCACACAGCACAACATGCCCCGTATTAGATTCATGCAAGTTTTCAAACCAATCCTTTTCAGACGTCACATGAAAAGAAGCACCAGAATCAAGTATCCACTCATGCATGCGAGAATTAGCAGTTAGATTTAATTCAGCAGTACAAGTAATAGGACTCGAAATCATATAGACTTCACCCACATCATCTTTGGGAGCAGAAGACAACACATTTACCTCATCTCTCTCCTTAACATTTTGATTATCCTTAATCTTACGACAATCCTTTATGAAATGCCCTGTGTTACCACACCCATAGCATTTCCTAATCCTAGACCTAGACTTAGATCTAGACCAACTCTTACCCTTTCTCCTACCTCCATTACCCTTTGACTCGCCTCTACTTTGGTGTCCCTCATGACTGTTTTGCCTAAACTGAGTCCTACCCCGCATCATGTGAATCTCACCACTCCTCTTATCATGTTTTTCAGCTTTAAGTTCCATCTCCTTACTTCTAAGTGAGTCCATGACAATTTCAGGTGTTAGAGTGTCCCTACCATACTTAATAGCATTTTTCACTTCCCTATATGAATCAAGCATAGAGTTAAGCAAAATTATAGCCTTATAAGTCTCAGACACTTTCTCGTCACAATTAGCAATATCTTGAACAAGTTTATTAAAAACATCTAAATTGTCGTCAAGATCCTTTGAGGGATCCATTTTAAAACTGAAAAAACGTTCAAGCAAGTAAAGCTTATTCGGGGTTGACTTGAGCAAATACAGTTCTTCCAATTTTTCCCAAAGTTCTTTGGTGGTTTTCAGTTTGCCCACCTTTCTTAAAACGGCATCAGACAAATGTAAAATTATTGAGGTATAAGCAAGCTCATCGGCTTCTTCTTTTTGATCTTTTGAAAAATCAGCTGAGTAATTGCCATCAATGGCTTTTGAAACTTTTTGTTGGACCAAAATACCCCTCATCTTTTGTTGCCAGATTGAAAAATCACCTTTTCCGTTAAAAATCCCCAAATCAAAGTTGTGACTTGTCATTTTATGAAATAATCAAAAAACACAGAATCACAATCACAAAGACAAACCACACAAAGTAGTCCTAGGGTCACAGACAATATACGCCGTTCTAGATTCCCAGGGTTTCGTAAGACTCGCGAGATCTTAGATCAAGGGAATGTTCGAACAGGTAAGGTCTAGGTATTCTAACGGAAATAACAACGCAGGGGAATAGACAATGCAACAAAGCGGGTATGTCCAATCACAGAAGATTCCAAACAGCGACAATTATATCACACAGCACAATAAGCCAATTCTATCAAAAGTTACGATACACAATCGTCAAGTAAGGGCAAGTAATCCTAAAATCTAGCACAAGCAATGGTTACCAAGCAATGGCAACCCCCAATCCTAATGATCACCCCACACGATGATCTGCTAGTGCGATAATGTAAAGGATTCAGCCAATTTACCAAAGCGGACGTTTCTGAGTCCGTAATTTACGAGAGATGCGAATTTGCTGCCTTAGGGCCACCACTATTCGCCCTAGAGGTTCAGCAAATGTATCAACGCAATCAGCAACTAATGCAGACTGCAATGCACGCGACTATCCACCAGGGGCAAAATCATCCAACTTTTCCTGTGTAACCTGAAACACTAAACAAATAATATCAGTACGTTCAGCAGGTAAAAATAGGTATTCTGCCTGAAGAGAGCACGTCGGAAAACGCAGCCACGCGCCGCCGCCGGAGCAGTCGCCGGAAAAACGCGCTTCACCACTGGAGGCACCTCGACCTGCTGAGTCCAACGCCGGTCTCTGTTCGTTCACCGGAGTAGTGGTTTGGCCGAAATTTGGGTTTTTTCGATTCGGTCCCTCAAATCAACCCGGTCGATTCTCTCGATTTTTGGATGATTCTTCGCCTAGGATTGTAGCCCACAACCTGCAGGTCTCAATGCCGGTCTCCGTTCTGCTGGGTCACGCCTGGATTGGCCGGAAATCGAGATGGAAGATCCGGCCAGTGAGGAATCGCGATCGGCCCTTCTCCAAACCGGTCGATTCTCCTCCAATCAATCACACAAGGCTTTGATACCAGATGTAGGGCGTGATACAACAACTACCAAGGCGTTACCGGGCTCAGTTCTATCGAACACCACGTAGAATCACCAAACCGACCCTTTCAAAGTTTTCTTCAATTGGGAGCCTTCCAATAGTACCCACTATTCGATAACCACGTAGGAATAATCACAAAGATGAGAGGGTAATATATGTGGCACAAAGCAGAGGCAAGAACCAAGAAGAATCACGTAGAGAAGAAGAACCAGAGAGTTCGGCCGAGAGAGTGAGAGGAGTTGGAGGCGTGTGTATTGATTCAAATGAGGGGAGTCACCTTTTATAGCCCAAGCCCAATAAGGTAAGTTAGGTATAGGTTTAGTTTAGTTAATTGGGCCAAGACCCAATTAACAATCAAATAGGCTAGCAAATAAGTGGGCCTCCAATTGAATAACCGTCCAACTAAAGAAGCTCGGGCCATGAGCAACACTAATTAATTAGGTTGCTTCCAATGGCCCGTTAAATCTCTGGGATCGGGGCATTTCATACGTGGTGTTGATTCAACGTTCAGTCATATGGTCGAAGCCGACTGAAACAAAACCGAGTTACATCATTGCCCGGGGAGGTCGTTTGACAACAAATTGCCTAACAGCAAGGTTTACCACAACACCCTTCTTCTCCTCCTCGCTTCCATGTACCACTCGACCCCGCTCCTCAAAGTTAGCCAATAAGACAAATTGCCCTTGAATGGAGATAATTATTCAACTCGGTGCAGATTGATGACCAGTGCACTCAGTGCAAAGAACAAAATAGGCTTTATTGACGGCACAATCGAGAAACCTTCAAAGGCAAATAAAAACTTAACTTCTTGGCAATGGTGCAATGACATGGTGCTTCCATGGATCCTAAACTCGATGGATCCGAATTTGGGGACAGTGTGATCTACACCGAAAATGCATCAGAAGTCTGGAACGATTTGAAGAAAAGATTTTCCCAGCACAATGCACCGAGAATTTTCCAGATTGAAAGGGAAATAGCGTCCCTAAATTAAGGTGGCATATCTATTGCGGAATACTTTTCAAGGCTCAAGGGTCTATGGGATGAATTAGGCTCCTACAATGAAATAACAGCCTTTCAATGTGAAGCAAAGAAGAAAATTGAGGAGAAGGAGCAGAGAAGTAAATTGATGCAGTTTTTAATGGGACACCATGAGTCCTATTCAGCCATTAAGGGAAAAATATTGTTGATGCAACCTCTTCCCTCAATCGATAAGGTTTATTCAACGGTCTTACAGGAGGAAAAACAACGAGATGTTGCTGCTGTTAGAGAGCCGATTATTGCAGCTGCAAGAAAGTACATTCCGAACACCTCTAGCCAATGGAAGGACAAAGGAAAGTAATACTGTAGCCATTGTTAAGGCACTAACCTTCATGGGTTTTAACCAGGTCATAAATACCACAAGAAGAATAAGCAAACCTCACTTCTCAGGAGGCAGGAGTGGAACATGAAGCTCCATTTTTCACTGCAGAACAATATAAACAAATTATGGATGGTGACGTACTGCCCATAGCAAATTTAGCAGGTCAGAAACCAATTACATTTTCATCTTTTAATCATAAACAAGATATGTCAAACTTTTGGATACCAGACAGTAGAGCCACTGACCACATCACCAATACACAAACTTCACTACTAAATCCTTCTAAACCTACTGGTTCTAGTGTTTTAATGCCCAATGGAACTAGAACTTCTATCAAGTCAGAAGGCAATATGATACTAAACACAATTCTGGAGTATATTATGTCCTTACCTTCAATGTCAACTCGTCAATTAGCAAACTTACAAAAATATTGAATTGTTCCATCACCTTTTTGTTGGGAATTTACTTAAACATGCACAATGAAAAATAATAATAATTTCAATTCAAACCAGAAATCTATTTTGTGTTTAGATAGAAGCTGTGATAAAAAATTGTACATTTCTTTAGATCTGCAAACTCCTTTACCATTCCTACAGTTCCAGCAATTATGATCTACCTCCCACAACTGTCCAATTATCCAAACTCTAATGGAATCCACACAAAGAACAAGATTGAGAGAGAACCAGGGTTTCTTTTCTTGTGCTAGCAAGAATAATGAAAAATCCTACATATTACAAACCCTAATAGCTTATTATGTCCATCACCTTCAATGTCAACTCGTCAATTAGCAAACTTACAAAAATATTGAATTGTTCCATCACCTTTTTGTTGGGAATTTACTTAAACATGCACAGCGAAAAATAATAATAATTTCAATTCAAACCAGAAATCTATTTTGTGTTTAGATAGAAGCTGTGATAAAAAATTGTACATTTCTTTAGATCTGCAAACTCCTTTACCATTCCTACAATTCCAGCAATTATGATCTACCTCCCACAACTGTCCAATTATCCAAACTCTAATGGAATCCACACAAAGAACAAGATTGAGAGAGAACCAGGGTTTCTTTTCTTGTGCTAGCAAGAATAATGAAAAATCCTACATATTACAAACCCTAATAGCTTATTTATATAAGCTCAAATGGGCTTGGCCCGTCCCTTAAACTTAACATGGTCCAATATTTAATTAATTCAAATACTTAAATCCGGTCCATGAATTAATTAATTCGGGCCAATTAATAAGCAACACAATTAATTATCCAACGCTTATCAATTAATTAATTGGTAACTCTCATTCTTCTAGTTCTCAATTTTGTGTGTGACTCATTAGGTTCCCAATCACGATACCTAACGACGTGAATTATTATTTTGATCTAATCAAAATCGATAAACCAAAACACCCTTTTGATTTATCACTAATTCACATCCATCATCCCAGATTGACATCTAACAATGTGTCAGGGCAATACATGTGACGAGAAATGACACGTGGTATGACAAAATCAAACTCATTCGTTTATCATGAAACTATAAGCCTTCGTCAATATGATTCGATCAATTACGAGATATAGATATGTGTCAATCTCAATTATCGATCATATCTTTCATTCCACTATTAAGTCAATGTAAGTCAAAAACTTCTTTTCGGCTTATGTGTACACCTTGGCCAAGGATTTCATTATCAATTTAATTGGATGAAATGTAGATCATAAACTGTTACTATCTAAGAGTGATAAATCTTCTATTGATCATTCACAACATTCATATGATTCTTCACATACCCGAAGGATGTCGTATCAGTGGCCCCTTGATAGAGAAACTTCCAACATCACCAAAGCATGACTGTCCTCATATAAGGTACTATGATAACCTCAAGTCGAAGGACCAATTCCACTACCGAACGTTAGAAATTAACCACTGACACTCTGATAGTTATTCATGTGGAATCTCCCCAACTGGTCTCCAATATTTTGTTCTATAACAAAACATTCACGTGTTCATTTAAGTGTCACCACACTTTAGCTTGTGAGATCATCTACTTACTTCACAAGTAAGAAAAGCCACAATATTCATATCTCGCTGTTACTTACGACCATGGATTATTTAAAATTCAATCATAAGTAATTTGTATCTGACAATCACAACTCCTTGTGATTAACAAATTATCGAAACTTGAATCTACAGACTCTATTATTTAATATCATTCATCATAATATTAATTTAAATAAATAATAGATCTTGTCAAAATAAATGCATTAAACATATTAAAAAGTGTTTACAACCTAAATCGATTGGACCTAGGGCATAATACTTACACTTTTACCCTGATTTTTGTATGATTTAAGACTTGGCAACCAGGAAGAGGATTGTTTTGGGGAGAATGCATGAAGGCCTGTACTATCTTCCAAGCCAAATTCATGATGATAAATCAAGAATCCTCGCCAACAACACTTCAGTCACATCAAATACTTGGCATCAAAGGCTTGGATACCCTTCTAAACTACCTATGAAGTATCTTAATTTTTCAGTTCCAGAAATTGTTCATAACTTTAATAATGTTTGTGAAATTTGTCCTTTTGGTAAAATAGACTAGGTTACCTTTCAGTTTGAGTTCTATTTCAACCAATAAAAATTTTCAAGTGATTCATTGTGATATATGGGGTGCATTTAGAGTTCCTTTGATTACACGAGCCTCTTATTTTTTAATTATAGTGGATGACTATTCAAGATTTACATGGGTATACCTTCTGAAATACAAATCTGAAACACAATCAATCTTTAACTTATTTTTTTGCCTATGCTAAAATCCAACATCATAGTCAAGTCCAAAAATTGAGAGTCAATAACAGTCGAGAATTTTCTTCCATGTTAGAATTTTTTAATAATGATGGGGTAGCTTCAAACATACTTGTAATGGGACTCCACAAAAAAAATGGGGTAGTGGAAAGAAAACATAGGCATATTCTCAATGTGGCAAGGGCACTTAGATTTCAAGCAAATTTACCTTTAAAATTTTTGGGGTGAAAGTGTGTTGCATGCAGTTTACTTAATTCCAGTGCCCACTCTCTTAGTGAACAATAAAACTCCATTTGAAATCATTTATCAAAAGCCACCCACATATAGTCATCTCAAAGTCTTTAGTTGTCTTCGTTTTGCTACAAATTTAAGTCATGAACACAAGTTTGATACAAGAGCTAAAAGATGCATTTTTCTTGGTTTTCCACTAGGCCAGAAAGCATATAAAGTATATGATTTAGAGAATAATAAACTCCTTTCCAATTGGGACGTTGTTTTTTCATGAGACAAAGTTTCCTTATCTAGCAATTCCAACTCAACAAGCTACAGATGTTACCTCTACCTTGTGACCACATTACAAATCATTTATCATCAGACATACATGCTAACCAACACTCACCATCGTCATTGTCTCAATCATCTTCTTTACCCTCTACAACAACAGCACCTAACTTACCTCCACGTGAAACAGGTTTTGAACAACAACCTGTCATGTGATCCAAGAGTCGAGCCCAACGAAGATGATTCCTAGACGAGACCCGTTGATTGTCGAAAGTGGACCGATGACGTGATTGAAGGAAAAATGGGTAAATCAAGTAATGGGGCCAATAGTTCAATCAACAATTGAACATACATTGATCATAGCGAGAAATAAGGCAAGTTCCATGTTGGGGTCGAAGACCGAAAATAATTGGATCAACTCAATACAAGTGGACGAAATAGAGCTCACTGGGTGAACTGTGCGACCGCACAATGTAATTCACCATGCGGTCGCATGATGGTCGACAGGTTAAAGGCAGCCAAATTTGTTGGCTTGTGCGGTCTTTTTTTGCAAATTTCCTTATTTTGTTAGAATCCTAGTTTAGATAAAAGTCTTGTAATATTTAATTAATATTTTCCATTTTTAACAAGATTTCTAGGGTTAGTATAAATAGAATTTCATATTTTCATTGTAGAAGACTTTGATTATGGAGATTAAATTGAGAGGCTTGTTTTACTTCCACTTTTTGGTTATTAACTAAACGAATCAAACTTATCAAGAATTTCATTCTTGTCATGTTCAACCGAACTTATCAAGATTGACAATCTTGTAGCATTCACAAATTCAGGTGAGATTCATAAATTTTGTAATCAAGATCAACAAATTCATCGTTTGTTGGTTGCTTACTTCATCATTTTTGGGTTGAATCCAAAACTTTGTTTATTGACGATCTTGGAATCCAATCTCAATCTCGTTGTGTGTTTCGTAGCCATCGTTACTACGTGATTCTCATCAGTTGGTATCAGAGCCTAGGCTCCAAAATCAAAGTTATATCCCTTTTATTTCTTGTTGAGTATTTGTTTTCCTTTTCTGTCTGGTTCTTCGTGTTCTTCGTAAATTGAGTCTTGATCCAAAAAAAAATTCGTCAAATTTTCAAAAGTTATTTTTGAGATAATCTAGCATCCAAATCAACTTCGGTTCAATTTGTTGGTATCGTAGTCGATGTACTTGGGATCAAGTCACATTGCTTCTCAGTGTCCTAACAAAATAGCCATGATCTTGAGTGTCAATGGGGAAGTAGTGAGAGACAGTGATGGAGATGGGAATCCTGGACTGGGGATGCAAGTAATGAAGAAGTGGTAGAACATGCAGTAGAAGGGAAAGTACTTGTGGTGATGCGTGCACTCAACACACAAATCAAGGTAGATGAAGAGAAACAGCATCGAGAAAACATCTTTCATACTAGATATCATGTGGAGAACAAGATATGTAGTTTAATAATTGATGGAGGTTGTTGCACTAATATAACTAGTATCGTGCTTGTTGAGAAGTTAGGTTTGATTACAACAAAACACCCTAAGCCTTACGAATTGCATTGGTTAGATGATTGTGGGGAGGTTAAGGTGAATAAGAGGGTACTAGTGAACCTTTCAATTCGGCGATATAAGAATGAGGTATTGTGTGATGTTGTTCCTATGCATGCTAGGCATATATTGTTGGGTAGACCATGGCAATATTATAGGAAGGTGAAGCATGATGGGTTTAGAAATAGGTACAACATTGACAAAGATGAAAAATTCATTACACTTGTACATTTGACACCACAGCAAGTTTATGAAGATCAAATAAAATTGAGGGGTAATGAAGAGAGAAAAATCAAAGAAAGACAAAAGGAGAGCTCAAGAGAAAATGACGAGGTGGCTAAGAGTGAGAAAAACGAGTAGAGCCACAAGAAAGAAAAGAAAGAGAGCATTCTCAGAGGAGAGAAAAATGCAAGGTGAGTTTCTATGCAGAAAAAAATGAGCTTGAGAGTGATGTAATGAGAACTAACAAATCCCTCCCCAGTTTGAGTATTTCTGTGATGCAGGAGTTCAAAAATTTGTTGCATGAAGATTTTCTTAAAGAGATATCACCATTTGGCTATCCAATTGACGCATTGCTATTGGAACATTCCATGAGCATCGAAAAAATATCATTCAACGACACAGCGGGGTACAAAAACTCCTTACAAGGGATGGGAGATGCTCCATTTCACAACATTGCAAAGATTGAAGGTTCAGATTCAAGGACAAATCCTTTTGAAGATGGAGGAGATGATGTGATCCAATAATCGAGCCCAATGAAGATGATTCCAGGACAAGATTCGTTGATTGTCGAAGGTGGACCGATGACGCAATTGGGGGCAAAACGGGTAAATCAAGTAATGAGACCAATAGTTCAATCAACAATTGAAGAGACATTGATCGTGGTGAGAAATAAGGCAAGTTTCATGATGGGGTCGAAGACCGGAAACAATTGGATCAACTCAATACAAGTGGACGAAGTGAAGCTCACCAGGTGAACTATGCTACCACACAGTGTAATTTACCATGCGATCGCATGGTGGTCAACAGAGGTTAAAGGCAGCCAATTTTGTTGTCTTGTGCGACCGCACAGAAATGTACCATGCGGTTGCATGGTACAAAATCAAGGCAAGTTTTTTTCTTTTTCGCGAATTTCCTTATTTTGTTATAATCCTAGTTTAGGTAAAATTCTTGTAATATTTAATTAATATTTTCCGTTTTTAACTAGATTTCTATGGTTAGTATAAATAGGATTTCATATTTTCTTTGTCGAAGACTTTGATTATGGAGATTAAATTGAGATGCTTGTTTTGCTTCCACTTTTTTGTTCTTAATTGAACAAATCGAACTTATCAAGAATTCCATCATTGTGGAATTCAACCGAACTTATCAAGATTGACAATCTTGTGGTGTTCACAAATATGAGTGAGATTCAGAAATTGTATAATCAAGTGGTCGACAAATCCATCGTTTGTTGGTTGGTTGCTTCATCATTTTTGGGTTGAATCCAAAACCTTATTTGTTGGCGATCTTGGGATCCGATCTCAATCTCGTTGTGGGTTTTGTAGTCATCGTTCCTACGTGGTTCTCATCAACCTGAAATTACAAATAGCCATCAATTACCTCTAACTGAACTAGAAAACCTCATAAGTTCACAGGTCTCGGCAATCAACCTAAACCATGACTCCTCGCTCATAGCTAAGACACACAAAGGAACCTAGTATCCCATTTTTCACTATGTCTCCTATTCCAACTTATCACCTAACCATAAGAGTTTAGTTTTCAACATTTCTCAAACGGTTAAATCAGCTAATTTTGCTCAAGCTATACATGATCCAAATTGGAAGGCAGCCATGGATACTGTAATTCAAGCCTTACAAGACAATGGAACTTGGTCTTTTACAGCATTGCCTAAAGACAAGGAACCAATTGTCTGTCATTGGGTTTATAAAAAACACAAGGCAAATGGGAGCATCGAAAGATATAAAGCTAGCTTAGTTGCTAAAGGATATAACCAAATAAAAAGCATGGATTACAAGGAAACTTTTGCACCGGTTGCAAAACTCACAACCGTACGATGATCATTAGCCACGGTTGCAGCCCGTAAATGGTCTTTAAATCAAATGGATATCCAGAAGAGGAAATCTACATCTGTGGTTGTAACTAATAACGAGATACGAATATCGTTATTACAAATAGACCATCACGTGTGGCATTTCTTACTAGTGAAGTAAATAACTAATCTCACAAGCTAAAATGTAGTGACATTTAAATAAACACATGGATGTTTTGTTAAAAAAATATTGGAGACTTGTTATAGAGATTCCACATTGATAACTATCTTAGTGTCGGTGGTTAATCTCTAACATTCGTAGTGGAACTGGTCATTTGACATGATGTCATCATAGTATCTTATATGAAGACAATCATAGTTTGGTGATATTGGATGTTTCTCTGCAAAGAGTCGCTAATACGACATCTTTCGGATATGTTAAGAATCATATGAAAGTTGTGAATGATCAATAGAGGATTCATCACTATTAGATAGTAAGAAATTATGATCTACATTTCATTCAATTAAATTAATAATGAAATCTTTGGCCAAAATGTACTCACAAGTAGAAAAGAGTTTTCAACTTGTATTGGTTTAATAGTGGGCTGAAAAATATGATCAATAATCGAAATTGACACACTTCTATATCTCGAAATTGATCGGATCATATTGACAAAGTGATTATAGTTCTACAGTAAACGAACAAGTTTGATTTTGTCATACCACGTGACATTTCTCGTCACATGTATTGCCCTGACACATTATTAGATGTCAATCTAGGATGACGGATGTGAATTGGTGATAAATAAAAAAGAAGTATTTTAATGTATCGATTTTGATTAGATAAAAATAATAATTCACGTTGTTGACATCATGATCCAGAACCTAATAGGTCATTCACAAAAGGAGAACTAGAATAATGAGATTTATCAATTAATTATTTGACAAGTGTTAGACAATTTATTTATTGTGTTGCTTGTTAATATGCTCGAATTAATTAATTGGATTAATTAATTCATGGACCAAATTCAATTAAATTAATTAATTAAATATTGGAATAGATTAAGTTTAAAAGACGTGGCCAAACCCACTTGGATTTCTATTAATAGGTTGCTAGGCTTTGAGAAATAATAACACAATATAATTATATTCTTGCTAGCACAAGCAAAGAAAAACCCTAATTCTCTCATTCTTGATCCCTGTGTGAATTTTTATTGGAAGTTAGACAATTGGATAGATGTGAATTGCATATCAGAAATATTCTTTGAGGAATTTATCAAAGGTATAATTTTCTATCACAGTTTCTATCTAAACACAAAACAAATCTTTCATGGGAATTGAAATCTGTTTTATTTTTATTTTTAAGTAAATTTTCAACAATGGTATCAAAGCCTACTTTGTGTTTGTTGGAAACTGTTTAAATCATTGTGAACAATCAAAAGTTGATTGTTTTTGGTTTTGTAGTATTTTGCAATTTTATTTTCATGTTTAAAAATCTATTTTAAAAGAAAAAATTAAATTTTTTAGTTGAAAAACTAATTGGATCAAAAAGTAGATAGAACCAGCGGCATCTGCGAGGTGCAACCCCACTCAGGCCAGCTCCGACAACGGCCTGAATACAGCAACACCTCGCGCTACTGCCTTACCAAAACGTCGACCATGGCAACGTTGCCCCTAGGCCCAAGACGAGAAGAAAGAGCAGTCTTTAGGGTTTTCAAATCAGGGGGGGAAATGGAGATCCGGCATCTTAGAGCATCTCCAAGAGGCTCTTTAAAATTAGAATGCTCTCTATTTTAAAGAGTCAATCTTTAAAATTAGAATGCTCTCTATTTTAAAGAGTCAATCTTTAAAATTAGAATGCTCTCTATTTTAAAGAGTCAATCTTTAAAATTTTACTCCAAAACACTCTTCAATTTAACATTTTAAAATAGAGAGTGGGTTTGGCTCTCGAAATTTGGAGAGTCAAACCCACCTCTCTATAATTTAATATTTCAAATATTCCAACTTTCAATGCACAATTTATTGACTTAATTAAATAAAGTGATATAATTATTAGAGGAAAGATGGTAAAAATAAAAAAATAATATATACATATTGGGAATGATAAAATTAAATGTTAAAAATAAAGAGGCTATTGGAGCATTTTAAAATTTTTGCTCTTTAAATTTATAGATGCTCTTTAAAAATAGAGAGTCTCTTGGAAAGGCTCTTATGCAATTTGTGAAATCGCAGGCCCCTACTTGCAATATGATGTCGGGGTCAGCTTGCAATTATTAAAGAAAATGATTTCTTTACAATTTGAGAAATAAGAGAGGTCTGTGTATAATTTTAAAATGGGACGAATTGAAAATTTTAAAAATGTGTTTTGAATTTTAATTTAAAAGGATCTTAAATTTAATTTTTAAGAGGGTTTTGACCTATATTTCAATTCAGACCCAATTAAAATTTTATTTAAATTTGAAGACTTTTTATATTTTCATTAAAATTGGATATTAACTTAAATATTAAACTTTGACTCTAAACTAAATTTTATTTTATTTAGTAGTTTTATCCTAAATTAAAATTTTAATTCAATTAAACTAGACTTTGACTCTAATTTGATATTTAATTAAATTATCTCTTCCTAATATATTCTAAGAATTAGAGTTGGACTCTAATTTGACATTTAATTAAAATTTGATTTTAATTAAATAAACCAACAAATTAAATTGATTGATTGATTTGATTAATTAATTAATTATTTAATTGTTCTGATTCATTTGTTTTAATTAGTTTAGACGACCTTAATTACTAAATTCTTG
This sequence comes from Osmanthus fragrans, assembly GCA_019395295.1. Lineage (NCBI taxonomy): Eukaryota > Viridiplantae > Streptophyta > Magnoliopsida > Lamiales > Oleaceae > Osmanthus > Osmanthus fragrans. Next base: position 14,456,304 of record CM033356.1, read on the forward strand.
AAACATGTTTGTATATAATATTAGATATCATATAGAAATGCATTTATTTGATAAATATTTATATAGTTGATGATTATGGACTCAACCATGTGGATTGCCGAATGATTAATTTTATTCTTGTTATTTTATGGACCAGTGAACTCTTAATTCATTTTGGACATACGAGTCCATTATTATTGTTATTATATGGGCATGTGCATCCAATTTCATTTAAGCTTGCATGCCAACTAGTATTGGATACAGGTTGTAGCTAGACTGATTGAAAATGCAAGAAAAAAAGAGGAACCCGTAAAGATGGTGCATTAATACTAAGTCAACGAGATACCTTCGAAGAACTTACCAACTAGTCTTTCTTATGACTTGGGAAGACTAGATAGTAAAAGTTCATAATTGTCCACACTATTATATATATGTTTATTTGAATGCCAGATGCATACTAATATCTATAATTATTATGATGAGACATTTACATTATAAATCCATCGCAAAAATATTAAGTCAATTTATTATTCGTCTTCGGACATTATAATGAAAAACGAGAGTCCTAAATCGTCTTAACTTGTTGAGTACACTCAATTCTGGTCTATTAAGGATATGTTTGATACTATGAAATATTATATATTTTTGAATGATGGGTTCGACATAACTAAAGTACACTTTAGAAGATAAATTTTAGAGATGTGTTAAGCTAATATATAAGATGTGTGAAGATAAATAGTTGTTAGTTTAATGATCTGAGAGTTGTATGTAAATACAATTGATAACAATATCTACCTAAATATTTTATTAAAATTTGTTGAATACACTCATGATCTTAATATAACAAATAAGATCCTAGTCCACTGGAAATCAAGTATGGTTTTCACAAATTTATGTGAAAAATGTCATAAATTTGAATTAAATAGTGGAAGCATAATTAATTAAATAAAAGACCATGTTAAATTAATTGATGCATGTTATATATTATTACTTTATTTTTCATCATTTACATTTACTAAATCATGAATAACCATTTGTATTTAAGTTGCATACTAGATGCCAACAACCAAATCAAATTTTCTTGATTAGCACTGTAATCTGAGAATTGTTCTCAAACATGAGAAAAATAGTTATGTCCTTGAGTAACCATTTCTAGAGACAATTGTTGATGACTCGACTAAGGAAAAGTTAGTAGCTATAATAATACGGTGATGACTATAGTACTGCAACATGTGTGATACTTGCAACTGTCACCTGAGTTACAAAAGCAACACAAGGATGTAGATGCTAACACATGATTCTTCATCACAAAGAGTTGTATGATAAATAATCATGTATGGAAGGATATGAAACTTTTGAGCAACTATACCAGCGCAAAATGGCAGAAGGATTTTCAGCCAGTGCTCATGTACTGAAGATGATTGGTTGTACTGAGAAGTTGTCTCAATTTGGTTCGGTCATGGACTATGAACTAAGTATGACATGGGTCTACAATCCCTGTCAAAGAGCTATTCATAGCTAATTATGAATTTTAATATGAGTAAGCTCGAGTGCACACTCCCTAAGTTGTTGAACACGCTTAAGACTATTAAGCTCAACATTCAAAATTACATGGAGATGGATATTTGCGATCAAATGATTTTGAATCATTAGATAAATACAAATTATGCATTAGACAAGATGGCCAAATTCTCTTTCACTTGAAAGAAGGCAGAGTTGTACAATTACATGGTCTAATAAATAGTAATGTATGTGGACCCATGTCAATTAATGCTAGATAAGATTTCTATTTCTTCACAGTTACTAATAACTATTTTAGAATTGGTCATGTATACTTAATGAAATTCAAGCATGGAGCTCTTGAAAGGTCTAAGGGATTCAAGTCAGAAGCAGAGAAACAATTAGGTAAAGATATTTCTCACACTAAGATTTGATCAAGGTGGAGAATATCATAAAGGTAAAATTTAAATTATCTAAAAGAGAATGGGATTCTTTCACAATGTACTTTGACATATACATCGCAACATAATGGTATATCTAAATGGAGGAATTGCAAAATATTAGATATGGTACGATTAATGATGAGTCATGCAAATCTCCCAAAATTATTTTAGGGCCATGCACTGATTGTAGCGTGTTACGCACTAAAACTTGTCTCATCTAAGCAGATCAACAAAAGTCCATATGAGTTATGGAAAGGCAGAAGACCCAACTTGTCTAATATTAAAGTTTGGGTTGTGAAACTTATGTGTGAAACGTATCGGACCTTGAACTTAAAACACTTTATAGAAAACATTGAAAACATAATAGTGTGCATAAAATGAAGAGAAAAATCAATTACAAAATGTTTAAAAACTTAAAACTTTCAAAAAACTAGGATGATGTGATTATCAAAACATCATAAAATTCAACATCTCTAGATCTATAACATTATTTTGAAGTCATGAACCACCATTGTGTGCTCGATCTTCATCCGTCTCGAATCACTGATTAGTTATTACCTATAAAAATAAATTTCATATTTCATGTGAGATGATAATCTCAATAAGTGAAATAACGTAACATGAAAAAAACAGAGATCCATGAGATTCGTGAACATACTTGATGAGACACAAAATTATAAGAATTAAACTTCGTGATTCTAATTTCATGCGTAGCGCTGTTAAACTCCATGATTTCATAACATAATCATAATATTGACTTCTATAATTTTTTAACATTGAAATACGTATACTTCACTCACCTTGAATCTTGAATCTGATAGTTGAATTTGCACGTAGGAGAAAATTGTTCGTATGTCTTTTTGTGTGGGTGTGTGTATATATATATTACCATTTTCATGAAAGGTAAATTCCCTTAATTAATCCTTTTAATTATGGTAATTAGCATCTTATATATGTTAATTACCCTTTTTATTTTTTGGTATAATTTAATAAAAGGAAGGTTTCCATAATGAAAGCTTCTATAATTAATAAAAGGAAGGTTTCCATAAGTAATAAAAGGAAAGTTTTCATAAATGGTGTTGTCCCTCAACTATAGACGGATGTAAAACTAGGCCCTTAAACTCTCATCGACATGCGATATGATCCCTAAATCATAGATGATGTGTAAATTTGTCCTTGAACCTTAGTCTTTGTATGAATTTGTCCTCAAACTATGGTGGTTGAACAATTTGGTCCCTATACTTAGGTTAATGATAAGTAGAAAATTTTAGATTACCAGGATCCCCCTTATGTCATACTTAAGGGAGAGGTTATGAGTTCGAATCCTAGGGAACGCGACAGAAAGTCATGAGGGGATAAGTGGGCACAAGGCCCACCCCAAAGCGGATAGTACATATGTTCTAACAGATTGGGCGCAAGGTCCGGGTCGTTACAATGTGAAGCGCACTAAATCGAATTAACTTGAATCTAATAAATGTATATTTGTGGGATATAAAAAATAGATAGTTGGATATCAAATTCTACAATCCATGGAAAGAAAATTGTTCGTCTCAAGAAATGTCATATTCCTAGAAAAATAATTCATTCTAGGAAATAATAGTAGGAGCAGAATAGATCTTGAAGGAGTTCAAAAATCCACAAATATTGTTAACCAAGTAGATGAATCTGAGTCACATCTCACACCCATTGAGAGACATACTCTTGATCAGGAAGTAGAGATTCCTTAGAACACGTCAGCTCCATGTAAATATTGTAGGATCATTCGAGCTCATAGAAGGTACAAATTCACAATTACTAATCAAGCATTACTAATAGAGAATGATGAACCTACTAGTTACGCAGAAACAAAATCAAGTATTGACTTAAAGAGATGGCATGAGGCTAAGAAATTCAAGACGAACTCGGTGTATATAAACGAGATTTAGACCTTTGGTCGACCCCCCTTATGAGGTAAAACTTATAGGCTATAAATAAGTTTACAAGAATGATGTCAACATGGATAGAAACATCCATATATATAAAGCAATGTTAGTAGTAAAATGTTATACACAAAGACAAGGAATTGACTTTGATTAAACATTTCACCTGTAGCCATGATAAAGTTCATTCAAATTTTGCTTGTAATAGTTACATATCATGACTATGAGTTTTGACAAATGGATGTCAAAACTGGATTCTGTAATGGAAACTTGCAAGAGAAAGTGTACATGACACAATTCGAAAATTTTGAATCCAAATATATTTATAAGGTATGTAAGTTTAATCAATCCATATATAGATTGAAGCAAGTCTCAAAGAGCTGGGATCTTCGCTTTGATGAGACAATCGAAAGGTTTTATTTTATCAAAAATAAAGATGAATCGTATATTTACAAAAAGATAGTGAGAGCATTATCATATTCCTGATATTATATGTAAATGACATATTATTGATAGGAAATGATGTTCCTATATTTCAATTGTTGAGTGGTTGTAACTTGACCTATCAAGATAGATATAGAAGATTGTTTGACTCATTTCAATTTACATAGAAAAAATCTTAATGGACTGAGAGTTCATAAACACACAATTGATATCTTCTAGTCGAACTAGAATGATAGTAAATCTCAATCAGGATATCGATTTACTCTTAAGTAGTGTGTTGGAAAGGTTCCAAACAGGAAACAACCGTTATTCAATAGCAGAAGTCTTATACACCATTACTTTAGAAGCAACAAAGATTGTGGTCTGGATTAGGAAGTTCATCAATGAACTTGGAGTAGTTCCTAACATTGTTAATCACATGTATCCTTATTGTGATAACAATGAAGCCATCACGCAAGCAAAAAAACTAAGGTCTCGTCAACAATCTAAACTTGTGTTACTGCAGTATCACCTCATCAGAAAGATAATGCAAAGAAATGACGTAAGTAAAGAACGAGTTCCCACAATTGATGACATAGCAGATCCAATGACAAAGATTTATCGTAACATAAACATGATTGTCGTGTAGACTCTAATGATAAGTTACATAAGTTATTAGATTTAATGTAAGTTGGAGTTTGTTAGAGTTATGCCATATGTCCAATTGATTTTGGACATAAACACTTTTAATATATAATTGATGTATTTTATTTATTTATTTACAAAATATCTATTATTTAATTGAATTAATATTATAATAAATTAAACTATAGATTATGTAGATTGAAGTCTTAGTAACTTGTTAATCATAAGGAATTGTGATTATGAGATACAAATTACAAATGATTGAATCGTAAATCATATGTGATCGTAAGTAATATGAGATACGAATATCGACCACCATGTATGATATTTCATACTTATGAAGTAAGTAGCTCATCTCAAAAGCTAAAATGTAGTGATATTTAAATGAACACGTTAATGTTTTGTTAAAGAACAAAATATTGGAGACCCGCTAGAGAGATTCCACATAGATAACTATTTGAGTGCCGGTGGTTACTTTGTAACGTTCGATAATGGAATTGGTCATTTTATTCGAGGTCATCATAGTGCGTTATATGAGAATAGTCATACTTTGGTGAAGTTTGATGTTTCTATGTCAAGAGTAGCTAATACGACATCGTTCGGGCATATCAAGAATCATATTAAAGTTATGAATGATCAATAGATGATTCGTCACTCTTAGCTAGCAAGAGATTATGGTCTATATTTCATTCAGTTAAGTTAATAATGAAATCTTTGGCCAGTATATGCTCATAAGTCGAAAAGAGTCTTTCACTTACATTGACTTAATAGAGAAATGAAAAATATGATTGATAATCGAGATTGACACACATCTTGTAATTTATCGAATCATATTGACGAAGGAATTATAGTTCTATGGTAAACAAACAAGTTTGATTTTGTCATACCAAGTGACATTTTTCGTTACATGTATTGGCCCGACACATTGCTAGATGTCAATTTAGGACGACGGATGTGAATTGATAATAAATTAAAAAGGGACATTTTAATTTATCAATTTTTATTAGATAAAAATAATAATTCACGTCTTTAGGCACCGTGATCAAGAACCTAATGGGTCAGACACAAAAAAAAAAAGAACTAGAAGAATGAGATTTACCAATTAATTAATTGGTAATTAGGATGACTAGATAATTAACAATGTCTACATAACATGATGTCTGTTCCACTTGTATGAACTCATCAGAAAAACTTCATTGAATTTTACTTCATTTGCCTCCTATGTTCGCTAAAGTCTTGAGTAAATAATCTACAACTAAATTTTGTGTCCCCTTCTATCACGAAAAATAGAAACAAGGAAAAGAAAAAATATTCATATTCTCTAGTTGAAAATATGGAAAAATACTTTTTCCAGCAATAATTAAATTCAATCTACAACCATGCCACCTCCTTCTTTCCCGCTACCACCACCAAGTTATCTTCCCGTCACCTCCAACACCATGTCTCAACAGATGATGCCTTCATACCTGTTGTTGACCCCAAAAGATGTTGTCAACAGATGTCAATATTTAATTCCTGGCACGTGGATAGACTATGACGAGATATGATTGGAGACGATGGTGAAAACGATATAATGTATCAGAATATGTGAAACACGAATCGGAACACCGACACATGATTTAAGTATATGTTTAAGATAAGAATTCGTTTACGATTATCGTAAGATTATAAGACAAGATTTTAGCTTGTTAATAGTTGTAGAAATAAGATTAATATATCTCTGAACTAAGTTAATTGTATATTGTAAAGAATATTCAAGCACAAGTCTTTTGAATGTATATTTTGGCATCCTTAACAATGTTATAAGACTTGCCATTTATAGCAAGAAAATCGAGGAGTCTAACATTGGATTATATTCACGTGACTCCATCTAATTGACATAAACCTCCAATCACTAACTCAACAAATTAATTACAATGACAATAAGTCAGTCGACCTACATTCATAGGTCTACCAATTAATCCAAAGGTCACATCAATCATTCTTGAAGCTACTAGTTAGATTTGTTTCTGCTGAGTGCTTCGGTGTGTGAGGTGGGGCTTCCGATATGGAGTAGCTAGGCAATTCGGTTGAAGGCGCTTTAACTTGAAGGATAAGATGCACTTTGGTCTAAAGAGGAGAAACTCGACAATTTCAACAGGCACTTCAACCATGGTAGATTTCTGTATTCTTTAGCTTCGACTACCAGATGTCTTTATTGATGCTTCCACGTGCCTTTCATTGGCGGTCCTATATTAATAGGATAACACCTTTCAAAATTGTGAATGTTCGTCTCCCTACATTCGATGATTCGTCGGCCAATACATGAAATTGAAAGTAGCAGAACAACAACTTGGAAGCCCAGCTATACATTTTGGAAGTGAAGTGTGTAGAAATTTCATTACGATCTTCAACAGATAGTTAGTCGGTTGAACTAATCTCCCTTTTATTAGCTATTAAATTTCTTAACGGACAAAATTAATCGTCTTATAAATAATTATGTATGTCAAATCATCGTTTTTGTTAATTTTGATAGAAGTGGGAGCGAACTTGTTCGGTCTAGTTTTGAATGAAATCGAGCCTAACCAAATACCAATGAAAATATTAGAAATAGAACCATTAATTTCATATCCGATTACAGAGTGAAACAGAACCGATCTAACTGATTTCGATTCGGTCCAGTCCGATTATTTATATTGAAAATTATGAAATTAAATTATGAAACTACTTGTCATATTAAAATTGGACAAATAAAGAGTATGAAATCAAATATCTTTCTTATAATAATAATAATAATAATCAATTAAACAGGGCAACACACAAATTCACATCGAAGCTCTAGTTCAACTCTTAAAGGCAGAAAAATTGATAACACAACATAAATAAATAGTAAAAATTGGATCGAAAACTACATTTTAAGAAAATCCATACAACACTATATATTAAGCCCTTGTTTAAGTAATACTCAAAAAATTATCTTTAGTAATACTCAAAAAATACAAGTATTATTTATAAATTAATCCTCTTTAGTAATACTCAAAAATATTGAACTAATTTCCCTCCCCCCGCCCCCTCCCACTCCCACTCCCACTCCCACTCCCACCTCCCCATTTGGCTCATTAAAGATACGAATTTGTAGAGTTTTTATAAAATTAATTAGTTTTGAATTTTGACTATCCGTATTTTCAGCAAAGGAAATATGAAGATTATAGAAAATGAAATTTTGACGTGAGATAATTTTGAGATCTAGTGTTCAAAGATCTGGTATATTTTGGTACAATGTACAATAAAAAGAAAAATACACGAGAACTGAATTCACTATTAGTTCTCGAGTAATATCGAAAATCGGATCGAAATCGATCGATTCTCAATATGTGGTCCCAAAATCAACCCATTTTGTAGAGAAATCAGAGCCGAATTGACCGAGCATATCTATAGCCTGTTTGAACAAAGATGCTCACCTCTTAATTTTGAACTGCAAAGACACATGGAGGGATTGATAACAGGATATGTGCAATTAGTTTGGGAAAAAAAAAAAAAAAAAGAGAGAGAGAAAGAAGAAGAAGAAAGAAAGAAACAGTATATTTTAATCTTTAAGAACGTTTTATGTGAAGGATGTATAGTTCAAATACCAACAAAGTATTTTACCTAAAATTTAAATACTTCAAACTTGATTCAACTTCAACATTTAAATATTTATAATTGAGGAAAATCAATAGAAGGTTCCATTTGTAAGTTGAAAAACCAAATTACCCTAACAAAAAGTCCGACTTCCTCATAGACACTTTACCTTGAATTTCAGGATACCTTCTCTCTCTTTCTCTCTCTTTCTCTCTCTCTCTCTCTTTCTCTCTCTCTCTCTCTCTCTCTCTTCATCTATATACATATATTCTTCTCTAAATCTATACTCCCCTCTCAGTCTCACCTTCATTACTACACCGTCTCCGTCTCCGCCTCCGGCGCCCACAACTCACTCGCACACTTTCAACTACCCACTGCCACCAGTATAGAAATTTTATGCTAAATCTTTCTTGATCCAATGAAAACCACCGGCGTAGGCTTTTTTCAACATGTGTTTGTTGTTTTTATCTCCCTTGTCGTCCTATTGCTATTTTCAGAACTCTCCATGGTTGGAGCTCAGTCGACTCCACCCGGTGACAACAACGGGGTGTACCAGTACAGGTTCAGTCCATCAATGGCGATTATCATAGTAGTCCTCATAGCAGCACTTTTCTTCATGGGTTTCTTTTCTATCTACATCCGCCACTGCTCCGACGCTTCCGGTGCCTCCGGAAGCGTTCCTCGAGCCCTTTCCATGCGATCCCGTCAAGCAGCTGCCGCGCGTGGACTCGACGCTTCCATCTTAGAAACCTTTCCGACTTTCTCATACTCAGACGTGAAGGATCACAAGATTGGAAAAGGAGCCTTGGAGTGTGCTGTGTGTTTGAATGAATTTGAAGATGATGAAACTATTCGTTTGATACCAAAGTGTGATCATGTGTTCCACGTTCAGTGCATCGATGTCTGGCTCGAGTCTCACGTCACTTGCCCGGTTTGTAGAGCTAATTTGGTTCCTGTGTCGACCTATGGGCAGACACAGGAGCCGGAGTCGATTAATGTTAATGAAGAGAGCAATGAAAATGTTGAAAGAATCAACAGTTCAAGAAATGAGGAACAAGTTGTTATCCAAGTTGAGAGCAGCGATGAAAATCAGGCACAAGGGCAAGAGGGTGTTGCTAGACCGAAAATGATGAACCGGAACTCGAGTTTACAATATCCAAACCGGCCACCGAGGTCGTGGTCCATACGAAGGCCGAAAATGCTTGGACAAGTTAAGTTTAGATCACACTCTACTGGTCACTCCTTGTCCTTGGTTCTTCCGGGAGAAAATCTCGACCGCTTCACTTTGAAATTGCCGGAACAAGTTAGGAAAGAGGTTATGGGGCGGGCTATGTTAAATAGGACGAAAAGTTGTGCCACAACATTACCTCGAGAAGGAAGTTCAAGAAGGGGTGGGAGGTTTTATCAGAGGATCGAAAGGCCAGAAGTAGAAGTAAAATCAGATAGATGGAATTTTACTAGGGCATCGTCTTTTTTCTCGAGAGCATTGTCAATGAGATCGCCCAGAGTGGTGGCAGAAAACAGCGAAGGATCCACCTCTGGCTCTAGGAGTGGCAGAACGCCAGTAAAAATGCCGTCCTTCAAGTGTTTGGAGCCCAAGACTGCCGATGAAACTCACCTAGTTTCGGCTGACTCAGTTCGGCCTCCGGTTTAAACTCGTAAACCGGTCTTATTGGACCTTATCCCCGGTTTGTAGCTAATGGTCAGTTTTGGCGAAAAGGTATCTTTCATCGTGACTGGAAAGTCTTGGGAGGCTGGGACCCACAGTTAGCAAAGTATTTTGCACAAATTTGAGTTGAATATTCAACGCTAAGAAATAACTATTGTAAAATATTTTTGTATGCCGAATTTTTTTTTTTTCCTTCATTTTTTTTCTTGACTTCTTGTGTTCTAGTTTTATGTAATATTTAGGATAATTGTGGCATAGGTTGCAAATCTTTTAAATATTAGCAGACTTTAATATTTGATTTATTGCAATCGTCACCCCTAATATTTTTAAACGTTGCAGGTGAGATCTCAATAGATTAAAAAAAACATTCAATTTACCGTTAGTTGACCAAAAAATTGAGTTTAACAATATTTTTAATATTTTTATAAAGGGTAGAATAGTAATTATTTATTTACCCAATTAAATAATTACATTAATTAATTAAATTAAAAAAGAAAAAAGGGGAAAATTGTATCTTTTTCCTTCCATTATTTTCCCAACCTATCCGGCCCCAACCCCACCTTAACCAAAACCGTCACCATTGTCGTTGCCACCACCACATCTCCCTTAACTCTTCATCCTCCAAACACCCAAAACCATAAATCGTATTTTTATGAGAGATAAAAATAGGTGTATTTTGACAACTCTCCTCCCGTAAAAGGGAGAACGCATATTTTCTTCACAACATAATTTACTAAATCAATGACACGAGGTCGACCTTGGCTTTTAGTTTGTTGATTTCCTTCCAGGTTTGGAGGTTCATGGTGGAAGTTTTGTCACATTGATTGTCCAAAAATCATTGCCAATCTGCTCCAAATACGGTCTCACATTTTGCAGATATTGAATTGGGAAGATTGACGGATGTGGATAGGAGAAAGTGGCACATTGGGCCTCTATATCTTTTCCTAATGTTGAATGTCTTGTTTGATTTTTCTTTCCCTTCTGGAAATGTTGGCAATCATAAAGAGAATGGGGAGTTGGAAAAGTAGGAATAGGGTTTCATGTGGTGGACAATAACAATCTTTTTGAGCCATTTATCAACATCAGTTGGAGAATACAAAAATGCCACTTGCTATAAAGGGAGAGGTGGCCGTGGCAACGACGATGATGGCGGATTTGGTTAAGGTTGGGGAAAGGATGGAAAGAAGAAAATACAAATTTTCCCCTTTTTTTTTTTTTGTTTTTTAATTTAATTAATTAATGTGATTATTTAATTTCATAAATAAAAAGTTACTATTTTGCCATTTTTTAGAATTTTAAAAATGTGGTCAAACTCAATTTTTTTGGTCAACTAAAGGTAAATTGAATGTTTTTACATTCATTTGAGCTAGGGTGGCAATGGACTGAGTCAAGTCGACTCGGCTCATTTTCCTACGAGCTTGTGGATAAGGAGCCGAGTCGAGCTCAACTCGTGAGAAAGAGGTTGAACTCAGCTCGTGGGCTGAGACGAGCCGAGTAGGAGCTCAGCTTGTGAGCCCGACTTGTGGCCCTTTTTTTCTAAATATTTTTCAAAATATACATTTCCGTCTAACTATTTTTTTATTTTTTATTGGACGAGCCCACGAACTGCTCGCCGAACAGCTCGTCTAACATTTCCTATGCTTGGCTCGTGGCTCATTTTAGACGAACCGAGCCCACAAACTACTCGACTCGATTGCCACCCCTAATTTGAGCCTCACCGGCAACGTTTGAAAAGGCATGACGGTTGCAACAAATCAAATATTTGAGAAAAGTCTATTAGTGTTTGAAATGTTTGGGGCCTCTGCTGCAATTATCCCTAAATTTTATTTCAAATGTATGTACCCTTGTGAAGGGTATGATTGTAATTACAACGGCCTTCTTGTCCAATAGATAACAGAAGTTGTTATTCAGCACAAAATTGTAATTTTATTTCGAATATTGATCTTCTTACGATTCCTTTCTTTTCTAATGGCCCCTAATTGGTCAAAAAATGTAATTTTATTTCGAATATTGATCTTCTTACGATTCCTTTCTTTTCTAATGGCCCCTAATTGGTCAAAAAATGAGAAGCCTGTGATGTCTCTCATGGTAGATAAAAATTGTTGGTTTCATGAAATGTTTAGTAACAAAATTAATAAAAATTGTGAATTTAGTAAAATGTGTTGTTAAAAATGAAATTTGATAAAAAATTTAACAAATAAACTTAAAAGATTACTTTTTTTTAAAAAAATCTCATTTTGGGAAAAAGCTATTTTAAACTATGTATATGTCCTTAATGATGTTTTGTATCTAAATTTGAACCCTACTATTTAACTAATTATACGAGCCTTTATTATCAAAACTATTTAAAAGAATATTCATTAAAAAGTTTGGGTGACAATAAATTTCTTTATTTATTGTCATTGGAGTTGTAATGCAAATTCGTTTTACATGTTGCATCATAATTCTATTGAATTATTTTCAAAGTCGCCTCTTGGTGTATACGAAAAGAATACGGGAGCATTCATAGTGACTGAGAGAACGAAGATCAAGAAGTGAATTATCTATATGAAGCATTCTTCTTACAGTAAGATCCAATCTTCTAATGTCTATACAAAATATTTTATGCTCTTCCTTTCGAAAAGTGAGAACTAGAAAAATACATTTGATTGCAGCTTTTTTTGTATCTTAAAATAAAATAAAATAAATAAATAAAAAAACATCTTGTACAAATGGAATGGTATCCCAGGTACATTATTAAGAGCCCGTTTGATCCCTATTTTTATAAAAATGCATTTTTCTCTCTCTTCTTTTCAATCACACATTTTTTATTAAAATAATATTTCACGTAAATCAAAAACTTTTTCTTATTTTTCAACCACACATTCTCCATCAATCTACTATTCTAAAATGCATTTTTTTCATAAAAATGGAAATCAAACGGGCTCTAAAAATTATCAGGTTAAATTCACAAACGTGCGATCCAAGGGCATTTCCAACCATTGCACCCTTTTTCCCTCATTTTGCACCAAAAGTTTGGTGCAACTCTACTCCAACCATTGCACCAAAAATTGGTGGAAAATTTGCACCAAATTTTGCACCGAATGGTAAAAGTCCATGTTGCCCTTTTTTTTAATTGAAAACCAATGATATCAAAAGTATTTATGTCATTTTACATTATTTTTAATTCTTAATTAATTAATAAATAAATAAATATTATTATTAATGAAACGTAATTAATTACATAATTAATTATTATTATTAACTAAATGTAATTAAATAAATAATAATAATAATTATTATTATTATTATTATTATTATTATTATTATTAACAAAACGTAATTAATTAAATAATTATTATTGAATTTATATTTATTATTGAATTTATATTTATAATTATTATGTTTTTTATATTTATTATTGAATTTAATATTTTTGTTAATTTAACGTAATTATATATTTAGTAATTTATGAAATGTAAAATAAATAAATAAATAATTATGAATAAAAAAAGAGAAAAAAGAATGATTAAATACTGTTCATTTGGTATAATGATTGGAAGAGAATTTTAGTTTTGTGCAAATTTTGGTACGAAATTTGGTGTAGCGTTGGAGATAACCTAAAAGGTGTCCTGTACCAGTAGTGGACCAAATAGTTTGCCTAGTGGCCTCATCCACAATATTTGACCTCCTTACTCGGCATAGTGGGCTCCACAATCTAGGTTTTTATTTTTATTTTCTAATCTTTTTTAATTTTTTAATCTTTACGTTTAATTGCCTGTTTGATTTCCTTTAATGGAAGAGAAAATGAGTTTTGAAAAATATTTTTATGAGAAAGTGTAGTTAAAAATTTAAAGTATAGAATATTTTATTATGTGAATATTTGATTAAAAATGACCATGTAACAAATTATAAAATAAATTAGTGGGAATCAAACATGATGTAAGCAGTGGCAGACGCAGAAATTTCGTATTAGTGGATCACACTAAAACATTTCAAAAAGTCGACAAAAAATTTAGTGACGCAGTGTCCTCTCTCTCTCGACTCTCAGTCCCTCTCTCCGTGTCAAATGAAAATCGTAGGGTGTGGGTGTGTCTAGATCACAAATTTGGTCCAAAATTCTACCGTATTTTAAATATAAAAAAATTAAAACTAAAAATAAAATAAAAAAATAACTGGTTGGTCAAAGAACCCACCAGATCCAAGTGTAGATATAATTTGAAAAACGATGTACATGTCTAACTAAGTCAAGTAAAATTCTTGTTTAAACATTAATATAGTACTTTTCTTTTTAACTAAAACAAGTCTAATGTTGAAAATGTTAACGATGGGCAACTTTTCTCTTGGATTTTGAGGGCTGAGATGAGAATATCATACATAGCCCCTGCTTGTACTCCATTTATTAAAAAATCTTTTTTTTTTTATCAAACTCTTTTCAAAAATACATTCTCCAATATAATAATTTTGCACGTAAATATAAATTTTCTTACTATTTAATTTCACCTTCTTCAAAAAAAAAATACGAATGAAGCTCAAACAGAAACATAGCTTCCGTTTGTCTCCAATTGTTGGAAGGAATTAATTTATTTTTGGACCCTTTTTTGTCAACTTGTGCGATCCCCTGTAAAAGAAGAAAGTCAACAATCATGGCTCAACGGTCCAAAAATGCATTTTTATTGGTGAAAAAATTGAAAACAAACACATTCATATTCATGTAGTGAGAATTAAGCAAAATGATATTTAAAAAGAACCAAATTTTCAAAAAGTCAAATTTGGTGCTTGAAACTATAAGATTTATACTTTTCTTTAACAAACCCCCAAAAAATTACGAAGTATTCAATATCGAAAGTATAGACTTTTTAAGAATTTCACACATTCTAGAAGTAAAGGCGGCATCTAAAATAGTTTTAAAGATGGACTTTAGTGAAATGACGGTCAATATAATCTGATGCTTATTCTAATATTCAATTGAAGAGGATAATATATATTTAATTATATTCTTCCCCCCAAAACCAAATGTTGTACATAGACTCATGTCTTAAATCAAAGAAAATTTACATTTTTAGTGATGTCAAAGTAGATCAGAATTTGAACAAGTGATGTCAAAATATATTAGATTTTTTACATTCCAAAAACTAGACCGCTACTAGCTCGACTCGATTCGTGGATTGGTTTACGTTAGTTGTGTACTTCTGTTTAGTTTGATCGTCTAGTCCATCGAGCCACGATGACTAACCTAGCTATTTAAAATTTAAAAAGTAAAAGTAAAATTTTAAATAAAAAAATTAAATTATTTGTCTCTCTTTCACAAACTATGCATAAATTCTATTATTACTAATTCACTAGTACTTGTAAATAGATAAGTTAACAGTAGGGAAACTATCCAAAAACCTGCATTTTAATTATACATTTCAAATATCAAATCCTAAAACATTTCTTCTCACAAATTAGGGGTTAATTCATTTTTTAAATATGAATAATAATATTATAAAATTAAAATTTAATCTACTTATTCAACTCCACCCACCCCATTTCGTTCAAAACCCAATTTCATTTCTGGCTCTATCTTCTCTCTCTTCCCTCCCTATCTCTCCTCTCTCTATATCACCCAACCCACCCTTCTCTATATTCTGTTGTCGAGCTGTCCGTGAAGCCATCGATGGAGTACTAGCCACCATCGCCAAAGGCCGCTCCCGTTGGAGTTGCATGATTATCACGAATCAGCTCAAGCTAAATTCATGTTCTTGATCAATTGGTTCACGATTGTTGAAAAAGAGCATTTATCAGTGATTTTAGAGGAGGTTCCAACGCAGTTGCAGCTTCTGGTGGTCCGATTAATCAGCCTGACTTGAGCCGATTTTGGTGGTGGTGACTATACTGGAGGTGAAGGAGGTGGAAATTTAGGTGTTGGGGTGATTAAGGTGGCGGAGGTGAGTAAGGTGGTGGTAAGTGTTAGTACATTTGTCATGGTTGGGAAAAAACTATTAGTAAAGGTAGAGTTGGTTTAGGACTTAATGGCTAAAATTTTAGTAGGGATAGTGTTGTTGGTTAAGTGGTGGTAATTGTAGTGTTAGCAGTAGTGGTGGTGTTGGCTATGATGAGGTGAGGTAGCACGACATTTGATTGGTTTTGGTGGTGGATCTGTGGGCGGTGTGAATCTGAAGTTGTGCTGATTTACATATTGATGGTGGTGGTGCGGTGATGTCGGTGGTGCTAGTGGTTAGTTTTTGTTGAAGGTTTTGGTGGAAGTAATGGTGATGGTGATTGTTGTTGTGGATTTGAGGTAAAGGTAGACATTAATTGAAGGTGGTAATAGCAGTGCATTGGAGTGGTGGTGGTAATGGTTGTGAGTGGTCATAGATTATGGTGTTTGGTCCTTGGTCATTGTGATTGTTTGTGACCGGATTAACATTGAGTACAAATTAGATTGATTTGGTCATAGACAGTCACATTGAATACAAATTTGATCACAATTAGTCGCAGATAACACATGTTATTAACTTGATTACATGCAATTACAAATTAGACTGACTTTATCACAAACGATCTGGTCACAAGTAGTTATAGAAAACACATGTATAATCACAAACGATAAATTTGATCATATATAACACATTTAGTATAGTACTCAAAACGTCGTATCATCTCACCACCCCCACCCCCACCATTAAATTGATCAACTCTGATGTACTTTTATCACTTGTAATGCACCATCCCCGTCACCACGTAGATCTATTTTCTAAATACAGTGCCATCTAATCAGAGTTAATTGTTTCAATATACACTGAACTTTAGGTAACGTCACATTTCACTCACTGTATTTCAACTTGCACTCATTTACTTATTGAAGTTTATATCATTGAACTCCATTACTCACCTAAAAACTCCCGTCACTAACCATTGCATACGTGAAGGATGGAAATCACACATGGCAATTAAATGCCACATCATTTAGTGTAATTCTCACCGATCACACTTTTTCTCTCAAACACGCCTTTGAAAATCAATTGAAGTCGTGAGAATTCATTCCTTGAATCTGCGAAATTCGCTCCCAACCGTGAACCCTAACCACAAATTGATCCCTTGAAAATATGACTCTAACCCCCAAATTATACACTCCAAACAAATCCTAAATCCAAAAGGTTAAATCAAAACCCCATCGCAATCGAAGGCCAAACCGTAACCATGAAGCTTGGATTTGCGAAGCGTGATTGTTGAAACGATTGAGGTCAATGGGTGCTCTGCTGTTTCAAGAAGAGTTGTTGACTAAGCGAATCGAACTTGAAGACATGGAGGATGAATTCAAACCAACAAATGCTTTGAGTTCTAGAGCATCAAGGGCAAATGCTAGGAGACTTGTCTATCTTGAATGCAACCTGAATTATAGTTTAGTTGGCTTGTGGGATAAAATTCTTAGAGAAGTTGCTTTTTTTTTTTTTTGTTTATAGATCAATCTGCAGCTTCTATTTTTGGGACCGATTATTGTTGTTGATGGTGGTTTTTTGTTTTTTGATGATTTCTGCTGCCTCTACTAGGATATAAGCTATGTTTTTTTTGTATTTGATTGTGTCTGTTAAGAGCAATTAGATCACAGTATTATGCAATTCTGCTTCTGGGATATGGATTACAGTTTTAGCATTGATATTGGAATATTTATTTCTTTGATGCTAGTTACTTAGTGGAATATATAGTGGCTTTCATTGTGCATTTATATATTTAAGATTTTGATTGTGTGTTTATGTTGTGCATTATGTGGTTATGTTTACGTTGTGCAAGAATGGAGATGAAAAATAAAATGCTACACATCCATATCATTGTTAATTGTTAATTTGAGGTCAAAATCATCTATAGATTACCTACAGTGAGTTCTTATTGCAATGCAGACCCATCTCGTATCATATTGTGAACAAGGGAAGACAATGTTGGAAACAATAGCGGATAACAGCACCAGATTCACAAGATGCAAAATCTGGTTGCTGACTTGAGTTTGTTGTGGTTGGGAAAATAGGATAACTCCCGTTATTGTTACTAGCTCTATTTTATCAATTTGAAGAAATCTGCTCAAGCTACTATATGCTCGGTATCAATTTTCATATATACCAAGAGAGATGACCAGTCTGCTCAGGCTACTATATGCTCATGGCATGAACTAATTACAGCCAAAATTATTAACTGGACACCAAAGAAATCTTCAAATAACTGGACACTAGAACCAACATCTTAGCCTTCTTCAATTAATTGAACATTTTTTACACTACTAAATATTTTTGAACATATACACTACGAATACAAACTGCATATACATGAACTGGACAACAAATAAATCCCCAAACTAGCAAACATCGATTGCCAACTTGCGTGTCTTGATCTGGAATGCTCATTGGCAATCGTAGGTGTGAATGCTCATTTGCAGTCGTAGGTGTGAATTCTTCATCCATTTCTTCAAGATTGATTTGCTCAGTACCAACTTGCATGTCAGACGATGGTCCACCTTCATTATCATCAACAAAAGGGACAGAAGCTACCATAACAATTGTTTGTGGTTGATGCTCGACGCCAAGTGTGGGCATGAATTGAAGTCCGAGTCATCCTCTCCATATCTATCACAAAAAGGAAATTAAGGAATCGTAAAAATTGCATAATCAATTCGTGTGATATAAAATTTTAATGGATTAACAAAACCTTCATCATAATCCAAAGTGTCTACTTTAACAGATTAACACAGAGAAATAAAGCTATACTTACCTTCATGTCTCACGAATCGTTTCCTCAATTGAAATCATAAACTTGATTACCAGTGTCCTTTTATATTTGAAATGTTACAGGTTTTGGGTGACAACTTTGTTAATTAATAAATTAATTCTTGGTTTGTTTTCATTTGGGAATTAGTTCAAGTGTTAATGAATCGTTTCCTCCATTGAAATTGTCAGGTAAACCTTCATTTGCTTCCTTCAATCACATTGAAATAAAGTGTGTCAACAAAGACTTTGGCAAAAGCAAAAAAATCCGTGTGTTGATATTTTTTTAAAAGTTGAAGCAGATGTGTAAACCAATAAATAGTTCTTCTGCATTGTGAAACTCATACAACCCACCACAACATGAAATTCAGAGTATGACGCAGAAACCCACTCCTGCTCAATCGTGAAATCCATGCTTTGAAAACAATTCCACCACAACAACACTGACTCGATCTTGTGGGTTTATAGAACACTATGACGCATAAATACTAAAAAAAAACTAAAAGGCGTTTGGAATTTACCTCGATTTGGTCCCTCCTGTTGGGTTTCCCTCTTATTTTGGAGGAGCCCAAAGCCCACTTGTGGTCCAAGCCCATGTGGAGTTGAGGGTATTTTTATCAAATTGGCTAGGTTTTAAACACAATTTTCCCTTGTTTTTGTATATCAACTTACGCAGCAAGGAAGTACAAGAATAGACAAAGAAAACAGAGAGCAGTTTTCTGCATTTGCGAATTCCAACCAGCCTTCATCAAGTGCTCCGATGGAAGGTTGTTTGTGGTCCGATTGAGCTGCAATTTTGCAGACAGGTTCACGACTCAAGCCTCTTCAATCTGGACGGTGGGATTTGGATTGGGCTCAACGGTTTTGGAAATCTGGTCCGTGAACAGAGCTGCATTTTTGGTGTGATCTCTCCATTACCTTAAAATAATTGTTAGTTTCCAAGATATTGTGTTCTTGATGATGATGTTGATTGTTTGCCTCTAGTTTTTATCTAGAGAGAACCGTTGTACAATTATTTCTTGATAGTAGAAGTTTTGGAGGTGGTTTTTTTTCTTTCCCACATCGGAAAGGTTTTTTCCACGTAAATTGATTGTGTCGTTTTGTGCATGTTATTTCATCTTAGTTCTATTTAATTGCTTTCCTAATAGATTCACACAAAGAGGGAGATAAAAGAGAAATTTAGGTTTACAGGACTTAAGTCAAGTTTGCATTGATATTGTGATTCTCCCATCACCTCCATGTGCGATTCTTCACAAATCCAATCTTTGTGATCATGGTTTGGCCTCCGATTGTGATGGAGTTTTGATTTAGGGGTTAGGATTCTCAGCGATTTTGAATTTGGAAGATGAAATTTTGTCTGGAGAGATAGATCAGAATACGCTTTGAAGTATTTTTCATGTTTTTCAATTGAAAATTTGGCTAAAGCGTGTTTGGATGTTGTCAAGGAGGGAGTATGGAGATATTTGAATTTTTGTAGATTTATGAGTTGGGATGGGATGGGATGGGATGGGATGAGATGACGTGAGGATTATAATATAAATATGTCAATTGACACACACAGAGAGTATATTATGTTATATTATATTATAATTATATATTTAATAATTTGATTTACCACCTGATTTATGAAATATTTTAAGAAGTTTGTTAGTGTTGAAATATGATTTTTATATATAGGAATTATGTATTGTTCTCGTAACAATAAACATATCAAAGTTGGTGAGCCCAATATCAAATTAAACTTTATTAAAATTTAAAAAGGGAACATCACACAAACCCTACATATAAGAATTGCTTTTCAAAATTAACAAACTTGTTAATTTATTTCAAAAATCAGGTGGTAAATAAATTTATTAAATATTAAATTATAATATAATATACATTAATTATTTCCACTTCCTACTACCTTATCCACACAATCCTATCACCCCCACTATACCACCTTCCCTCCACCTCTCAATTGACTTCGACGATGGCGAACACTCCGGCGACGGCGACTTTTTCGGCGACTTTTTTTTTTTTACCGATGACCCGTGATTAGTTTTATGACATTTCAAAACTAACAAGCTTGTCTAATCATTTAATAATATATCTCCACCCACTCCTACCAATTTAATAATATATCTATTAATAATATTTCACCCCTACCATCCCAACCCCGTGGATCCCACCCACGGACCCCACTCCACACCACCCACCTTCCAAAAAAATTTTAAATATTAAAAATTGGAAATTGCATCCCAGTTCATGGAACCATCTCACCCTACCCTATCCTACCCTACCCCAAAACCTACCCACGAAACCCAGAAAATGTTCAAGTCACTGTATGTAATCGAGTCGTTATTTGTGAGTAATTGAAACCAAATTTGTATTCAGTGTGACTAACTGTGACCAAATTTGCGTTGAGTGTGACTGTATGTGACCAATTAGCACAGAATTGGTCACAACCAGTCACAACTAACACAATTTTGATTACAGAAGGTTATCATAAACAAATCTGCACACACCAACGACCAGAACCACAATTCACCAGAATAACCTCCAATGCACCACCACTACCATCTTCAACTTAAATCCACGACCATAAATACAACATTTACATACTTATATTATTTGTGACTAATTGTGACCAAATTTGTATTTAGTGTGACTATCTGTGACCAATTCAATATTAACTGTGACCGTGTGTGATCAAGTCACAATCAGTCACAACCAGTCACAATGAAAATAAATTTGGTCACAACCAGTCACAATTATTACAAACTTGGTCCACCATAGATCCAAACACACGTACGACAAACAGATCCACACACATCCAGCAACCTACCACTACTCATCTGACTCAATTTCCACCGCCACTACCACTCCAGCACTACCACCACTCCTAAGTCAAGAACCAAATGCGCACCACCAACACCTTCTACAAATCCCAACCACAACCACAACGACCACCGACATCACCACACAACCGCCACCACATGAAGATCAGTTGCTCATAGCTGCAAGCAGCGAAGTACCTCCTTTGAAGCCTCCAAAGGTCGGCCAACATTCAGGCCTACTACTGCACATCATCAGCCATCAACCACATCGTCCTACCAAATTTCGACAACTACAATTTTACCCCACCAACACCACCAGTAGTAATCACCAGCAACTGTAGCACCCTCGCTAGCTCCACTGCTACCTCAACCATCGCCATCACCTACTAGAATGCCACCAGAACCGCCACTACCTGAAATCATCACAAGAACCTCCACCACACCTGAAACCACCAGATCGGATCAGAGAAATAAAAACTTATTGGAGGCAGCGACGGTACCACTGCGCTCGATCTATATCCACGAGAACCCTCTATCGCTCCTTGGGCAACCACACCAAGTCCCATGCTACTCATACCATTATCAACGCTCCCACTACCACTATCAC
Organism: Osmanthus fragrans; assembly: GCA_019395295.1. Taxonomy (NCBI): domain Eukaryota; kingdom Viridiplantae; phylum Streptophyta; class Magnoliopsida; order Lamiales; family Oleaceae; genus Osmanthus; species Osmanthus fragrans. The sequence continues at coordinate 14,478,625 of CM033356.1, forward strand.
TTGGCGAGCTACTCTCACACCCATTACCATTACCACCAAGAGAGGGCAAAAGTGGGATTTCTGTCACGCTAGCACGATCGATATGAAGATTGCTCATCAACAAACACCTCATCAAACATAGAACGTCCTCCATTCGAACAGAGGAAGGTACTACAGATCAGATGAAAATGCTCGTCGTCGCGAGCAGTGAGGTGGTTGGATGCGTCGCTCTCTCAGATCGACATCGCTGTTGTGGCGTTGTGATTTCAACACTCATCGCTCGTCGCTCGGTGCCTCCGATGGTGTGGCGGCATGATTCTGACACTAGTCGCTTGACTCGTGGTGCTTCAGCGGTGGTGCGCCATCAAAGGGAAAGGTAGAGAGAAAAAGAGACAAGAGGGAGAAATGAATTTGGGGGTGAGAGTGCCGGAGGTGTGGGTGTGGGGAGGTGGATGGTTATGTTATACTAAATCTGTATTAATTAAATTAATAATTCTTCATTAACACCTGATTTATGAAATTAAAACTAATCCTCCTTCTTTATGAAAATTAGTATTTAAATGTAAGTTTCTGTGTAATTTTCCCATTTAAAAATAAAAGGCAGGTTTTATGGTCTCAACCCACAATATTGGCAAGTCCATACGTTTCAATCTTTAAAATTCAAAGACAGTCCAAGTTTGGGTCTGAGCCATGCTTGGATGTAGACAAATTAATTCAGCTCATCTCATCAATTTCGGCACTTCTTTTAATTTTGCAATCGCACAGATAATCTACAAAGTAATGCATTTTTGTCATATAAATTCAAACTAAGAATAGGAACAAATCGTTATTAGAACAGACTTAATTTTTCTTGACAAAGATAATTAAATACACTAGCCTTATCGGTTTCCATGAAAGCATGACATTGATTAGATTGCGATTTAAGAATTGAAATAAATGGCAGTAGGGAATTTTGAAATTCAATACAATCATTCATATATTCAACACAACAATTTTTATTGTTTTCTTAGTTTAAAATTAGTATAAATAACAATATAATCACATCTTTTGTGTCATAACATCGAATTTAATTGTAACTAGTGGACTAAGACTAAACGTTATTTCTTACGATAACTCACAACTCGCTATATCTATTATTTGTCAATGATCTCGTACATTTAAGAATTTTGTTCAAACACCAAGGATCGCAAATTGAAGGCAATTGACCGATCCCTTAGATGAATGGTTGGTTGTTGACATACCAAGGATCACAAAATAGAGTATAGTGGACCAATCACCCTCATGAGTGATCTTTTGACATACTAAGGACTTGTTTGAGCCCTATTGAATTGAAAAAAATGTATTTTGGAATAGTAGATTAAAGGAGAATGTGTGGTTAAAAATAAGAAAAAAAATTGAATTTGCATGTAATATTATTTTATTGAACAATGTATGATTGAAAAGAAGAAAAAAAAAATGTGTTTTGGAAGGAAAAAAAAGGGGGGAATCAAATAAGGCATAAGAATCTCAAATTGAAGACAGTCAACTGATCATCCTCATAAGGGGGTGGCCAACTATACCAGTGGTCAATTGGTCCATGAGTGGTCGATCGACCATGATGTACAGGGATGTGATTATTCTCACATTTTAGTCTCACTCAGTAATTGAATAACAACTACGTATCCCACTCACCAAGACGTCCAAAATGGTGAAGCGTATTTCTTAAAGCTATCAAAAGTGTCTAGTATGTTGATAAAACCCGTCTGGGGCGTGGACATTACTGCGTTTAACCCACCTTTAATTTCTTGTAATATTTCTTTTCCTCCAATGTAACCCACCTGCTACTGGCCTCATGAAAAATCATGGCGCATTTTGATTTCTAGTTAATCTTCGATTTTTAATAGAAGGCCCAGATGACAAAAAATGATGAGTATGTTAAAGATGGACTAATCGAGTTGGAACATCCTGATGCATCCACTAAGTCCCCAATCTAGACGAACTTTGTGTAAGTGCGCTACATCATTTCATAGGTTGTTGCGACATTTGATATCAATCGTAGGCTCCAGACTTCTTGAAAATCTCAAAGTCTTCTAATAGGTGGACGGTGTGCTGAAAAAATAAAAATATTGATTAGGACTCGAAATCTCCTTACTACTAGAGTGGTAAAACTTAAAAACCATAAAGTGGTAAAAAAAAATTAAAATGGGTGGCGAGGCAGAAAATAAAAATTTGATTAAGACTTAAATCATAGTCCGAGAGGTAAAAGATTTAAAACTACAAATAGGACCATACCTATGTTTCGGAGGCTTGAGGCGAAATTTAAAATTTGGACTCCTAAATTGTAGCAAGTAATCAATTTTATTTTTCATTTGTAAGAGCTTTACAAAACTAAATTTGTTAACTTAAAATGAACTAAACAATAAATATACTAAGCCCTTGTTTGAGCCCCTTTTTTTCTACAGAAACAATAATAAACAATGCAACGGGTCCCACGTCTGCAGCAAGAAGTGACAGGAGTCAACAATTGCGGAATTTTTTATTATTTTTTAGATATCAGTCTTTCCATTTCTGCCCTACAATACAAAAATGACCATTCCATTAAAGATTGAGAACCCACCCGTGCACGAGACTTTAATTTGGGCCCCCTATATAGTTGGGATTGAGGCAGTAGCCTCTTGGGCCTCACCTCATGTCCGGCTATGAGGTTGAAAATGTTAAAATCACTCTATCGACTGGATTGTAAGCCAGATAACCATAAAAGCGTTTTAAGTGGTTGAAAAATTCAACATACCCAACCGGATGCATTGTGTGCCATAAATATTGGTCAAACCTCAAAATTTCTTTACAACATAGGTGGGAAAGCGTAAAAACCTCAAAGTAGTTGAAAAATTCGAAATTGCTCAAATGAATAGGCGGTGAGTAGTGTTGCCAAACCGGCCTGTTGACTCAGGCAGCTCATGACCCAAATCGGGAAAAGCCCAAGTCGACTCCACTGCTATGCAGCTTTGGCTCGACTCGACTCTAGCCAAAAAAACCCGACCCAATTTTTTGACCAAAAAGGATATTGATTATTGCTCAAAATCATCTTACAGCCCAAGTCATAAATTTTTTTTAAAAAAAGTGAAAGAAAAGCTCTAAATCACCTAAGGGACTGGGTCGTGAGCCAGAGAACCAAAAACTGGTTAAAGCACAAGTCCGGACAGAAAAATATAAAAACAACAAGGTGGCCAAAACAACAAAAAACTGGTTAAGGCTCAGAATCATCTCATGATCATAGTGGTAGAAAACAAAAACAACAATGTGGTTGAAAATTAAAAGGGAAAAAACACAAAAAGGCAGGGTGAAGAAAATAAGAAAAGAAATCCCAAGTTGGTTCGGGGTAAGTTTGGTAGATGACAAGTGAATAAAATAAGTGTGCCGATGAGTCCGAAGGTGCTTGTATTTGTTCAATAAGGCAATCTATAAAATGATCGAACACAACTGAAAGAATAACAGAGCACTAAGAATTTAGTTTGTCGACTAAGTAATGGTAAATCATGTGTTAGTGAAGTGATCTAGGTCGACCGCAATTGGGGTGGTTGATCACTACAAAGTGGTCGAACGACCAGAATTAGGAAGCCGGGTCAACTCCTTTGCTTTGACTGTTGACAGACCCCAATTGAGTTGACCAATTTGGCAATCTCTCCCAGCTGGTGGTCGATTAGTTGACATAAAGGATGCAGCTTATTTGATTTCATTCGTTAACACGACAAGTTATATAGAGATAAAGCCTGGAGATGATGCATCAAAATAATTTTTTCTGACAAAAAGATTGTTGAAATTTATTGGTTCGAAAGTTTTATCAAGAAAGCTCGATACAAAGTTGATTTTTTCATATCAAGGAGGAGAGAAAAGAACCGAATTTCATTTACCGATTTTTATACAAAAGTTCTGTTGTTCTTAGACAAAAATAGAGGAGAAGAAAACTTATTTCAATCAACAATTTTAGTCTATATTTTCTACTAATAATAATGGAGATACATTGCTCTATATATAGCCAAACTTACAAAATATTTCTAACAACTAATTTATCAATCATCACTCTCCCATACCTAGACAACACAATAGCCATACTTGTCTAACTTTTACATATCAAAAATAAGTTAGATCATAACAAAAAACATGTAACTAAATAGAAACTAAAATATTTGTTAAGTGACAACAAAATGTCACACTAACTTCAACACTCTTCATTGACATTTTTATTGGAACCATCAAGCTATTCTCTTTAATGTTTCAAAACGTTTCTTTTGGTGACTACAAACTTGAAATTTTCTGTTTTTTCATTTGATCCAAGCACAATTGACCGCAACTCTATATCATAGTTGACAACTCTATTACATTCAGATCAACCACAGACAGATAAACCTTCGACTTGCATCTTTACATCCTCAGAAATTTTTTACCAGTTTGAGCTTACCGAATTTGATCTGTGCTTACCGGATTTCATTAAGCTTACCAGATTTACTCTTTTATTTGCATACTAGATTTACACTTTGCCTACCGAATTTCACAACTTACCGGATTTGGCATTGACTTACCGAATTTGTAAGAACATGAGCTTACCAGGTTTTCTCTTTACATACCGAATTTACACCGCTTACCGTATTTGCTTGATTCTATGCATATCGAATTTTCACTTATCGGATATGCACTTCTTCAGCTTATCGAATTTCACTACACATACCGGATTTGCACTCAGCTTACCGTATTTGCACTGAGCATACTGATTTTTCTTCTGCTTATTTCTTCGACCCTGCTTACTGTTTTTTTTTTTTTACTTTTTCAGCTATTTTTCTATCATTTCTAAGATCATGAGGGCTCTGATACCACTGTTGGAATATATTGGTTCGAAAGCTTTATCAAGAAATCTTGATACAATGTTGATTTTTTAATATCAAGGAGGAGAGAAAAGAACCAGATTTCACTTACCGATTTTTATACAAAAACTCTGTTGTTCTTAGACAAAAATAGAGGAGAAGAAAACTGATTTCAATCAACAATTTTAGTCTACATTTTCTTCTAATAATAATGAAAATACATAGTTCTATATATAACCAAACTTACAAGATAATTTTACCAACTAATCTATCAACAATCACTCTCCCATACCTAGACAACACAATAGCCATATTTGTCTAACTTTTACATATCAAAAACAAGTTAGACCATAACCAAAAACATGTAACTAAATAGAAACTAAAATATTTGTTAAGTGACAACAAAATATCACACTAACTTCAACAAGATAACTAGTAGCTATATTGCTCAAAATGCATAGCAAAAGGAAGCAAAGTCACATTACAAGATTGAACTCGCCCACATTACGGGTAGAAAAAGACAACATGCTCAACAAGTAACATTGTTCGTCTAGAATGCAAAAAACTAATGACAAAATAATATGTTCTATCCCTTGGTATTCCCTTCTCCCCTACTTTGGGTTCATCTCTTTGCTTATGTCTCCTGATGCTAAGCCAAAAACTAAACGAAGCCCGACATTAATAGTTAGTGCAGTCGAGACCTTCATTGACAACCCATATATATGCATATTGTAACCGACCACCCGTTCGGCCCTTGAAGTTCCAGGACACCCTAATTCAGCCTTCCCCACACATGCGGCCGACAAGCTAAGAATATGTAGCATCAGCACAATATAAGGAGGTAGAAAGCTTACCATCATACTTGTATAAGGGACACCCCTAGTGCACTTCTGAAAATATAGTAATAAACTCGCAATAAGCAATCTTGCCATGCCGTATAGGTAGGGGAGTTCTCTAGGTCCGTAAATATATGCCTAGTAAACTCCGAAAATGCATGGTACAAGAGAAATGAGGAGGTTGTCAATCTCTTTTTCCTGCTCTTAGACTCGAGAATCCGACTCTTTATGAACCATCCAAAGACTTGATCAAACTGGAAACATTCATCTTCAGATGGCTTGCCTCTGTTGGATTTTTTTAATCGAAGAGGATGAAAAAATAATCAGAAAATCGAGCTTACTAGGTATAAAAATACCGGTTTCCAATTCACTTACCGTATTTGGACTTTGCTTACCGTATTTCACTCTAGATTGAATACTGGATTTCACTCTAACGGATTTCACTTTAGTTTTCAATACCGTATTTCACCTTACTGGATTTCACGTTAGTTATATAACTTTTCGAAGTCCTATATTTATCATGGTTCTCAACATGCTGAAGGTTCAGTTTGACTATGTTGGTCATACTTACCAACCTTGACTTTAACCCATTTAATTTACTCATTTCTTGTGATTTTGTAGGATACTACAAGTTATTCCATGATATTCTTGTTGAAGGAAATTATTTGAAATCAAGTCGAAGCTTGATCACAAGTTTGGGGTGAATTAAAAATGAGCCATTCAAGAACATCCCAAGTCCATATCAAGCATGGTACCCCTTCACAAATGTCCAATCGGGGAAGTTTATTTATCCCTTCTTCTATTTTATCTTGTTCTTTTACACATTGGAGACAATGTGTGGTTTAAGTTTAGAGTGATTGTGCTTACATTGTATTGATTGTGCTGACAAGTTTAATAGCTTAACTTAGAATTTTTTGATGTTTAAAACTGTTATTGATTCACGATAGATGACCAAAATACTATCTGTGCCTAAATGTTTTCAAAAATTTCGCTTGTCCATGTGAGATCCCAAGTTACTTTGTGCACAATTGTCATAATTAATTGTTATCTAAATGTGAAAAATTTTGATTGATGTAGAAAGTTTTGAATTAATAAAACTAAGTTGTGAGTAACTTGAAAATTTATATAAACATAAATCCACTTCTCTTTCACTTAACCATATTGTGAGATAAGTTTGAGGGTGGTTGAGCCGATGAATGATATTATTTAGAAGTGTGTTGATTTCATACATGTTGAAAATATTTGTGTAGGGTGTCTTTTGGCAACTGTAAGCTAAATAATGACCATATGTTAAGGATCTAAGCCCATATTTTTTTGTTTTGTTTGCACTTGTTGAATCCTAAGCCTCACTTCATAGTATTTTTTTTACTCAAGTTATTAAATTTGTGGGGTATCTTAAAACCCAGTACCCTGTGGACTAAACAATCGGGGAGCTATAGACCTAAAGCTCACTACAAGGATAAAATGAAAGCTTAAGTGACGTAAAATATGAGATTCCAATGAAATAGAAAAAATATATATTTGATATGGTGCAATTGTATTTGATGTTTAGACTTAGATAGCTAGTGTGTTTGGATTATTTAGTATAAACTTGAATGTGGAAGCACTCATTAATAGAGAATCATTACATGTCTAGATGTTGAGATTGTCGGTTAGACACAATCGAACTACATCGAAAAATGAAACGAAATGAGTGAATTGAAAGCAACCTTTAATTTACACCTCTAGAAAGAAAAGAAACATCTATTTAAGAAGTGTGAACCTCACGAGTGGGAAATGAAATATTTGACCACTAACGGTCAGATTGGAGGCAATTTGAATTTTTTTTTCCGTCTTGACAACTTTTTCCTAATTTAGATGATGATTGAAAGTCGTTATGCATACACATACACCGATCGAACATTTGATAAGTTCAAATTATTTTTGCTAGCATTATTTGGAGTATATTTGTGAATTGATTATATAATTTTTACGCTTGGATATTTTTGGCAAGTTATCTAATGTGTTGATCATTATCATGTATTACTTCATTGTGTTATATATAATCTTGCTTGGGACGAGCAATGTTTTGAATTTGGGGTATTTGATAATTTTTTTTCACACTTGGATACTTTAACAACTTAATTATTGATTAAGAGTAATTAGCACCAAAGGTCTTTACATTTCAATGTTATAATGCAAAACATTCATACCTTTTCTTTTTCTTTTCTTTTTTTTGATATTTTCACCCTTATTTTCACATTTTATAGTAGAAAATGTCATTTTCATCCGATTTCTTAATAAAAAAAATGGAAAATGGAAAATAGAAAATATATTCTCTTATTTAAATAAAACAAAAAAAAAAATTAGAGAACAAATTGCAATTATGCTCTCAAACTATTTAAAAACTACAAATGAGTCCAAATAAATTATTAAAAGAGTAATTAGCACAAAAAATCTATATCTTTCAATATTATTGTGCAAAACGTCCATGCCTTTTATTTTTTGACAATTGCACCCTTATTTTCACATTTCATTGCAGAAATCATCATTTTCGTTTATTTTTTCAATTAAAAATAAAAATGACAAATATATCCTCATATTTAAATAAAACAAAAATAAAGAAAAAAACAAAGAACAAATTCCAACTATACTTCCAAAATTTTCAAACAAATACAAATAAATTCCAAATAAATAAATTTAAAATGACATTTTTAAATTTTATTATTATTTATTTAAAAATTATTTATACTTTTTTGAAAATTTTGGGAGAATAACGCAATTTTTTTTCTTTTTTTAAATATGAGGATATATTCGTCATTTTACAACTGTTAATTGAAAACAATGAATGAAAATGATGATTTTCATAATGAAATGTAAAAATAAGGGGAAAAATGTCAAAAAAAAAATAAAGGTATGAACGTTTTGCACAATAATATTGAAAGATATGGACGTTTTGTACTTTTAATAATTTATTTGGACTCATTTGTAGTTTTTGAAAATGTTTGGGAGTATAATTACAATTTGTTCTTTAATTTCTTTTTTCTTTTATTTAAATAGAAGAGTATATTTGTTATTTTACATTTTTTTATTGAGAAATTGGTGAAATGACATTTTTCGCAATGAAATGTGAAAATAGAGGTGAAAATGTCATAAAATGTAAGGTAAAGACTAAGGATGACAATTTGGCTCATCAGTTCGGACTCCCGTGGCTGGGTCTGAAAAAAGCCCGACTTGGTAGCATGTTGTTGCCTTATTTAGGCAGCAACGGCTACCCATTATCGAAGAAAACCATAGTGCTCGCACAGCACAGAAGAGGAAAAAGTCTAAGCAGCAAAATGCTTCCTTTTAAGGCAGCGAAGAAGAAAAACAAAAAATCAAGTTTGTCCAGCTCAGCCCAAGTAGAAAGCTCGGGTCGAGCCTCTATTTTTTGGTTGAGAAAAAACTCAGCTCAACTCTGACCCCAAAAAAAGCTCGCACTATTTTATTCGAGCCGAGCCTGAGCCTGAGCCCGAGCCTCAAGTTTTGGCTCGCGAGCAGGCTCAGCTCGGCACGTTGACATTCCTAGTAAAGAAATTTTGCACAATAATATTGAAAGTCAATGACGTTTTGTGCAAATTACCATTGATTAAATTGAGCGAATTTCTATTAACAATCGTATAATTATGGCTATTGTATGTCGTAAATCCCCAATGGAAAGAGAATAGGCAAAAAGAAGAGAAAATTGACAAAAACCATACAAAAACATGAAGTTAGGGACGAAATTGCACAAAAACAAAAGTTGGAGGCTTGGAATGCAATTTATGGAGAGCAAAATTGATATAGAAATCAAATTATGAAAACCAAAATGTAAAAGATCAAAGTTGAGGGACCTGTCATGCAATTATTAGGAGGACTTGACCCCAAAAAATCAATTTTCTTGGTTTTTAGCAGAGAAACGGCACCTAGGCTTTACCTTCCGGCGTCACTTTTAAAACCTTGTTGACCGATGTTAATTTATTTCCAAAATTCAGGGACCTGGCTGCAAATTCACTAGATTTTAAAAGTTAGAACACAGCCTTCCTTTAAATTTTCTTTTCTTTTTTTTTTCTCTCATTTTTCCTTTGATTTTCTCTTTGATTTTCTTGATATTTTGAGGAAAATCATAGAGCATACAAGGAGAATACAAGAAGGAAGGTGGAGAAATATTTGGAAAAAATCAAAACCAAGCTTCCAAAAAGGCTTTTATCTATAATCTTGTATTTTCTCTATTATTTTGCCAAACTTGTAATATATTGTTATAAATATTCTCAATTTTTTCATTTATATAATATGGGATAAGTTTTATTGTTGGGATTCATGGTTGAAACTTAACCTAGCTTGGATTAATTTCAGTATTTGTTTTTCAATGTTTAAATGCTTATTTTAATGTGTATCTATTATTATATTTCATGAATTTTTATTTATGTGGCCAACGAATGCATGCGTTTAGTGATTTATATATCGTTCGAAAAAAAATTGTACATTTTAGACTGAATAATAGAAACTTTAAGTTTCTGCAAATGATAGAGATACAATCATAATCCTAGGTGACTCATTGAATTATTTTTACAAAGATTTAATGCGTTTGTTTGGTTTTCATCGGCGTAGTGATATAGTATGTTAAATTAATCAATCAAGGTTAATTTCATTTAAGATATGCAATTAACTCAGGTTTAACATCGTAAATGAGTAATTTGTTAATTGACTTGTGAAAAAATTAATTAGGCGATGATTAAGTGAAACCTTAAACCCCACATCGTTGTCCTCCGAAATTTTCAAGTGTTTTTTTTTTTCTTATTTTGTAGTATTTTAGTTATTTTCCTTATTTTTCAAAATCAAATCTTTATTGTCTGTGTGTTTTTTTAATTGTTAGAATAAAATTGATTAAAATTGTGTAATCGAAAGTATACATTCCTCGAGGGATCGATAATTTGGACTCAAAATATCCATTTTATTAATTGAACGTGACTCGTGTACTTGCGCTTTGCATTTTTAGGGAACAACTGTCATGAATAAGGTGTTAATTAATAGAGGTTGATAAAAAGAAAGTAAGTTGAGAAAAGTTTGGGACATTTGTACGAAATTGAGCAATAGTTACGGTTCTTCATTTCAATTAAAATGTGATGCAGTTATTAAAAAAATAATAATAATAATGATAATAATAACTTTGTTTAACAGCTTCTAATATTTTGAAACAACCGGCGCGTTAAAGAATTTATTTGAAAAAAACTTTGAGTAGAGAGTAAAAATGAAGAGATTTTTCAATTGTACAAAACAAAGTATTCTGGACACAAGATATCAGGGTTTGAAATATGGAAAACAAGTACCAATGATTTAATTGAATTTTCGAAAAGTTCTTCGGTCGAAATCCAAACCATCTGTTTGATGAATTTGGGGAATCGATACTTTGGCTCTAAACAAGTTTCATGACCTTGGTCGTACTGTTTGATCAATTGTGCATGTACTGGAGGAACATAGCGATGAGAGATTCTTTACTAAAGGGATTAACGACTGGACAACGTCTGTCATCAGAGGTCGATAATCTGCTTCGGTCTGTACACACATAGCTGCAATAGCTGCCACCTGCAGAATGATCAATTAATATGGTTAGACTAATATTAAAAATTACAAAATTTGAATGACTATTGAAATTCAGTCTTACTTGGATTAGATCCTTCCTGGTATACTGGCCTTTTAGAGCTGGATCAACCATTTTGTCTGCTTTTTCTCTCTTTGTTAAAAACGCGGGAGTGCCTGGGACGTATAGCCTAATGCAATTTAGAGACAAGATACTACTTGACTAAACAATACAATGAACAGAATTTTAACTCGTATGAATTTAGTAATAGAGATGATAGTTTACTGACCCAAGAGACTAGAACATGTTCTCCAGGAGGCCGATTGGTATCAACCGGTACACGACCTGTCAAGAGCTCTAAAAGTATCACACCATAGCTGTACACGTCTGATTTTGTTGTAAGCTTTCCGGTCGACGCATACCTGAATACCGATTTTCTCAATGTTAGTATAAATCTTATTATTTGAGGATGATGTAAAGTACTAGAGGTAAATTTTTTAACTTCGTTTTCTTCTTTAATAAAATAAATTTCATACTCACTCAGGGGCCAGGTATCCAGTGGTTCCTAGAACACGGGTGGAGATGAGGCCATCGAGCTTGTCCGAGCCAATTTTGGCCAACCCAAAACCCGTCACTTTGGCTCTGAAATTTTGATCCAACAGAATGTTACTGCATTTGAGATTACGGTGGATGACAGACGGGCTCGTATGCTCATGGAGGAATTCGAGTGCTCGGGCGCAATCCAGGGCTATCCTTAGACGAATTCCCCAGTTCAACCGTGTCCGGCACTGATGAAGATGCTTATGAAGAGAGGCATTAGGCATGTATTCAAAAACAAGCTGCCTGTGATTTTGATCTGCACAGTACCCTACGAGTTGCACTAAGTAAGGACTGTGCAACCGACTCAATAAATCTACCTGCGGTTTCAAAAAAAATAAAGAATTTCATTTTTGAAGTGGAAGTAAATTGCATATTTAAGAAGAAAGAAAAGTAAACAGTTATTTTGTCTTTCTTCATTATTAAGTTTGACAACCAAGCTATGTTTTCAAAAATTGGACCACACGTTTCTATCGATATAGGTAAAAAAAACCCGAAGATATGAAAATCGCCTAAAACAAGTTAAGAACCAGTCAGTTCACCTCAAAATTTTGTTTATTTTTTGAATAATCTTTTATCATCCATTCAACTTCAGTTCGACTCTTACACCCTTGGCCCTTTTTTGTTTTTTTTTTACAGGGTTAATGTAGGTTTTCAATACATCGAATCCGTGTGGATTGTCTTAGATAAAACCGTGCTGTTGCTTTACATTCCTGACAGACACGGGTAAAGATTTGGAAGGGGAATTAAAGATTTGTTTTTAGTTTTTTATTATTGAACTTTTCTGGCTTCAGTGAGAGAAGCACGGACTTATGGTAACAATATATGCTGAATTAATGTTATTTGTACAAATTAGGTTGATAAACTTGGTTTACAAATTATATGTTGGCAAGATCTAAGCCATTCATTTCAAAAACATTTTTTGAAATCAATGTAAATCAATAGCCTAAATTTTGTCAACACTTAGTTTGTAAACAAATTTTGTGCAAGTAGATTAATTCGAATTGTGATTGTTTTATAGAAGACGAAGCAGTGTCAAAAGATAATTTGGAGGAAAATGATTGGATGAAAAAGCTGACTGTAATTTAACCTGGTAAATGATAGAATGACATATGGTATTATGTAAACATTTATGTCAACCATGATTTACATGTAGCAAGGTCATAAATTCGTTTGACGACTGAAAAAGTTAACCAACAATATTATACCCAAACTTTAAAAAACACCTTTGGCTTTTCAATAACAAGCTGCACCCTTATGAAGTTTAGACTATGGTACAAGAAAGAAACCACAAATTTGATGTCGCTTTTTCATTTAAATGAAGTGACTAACCTCTAAGCGAAAAGCTCGTTCCCGTTGCCTCCCTTGTCGGCACAACACTTTAATCGCAACCACAGTTCCATCAATGAGGATCCCTCTATACACCACTCCATATCCTCCATTGCCTATCATATTTGCTTCACTAAAGTTATCTGTAGCCAAATCGATTTCCTTCAAAGTAAATACTTGGACACCTCTCGATTTGTATTGAGGCATGAACCCCGAGCTGGTCCCACACAGACACCCGCCTTTCATATCTGCTGCATTCAGAAAGGTTCCACAAAATAACTGCACATGTTTTGGCACAAATTTGAAGGCGATAATTAATTATATATCTACCTGGACTAGCATTGATGTCTATGGTGGTATGAGCAGCACTGAATACGCAGCTACTGTTATTTACATTGCTTCTATTTTTGGCAAATCGCAGGCGTCGCAGCATTACAATCGTTACAATTATAGCAAGTAGGAAGATGACTATGATGACGGGTATTACTATAATAACAAGGGAAGATAAATTAGAAGAAGAGTGGATGATATTGTGAGCGTGGTGCCTGTTGCTTTTTCCTGTGCTTGCAGGAGCAGGAGCAGGAGCAGGAGCAGTGGTGTTGAATTCCATGACCAGCAAAAGCTGTCTGTTTGAGAGAGTATACTGCTGCAATTGGCCACATGAATTAGAGTAAGGGTCTGTTTGATTGCAATGGTGAAAAACGGGTGGAAAGAAAATGAATGGCAGGAAATTGAATTGCCTAGAAAACGTTTTACAGGGAATTGTAATTAATGGTGTTTGATTGGTATAATTTTTCACCTGACAAATTTTTTGTTTGGCTTTGTTTTTTACTCAAATTGTCAATTAAATGGATAAATTTTTTTACCATTAACTTTGGAATGTGTTCCAATTGCTTAAAAAAAAAAAAAAAATTTTTTAGAACATGAGTGGTTAAAAAAGAAAGAAAAAATTTTAAATTTACGTGCAATAATATTTTATTGAAGAATGTGTGATTGAAAAAAAAAAAAAAAAAAAAAGATAAATGCATTAAAATTAAAATGGAGCCCAAACAGGGCTGAGGTACGAATAAGAGGCTGAGGCGAACTTCCATTCTGTCCGTTCTTTCGTTTTTACATAAGGTCTAGTCCCTGTCTTGCTTTTGCAAGAATTTTGTCCCATTGTGCTCTCACTTCTTGTCGGCTATGCATTTCCGGATAATTGTTCAGAAGCCAATCTCCTCTTATCTGAACCAACTATGAAGCATAGGAGGTGTGTTTATGGCACCATGTGCCTTGTTACGTTGGACACTGAAACTCCTTGGACAATCGAGGACATGTGTCTTACATGTCACATGTCATCTTTTTTTTTTTTTTATTATTATTAAATTTTCTGAGATGTCAAGTAACACTTATGTTCGTGTTTTACTTAAAAAAAAATTATTATTTCGTGTCTGTGTGTCAATGTTGTTTTGGATCTATATTGCCTATTATCATATCGCCTCTGGGATTTGTCATCGAACTCGAAGTGCAGGTTGACCAAGCAAAAGGTACCTGCAAACTTAATGAGGTTCCACGTGCTGCTAAAATAATAGGAGGATCCGCGATCAGTGCTAAGGAAAGTCAAACGATGCCCAGGATTTTAGGAAAGTCATAGTGGGATGAGGATAGCTTTGTGAAGATAGAATATCGTTGAACATTAAGCAAAAGCCTATATTTGAAAGACGTTAATTATCTCTCAATTGGTTAGAGAACGAAAGAGTATATTTAAAGGGGTAGTTACTTTGTCCGTTTTCTTGCTAAATTGTATGCGTAGATAGTCAAAAAGGGCAACTGCCGAACCCTTCGTCCGATAAATTAATACATATTCACTCGAGGTTACTGTTATCCTATTCCTTGTTGTAATCACTTGCATGTATTCTTAAGAAAATGAATTTTTTTTTTTTTTAATAATGCTCCTTGGATAGGGTCAATGATGGAGATGGAAGTGACGGGGTGATCTGGTAGAAAGTAATTGGGTGTTGTGTGTTTTTTTTTCTTTTTAAAATGTCCAGTTATTCAAAAAAATTCTTTTTTTCTCAAATTCATTTTCAAGTACATATTCTTCCAATAAAATAATTTATATGTAAACCCAAATTTTTTTTAATCGCATATTCTTTTTCTCTTTTTTTTTTTAAAATACTACTATAAATTTTATTTTTGTGAAGAATGAAGCTCAAATAAGGACATAATTCTGACTCCAAATATCTTATTAGACTATTACAACTTTCGATTAATTTTTTCAACTCCCAAGTATTCTTTTAAGTTCTTTAAAGTACTAACACGTGAGTGGACATTGAGAAATAAAAAACAAATCAAAAACCAAACTTTAGGAGACTCATATCACTTGAGAGAAACTAGAAAAAGCAATCGCACTCTATGCCCCCGTTTGCCCCCATTTTGGATAAATTTTAATATTTGAAATAATATTTTTTGAAGAATGTGTGATTGAAAAAGAAAAAAAAAATTTCGATTTACGTGTAATATTATTTTATGAAAGATTGTGTGGTTGAAAATAAGAGAAAAAAATGAAAGAGAATGAGAGCCAAACAAGGGCATAGATCTATGGGCTTGTTCGGTACAGATTCTCAAAATCAATTCTCATTTTCAACCACACATTCTTCAATAAAATCATATTTTTCAACATATCAATAATTTCTCATTCTTTTTCAACCACACATTTCCCATCATATCACTATTCAAAAATCAATTCTTTCCCCAAAAATCACTCTCAAACACCCTCTATATTTTATCGGCCAAGGCAGTCTGTAGTGCCCTCCAGGTCTATATATAAAGAATCATGTTATATATACAACATTAGTTGATAACATCCTATTTGATATCATCATATTCATCCATTTCCAAAAATTGTTTTATATATCACATGCTTGAATTTTCACAACACATGGTTGTCAACCAATGTTATACACTTAACTTTATTCTATGAATCATGCTATATGTACAATATTGATTGATAACATACTATTTGAAAATTATCATATTCATCCATTTTTAAAAACTATCTTCTACATCACAAGCTTTAATTTTGACAACACGTGATTATCAACCATTATTGTCAACTAATATTGTACACTTAACTATATTCATATAAAAACCTAGAGACTTCTTGGTTTGTGAGATTATACCTTAACCTTTTTTGCATGTGCAGTTCTTAACTTTAAGTTTAGATTTTTTATGAAGCTATTAAAGGCTAAGAAACACGTCTACTTGTAAACTTATTATATACTAGTATCAAGTGTTCGATGTATATTTAAGTCTCTTTTGATTCTCATTCTTTGTAAAATGAGAATGAAAAATATAGTCGTTATGAAAGTTTGAATATGTTCAAACTTTACGATATGTATCGAACACCTTATGAAACGTGAAGAAGAAGAGTTGTATTGATTTTAAACCTATTATTGGCAAAGATGACGTTTTTCTTTAAAATAATAGGCAGATAGAGTCCCTTTTGATTTTAACAAATAATAGTTATTAATTAACATGTAGAACCCACTCTTTTTGTGCATTCTACAATAATAAATAAAATAACTTCAATCAACTGAAGATTTGGTTTTGATTCATAGCAATCTGTGTTTTATATCAACAAAATTAAACATTTATTCGAAAGGAGAATCCAAAACATGGCACATTTTCAAATATTCATTTACTACTCTTACGAGTGTTGGACTACTTGAAGTTGCTATTCTATCATTGCATTAGCCAGAGATAGAAAGTATTTAAATGATAATGAATAAACCGATATAGTGATGTTAAAGAAAACGAAATTGGGATAATTAATGATTAAGATAAAAATGCTTTATTTTATTTTATTTTTATTATCAACTTTCTATTCCTAGGTTTTGTTAAAAAAACTATATCAACATAACTATATTGTGTCGGAGTGAATTATCCAAATAGTCACTGAACTTTACACCATATTTCCATAAGGTCATTGAACTTTAAAAATCATTCAACTCATCACTGAACTTCTCAAAAAATTTTCACGGGGTCATTGAACTTAAAAAATCTTCTCATTCATCACTAAAATTTACAAAAGGTTTCCTTCGGTAATCCCGTAGGAATTTTTTACAAAGTTTAGTAATGAATGGATTGGTTTTTAAAGTTCAGTGATCCTGTGTAAACCTTTTGAAAAATTCAGTGATGAGTTGGGTGATTTTTAAAATCCAGTGACCTTGTGGAAGTATGATGTAAAGTTCAGTGACTGTTTTGACAATTCACTCCCCAAAATTGTACTGTATAATTATTTGTCTTTACTCATCCCACTAAAGGAAAGAGATTTGTACTATCAAAATATATAAAGTTTAGCAATATAATTTTAATTCCATAAAATTAATTATATCCTCTTAGTTTCCATCTTAATGCGTTTACCCTACTTAATATCGAATAACTAGATTCATGATTAAATGATCGTTTCTCCCTTGTAATTATTTTTTAAGTTAAGCTCATATTTTCTTCAACAACTTCTTTGTGATAAAGTCACAAACATTTAGCAATCGCTAGATTGAGCTCGAATTTAAATTGTTTTGTAGAAAATACTTGAGCAGATTCATTACAACTGATAAATTCTAAATAGGAATACATGCCTACTATTTCGCTTTCTCCAAATTTTCAATGTATCGAATTACTTGACTATGTCAGTTGATCTCACTCATTGGAATATCAAAGACCCTCAATTTCACAAATAATAACCACAGTTTCTTTATGATAAAATCACAAATATTTAGCCATCTCTCTATTCTCTTCCTCCTCTAATCTCTTTTCCCCTCCTTTCCCTTCTTCTCTTTCCTTTCCCTTTCTTGAGTTAAATGTCTAAATTGCTCGCTGAACTTTGCGTCATGTCACAGCTTAATCGTTGAACTTCTCAAAACATCCTATTAGCCACTAAACTTTGTTCCGTCATTGTCCATTACTCATTGAGTGGATATCGTTTCATTTAATGCCTACAAGAGGACGGAAATATATCATAACCAGTAAACTCCTTCCAATTCAGAGCCATTTTCATCAATTCAAAACACACACTTCAAAACCACCACCACCACCTCCTCCGTGTCCTCCTCATTTACCTCCACCATACCCATCACCATGTGCCCCACCTGCACCATAACCATCATCTTCTCCACCTCTATCAACTCTTCCACCACCATCACCTCCTGCTCCATGTTCACCTCCTGAACCAAAACCAACACCACCTCTTTCACTACCTCCTGCACCAATAACTTGTCCTATGATTTCACCCGATGTTGTAAGGCTATGCTGCATGTGTACCACCTCTTTCTACACCATCTTACGACAAAACACGATTGAACACTCACGATGAAAAATGCATCCACTTGGTGAGTAATAGATAATGACAGAGCAAAGTTCAGGGTGCCACAAGGCCACATTCAGGGCACTGCAACGCCCCAAAAGAATAGCACCTTAGCGTCGTGATGCCAGGTGAAGGGCGCTACAGCTCTAAGGGAGATTCAGAGAGGTGGCACCTCCAGGCGCTGCGGACCACACCCCAAAAGAAATGTGGCGCTGCTGCGCTGTGGTGTTTACGCAACTAGGGCACGTTTTTGGCCCATTTGAAGTCCATTAAAAACCCTACTCTCTAGACACACGAGAAGGCACCTATAAATACAAGTTTCCACACTTTTGAAGGGGATTTTGACACTTTGAGAGAAAACACACACAACTTGGGAATTAAAGAGGCAATTCAATAAGAGAAAAATAAAAATTCAAGGGTTTGAAATTAACATTTAGATCACGAAGAGGAACTTGGTGCAAGATTCATCATCTTCTCTATATCTCAATTCAAAATCCGGTGCAATTATTTAGTTTTTTTTTCATTATAAGTAGCTAAATCTTTTGTTACGGCGAATAATGTAACCCAATTGGGATCTTTTATGTCTTTAAATTAAGATTCTTGTTCTTTATTGTTCCAGGTGTTGATTTTACTATGGATTTAATGCATTAAATTACTAATTCACTAATTTAATGATTTTTGTGAATCCTTTACGAGTAGAGATATGAGTTTACGATTTAGACCATATAGTAAAAATTCGATAAATTAGTATAACAAGTAGAGATACCTATACTAATTGCTGCGGTCATAACTGAATTCCTAGGACTAAGAACTCGTTTAACTAAGCTAGATTCACATATAGATATGGAATTGAACTAGTTAAATAGGTTCAATGAGAACTCGAGAGGGGTAAATTGAATACAATAGAAAAATTCGACCGAACATTACATTAGATATGAATTTTGATTTAAGATATAAAGGTGATCAGTAGGTGAAATTATTCGACTCTAACGTCCGTTCATGATTTAGTTTTTAAACCAATTGTGTGTGCACTGATTTATTTTCTTGTATTTAGATTACAACTCAAATCATACAAGTGATTATTTGCTTCCATCGAATAGTGGTTAAGAAAACTTTAAATTAAGTGCAAAAGTATAGTCCTCATGGGAACGATAATCTAGACTCTTAGGTCCACTTATTGCTTGTTACGATCCCTACACTTGCGGAAATAAAATCTACAATCCATCACCAAATATACCAAACAGAAATTAGAGAGCAACGAAAACATTTTTTTTCCAAGTTCTTTGGTATTCATTCCTAGTTAGTTCAAAAAAAAGAAAAAAAAAATTCAAAAGTAACGCATTTTTTTATGAGCTATATTTTTTTTTTCCTTTCTTGTCATTATTTTTCTATCAGCTCTCTGCACATACTAAACATTTATCTAATTTGGCATTTTTTATTCCAAAACAAAGCACAATCATTTTTACAAACATGAATTGACTCATATCCTAAACCCAAAGCACGCAACGTTGTCTTCCTTTTATATTACGTTGTTGGTATTCGTGTCCTGTCAGGAAATGTATCCTTCAAAAGTCTGGGAAGCATATTGAAAGATTTGTTGCTCCATTTATTTAGTACCTTAATGTGCATTATCTTGGCCACGAAAGTCAATCAAGAAAATTTGGTACAACTAGGACACAACTCTCTCTACAATCTTCAACATATCATCAAACTTATCAAATTCTTTTGTCTCGTTCTGATCATCAAAACCCAAATGGGGTGATTCATTATTAGGCTCTACTTGATTGGAACTTGAACAAGCGACGTCTTGTATCACATTTAACATTGGATCAACATCCCTGCTCTCCTCTATGTCACCCGAAGTTGTAGTATTAGAAGTGACTGTGAGATATATTTCTCTATGAAATACCCATGTACGATAACTGCTTTGAATCCCATAGACTATTAGATGGCTTTTAATTGTTTCTAAATCTTGCAATATACCATTTACACAATAGTAACATGGGACATCCTGTCTTTTCTTCTTGGTTTAAAATCTTTTTAGTTCCTTCTCTAAAAGACATAACACCATTTTCATATTCATGTGACAATCTATTAGTCTGCAATGTGCAACTCTTATCGAATGACACTTCTTAACCTACGAAAGAAAAATAACTAAACAACTGAAAGAGTAAAAAGGGAATCATATTAACCACTATAGAAATAATAAACTCAACTTACTAATTCAAGATATTTAATCAAAGTATATACCTTGATTGAAAAAAAAAGGTTCAACAAAAATATATGTTCTACTACTCCTGTAAACATGGATGGTCCCCTTAAAAATTTGTTTAACAAAAAAAAAACCATTTGACAATAATCTATGTAGCAGAAATGAAAGCAGGGGAATGCATTTCACAAATAGTATATAGCATTGCAAGGGATATCAAATTCTTTACTTGCAGATGATACAGAGTTAATGAAAGTAGAATAATCCAATTTTGTCCCTACTTGCATGAGACAGAATGAATCAAACGAGTAAAATCACTGTAACCAACTATCCATGGAAGATAGCAAATTTACCTAAGAATTTCTAATCATCTACCCTGCAAGTCAACAACACGATTAAGAACTGCAAGGAACTATCATTATCCAGAGCTTTACTTTTTTCTCAGCATACATTCACTGTCATTATCTAGAGCTTTACTTTTTTCTCAACATTCATTCACTATCATTATCCAGAGCTTTACTTTGTTTTCATTTCACTCCTCAAGTTCTCATCAGTATTTTCTTTGTTCTTTTTCTCCAAATGATAAATCGCATCAAAGTTCATCAAAATCAATGATTATGATCATTTAATTCCTTTGTTCTGCTAACTTTTCACATAAAACCTTATCAAGAAAAGTACCCCAAAATGTAGAAATGGAAATTTAACTCCTAAACAGACGAACAAAAATGAATAATATATAAATTAAATTAAAGAATGCAAGAACAATAAAATCTTACCTAGTGCAGAGAAAAGCAAAAATATGAGATGATGTTCTCCCTTCTCTGCTGCTGTTAGGAATAATTGTCCCAAATCAGATTTTACTTTAAAGCAACACATGGCCGAAAATGCACGATCAAATATGGCCGAAAATCACACCATAGCCAAGTAAATAAACTGCAAAAACTTGGTGACCAGTTCACTCAAATAAGGGCTAATCTGGGGGCTCAGAGGTAAGCTCGTCACTAGTGCAAGAACCGCCCAAGAGAGAGTTCACAGAGTTTAGTACAACAATCAGATTGACTCAAGCTTCGATCATAGATCAAAAGATCTCACAGAAGCATCACCTAATCTAACCTAGACTAGGACCAAAGTATAGAACTTGTTCTATTACAGTAAATCTGACCGAAATAGCCAAGACTACAAAACTGAATAATAGCAACAAAGTACACAGGCCATCGATTCAACAAGAATCTCCCTTTCATAGCTTATACAATATCAAAATTAGAAGAACGACTACTGCACAAATTGGTCAGATTTACCAGCCACGATACCGGCCTTAAACCCTTAACCAAATTGCAAAAAAGCCAATCAACAGGCCCCTAATTCTAATCAACAAGTTGAATCCAAAATGATAACAACCAAAGAAGGAGATCGCCCAATAATCAGAGAAGAACTCTCCAAGAACAAGAGAGAGAGAGAGAGAGAATGAACCCCAAAGTGAAGAACCGTATGAAATGAATCAAATCTCTCTCTCCAGCACATACCAAGAATATTTATACTCAAGGCCTCAACCATTGGATCAATATCAATGGTCCAAAACAGCCCCAAAGAAGCATAAGTCCAGGTGAGATTAAAACAGCCAAGTGGATGGCGACTCAAGAAATCGGGTTCCACTTGAAGAGGCACATAAGGGAGGTTTAGTGAAAACACGTTTTTTACAATCTTCACCTTGTTTCTCAAATCCCTCACTCTCTCTAGTTGCTACAATGCACGTGACGGTAACTTACCCTACATCATCGCCGTAATACCTGTAAAAGAAAATACCCATTATCAATATATGAAATTGATAGACAAGTTTTAAAAAAAAAAAAAAAAAAACTTACTGATTGAAATCATTTTAAGTCTCATATCAAATGGACATACAACATGAATTTTCTCAAGATTAACTTCAACTTAAGCCATCTTATCCTTTTAAAATGATACTTCACCTTAATCTATGTTTACCTCTCATAATAGACAAATTTTATAATAACCGACAATGCAACTTGACTAACAATGAGATTATTAAGAGTATCATTAAGAAAATACAAATCATACAAATGCTTTTCAATCAAATGCTTCCTTTTACAAATTTTCCATCTTTCTCTATCCTTAGCCAATTGGTAATCTAGGATAGAATTCTTTTCAATTACCGGAGTGTTAGATTCCATTTCAGTTTCACAATGAGGTATACCAACCTCATCAACCACAGGTTCATTCTCATCAAAATGAGTGAAGTCATATTTTGCCAACTTCACCTCTTTTTGAAATTTCTTATTAGAATCATCGTATTTGGATTTTGAACAAGACATAACAGATTTATTAAACACAATGTCCTTGCTGTTAATGACCTTAAAACCAGGTTTCCCTAAAACCTACAACTTGTAACCACTAACCTCCTTAGGATAACCTAACATAACACATCTAATATCTCTAGGCACCAATTTGCCCGTAGTTTGGTGTACATATGCTACCGACCCGAACTCTCTAACATGTGTTAAATTCAAAGGTTTTCCTATCCATAGTCCTTGAGGAATCTTAAGCTCGACAAAACTATATGGAGATCTATCCATCAAATATGGTGTCGTGCATAACGCCTCAGCCCAAAACCCCTTAACTAGGCCTGAACTAACTAACATGCACCTAACCTTATCCATTAAGGTCTTATTCATTCTTTCTGTCACCCCATTTTGTTGAGGTGTGTACTTAACTGTCATTTGTCTCATGATTCCCTTTTGCTTACAACATTTATCAAATCTCGTGTTACAAAACTCTAGACCATCATCGGCTCTCAAAGTTTTTAACTTCTTATTTAATTGATTTTCCACAACGTTAAGCCAAGTCCGAAATTTATGAAAAGTCTTAAATTTAGCCTTTAAAGGGTAAACCCATACTTTTCTAGAGTAATCATCTACTAAGGACAAAAAATACTTATTTCCACCAAAGGTGGGCTGCTCTTCACGCCCCCATAAATCTGCATGGACATCGACCAAAGGTCTCCTAGTTGTATGTGAACTCATCTAAAAACTCACCCCGTGAGAGTTTCCCAACGAACAAGTCTCACAAAAAGTTTAAAGGTTCAATAAAACATTTACCAAGTAACTTTTGGTCACTTAAATGTTTCAAACATTCATTTCCTATATGCCCCATTCTTTTGTGCCATATTTCAGATTTATCATCAGTAACATTCAGGAGATTAGTTTCTTGTGAAGCAATAGCATCATCCATCAGGTAATACAACCTATTTTTCTTAGGTCCTTTCATTATAACTAGGGAACCTCTCATGACTTTAACCATATTATTTTGAGATTTGAATACATGTCCGTCATCCTCAAGGATTCCCAAAGATATGAGATTCCCTTTAAGATTAAGGACATATCTAACATTTCTTAATTACCTGACAATATCATCATACATCTTGATGGCTATGTCTCTAATACCACTTACAGTCTGAGAATTATTATCACTCATATAAACCTTACAAGGTTCAACTTCTCTATAGTTATAAAACCATGACCTGACAGGACTCATGTGGAATACACACCCTGAATCTAAAATCCAGTCTTGACTAATGTCTTCGCAATACACAATCATAACATGCATGCTGTCAAATTCATAATCAACAACTGCATTGTTCAATTCCATATCATTTTGGTCATTTTACTTCATTTTCCACTCATAGAAATCCCTCTTAAGGTGTCATAGCTCTCCACAGCCATAACACTTCATGTTACTTTTACCTTTGGATTTAGATTTCCCTTCTACTTTCCTTACTTGAAAGTAATTTTCTCTCATTTCACTTCTCCATCTTACAAATAACTCTCTTCCCTAGAGGCTCTATTTTCATATTTAACCTCTAACTCTCTTGACCTTAATGCATCTATTACAATTGTTTGTGATAATTTGTCCCTCGAGTATTTTATTGCATTTCTCACATCCTTGTAAGAGTTAGGCAAAGAATTCAATAAGATGACAGTCAAATCCTCGTCATCAAATTTCTTATCATTATGTGTGAGACTCTTCAAAATTATACTAACATCACTTAGATTCACTTATAAGTCTTTTCCCGGGTCCTTTCTAAAACTAAACAATCTCTCAAAAAGGTAAATCCTATTTGGCAATGTCTTAGTTAGGAATAAAGCATCAAGTACAGTCCATAAATCCCTAGCATTCTTAGTTGCATCAACTTATCTAATTCTATGATCAGACAAATGCAAAATTATAGAACTATATGCAATCTCATTTGTTTCTTCAATTTTAGTAGTTTTAGCTTTTAATTCAATAGAAAATGTTTCAGGATCATCAAGGGCTTTAACAACCCTTTGTTGGACTAAAATAGCTCTCATTTTCTGCTTCCATATTGAGTAGTCACCATTTTCATTGAATTGTGACAATTATACCCCTAAACCCATAGAGGATTCAGTGAAAGCGTGGCAAGAACTCGGTGCCATTTGGTAATCTTAGATTCCCAAAATAAGCAGAAAAAGTTTTTGAAAAACAAAACACTCAGGGTTTAAAGATCAGTTAGGAAACAATTTCAGAATTAAACAGATGAAATGAAAAATCATATTACCGTGAATTGTGTAATTCGTCAATTAACAATTATCCAGTCCAAAAATCAATGTAACATGCAACAACAATTTCCAATTTGATTAATCAGTAAAGAACCAACATGAGATTTTAAATTGAATTCTAAATTTTAATGATCTCACCAAAACTGTTGAATAACAGTTTAATATTCCTGTACTCAGTTCCTTATCAAGAAGCTACAGAAACCAACAGGTCTACCATAGGTGAAGCCAGTAAATGGACAACCTGAAACACTCAATAAAAAATATCAATAGACATTTAACCAATTTAATGACACTGCGGGTGAATTAGAAGTCTCCAGAATCCCCTAATTTTCCAACCAATATTTTCACCCAAAAAATTGATTCAAGAAGCCTCAGTATTGACCCAACAAAAAATATCTGACTCTGCAATTAATTATTCCAAACTGAAGATCGCTTGAAAAAATATTTTTCAACCAATGATGATTTTCAATCGACAATTTTTTTTTCAAAAACCAAAAAATACTCAAGAATAGGCCCGAAGGCTTTGATACTAGTTGTTGGGAATAATTGTCCCAAATCAGATCTTACCTAAATGATTATACAATTTACAGCAACACATGGCCGAAAATGCATGATCAAATATGGCCTTAAATCACACCACAGACAAGTAAATAAACTGCAGAAACTAAAGCACAAGAACACAGAAACTTGGTGACCCAGTTCACCAAAATAAGGGCTAATATGGGGGGGGCTCAGAGGTAAGCCCGTCACTAGTGCAAGAACCGCCCAAGAGAGAGTTCACAGAGTTTAGTACAACAATCAGATTGACTCAAGCTTCGATCATAGATAAAAAGATCTCACAAAAGCATCACCTAATCTGACCTAGGACCAAAGTATAGCACTTGTTCTATTACAGTAAATCTGACAGAAATAGCCAAGACTACAAAACTGAATAATAGCAACAATGTACACAAGCCATCGATTCAACAAGAATCTCCCTTTCACAGCTTATACAATACCAGAATTAGAAGAACGACTACTGCACAAATTGGTCGGATTTACCAGCCACAAAATCAGCCTTAAACCCTTAACCAAATTGCAACAAAGCCAATCAACAGGCCCCTAATTCTAATCAACAAGCTGAATCCAAAATTATAACAACAAAAGAAGAAGATCGCCCAATAATCAAAGAAGAACTCTCCAAGAACAAGAGAGAGAATGAACCCCAAAGTGAAGAATCGTGTGAAATGAATCAAATCTCTCTCTCCAGCACATGCCAAGAATATTTATACTTAAGGCCTCAACCATTGGATCAATATCAATGGTCCAAAACAGCCCCAAAGAAGCACGAGTCTAGGGGAGATTAAAACAGGCCAATTAATGAGTGCCAAGTGGATAGCGACTCAAGAAACCATGTTCCACTTGAAGAGGCACATAAGGGGGGTATAGTGAAAACATGTTTTTTTTTACAGCTACCCAATAAAAATAGATTAAATACAAATTTCACTTCTTTCCTCCTACAAAAAAAATTGAAAATAATAAGCACTCTATGCTACCACAAGTTAAATCTCTGCATAGGAACAACAACCCAATTCTAAAAGAAAATTATGATCAAAACTTCAAGATTTAATAAAGCTTCCCTACTAGTTTTACTAGAACAGCCCACTTCAAAAGAAATTATGATGAAAAGAGGATTAAATAGCAATTGGAATATTTCCAAATAAAAGTACAAATCAAGGTCTTAAAAAAAAAAAAATCAAGCATACTAGTTTCAATGAATTTGGGTCCTAAAAATTGGATTACCTTCAATGTCACTACAAAAATAACATTCAAAATATCACGAAAAAGAATAAATCAAAGGCAAAGGAGTCGATAAATCCTAAAACCTTAGGATTTTCTTCACAACACTTAAGGGGTAACGAAGGAGAGACATTTATTGATAGCTTGCCTTCAATATAGAAAAACTAAAACTAGTTTTCCAAACGCCAAATCCACGGAAAGTGAAACTGCAACGTCAATTGGAGATATATAAACTTTTGTGGATTTCGTGGATTTTTTATAGACTTTTATGAAATTAGTGGAAGTCTTTCGTAGACTTTTATGGACTTTTATTTTAAAACTTTTTATAGACTTTTGTAGAATTCAAAAGACTTTTGAAGAATTTCATTTGAAATAGAATTCACGTAAATTTAGTACAAATAGTGTGAAATTCTAACAAATGAAGTTTTTGCTCCCACAATTCCCATTCCTCTCCCATATAATAATAATAATGAAAAATGAAAAGAATAAAAATTTAAGACCTTAATTAAATAAATAATAATCAATAAAAATAAATTTAATATTCAGTATTATAAATTTAATATACCTTTAAAGAATAAATAAAAAATAATATATTTAAATTTAATTGTAAATTAGTCTATATGAAATTTTATAATTTAATTAAAAATATATATTTTTCAATAAAATGAATGACAAAAAAAAAAGTTATAAGAATCTAATTTAATTTTTCTTAGAAAACAGAGATAAACAAAAATAGAGAAAAAGAAAAATAGAAACAAATATAATGAATAGAAAAAAATAAATTTTATTCATAATTCTAATGTTAGTAGAAGGGAAATGAAAGAGAAATATTGAATATATATATATGAAAGTCTCTAAAGATCATTAAAATTTGAATACTACTAGATTTATAGAGACTTCTGAAAAGTGTTAATTGAATACACTGTGATTTTTAGAGATTTTCTAAAAATCTCATTGAATACACCAATACTTTTAGAGTCTCAAAAAGTATACATTGGATACCTCTAAACTTTTTAAATCCCCAAAAGTCATTAAAAGTCTCAATTAAATGCACTCCCCTCTTAAGATTACTACTGATAGGGTTTTGGTGGAAATCGAATTCTATTGAAATCGTGATTTTATTGGAAGCAGAAGAGTTTTATTGAAACCAAACTGGTGGGGAGAAGAGAACGTGATTTTGACATTAAGTGGGAAATTGAAATTTGGTAGAGAGTGAAAAAAAAAAGGAATTTAAAAGGAAATAATATTTCCTTTTCTATTTATTTTGGTCCTCATATTTCCTCTTTTATACAAATAAAGTCCTTTATAAATTTCAAATAAAGTCCTCCAACTTTCCAATTTTGACGTTTTAGTCCTCATATTCTTTAATTTGCTTAGTTAAAGTCCTTTCCTTGTGTTTTTTTTTTTTTTTTTGTTCATTTTCAAACAATCTAATATCGAGGTTTCTCATAATTTAAAGAATCTATATACACACAAAAATAAGTATAAATTCAATAAAAACACTCCAAAACATCCACTATTGATCATCTAATAATTGTAGACTTGCACTTATCATTCCCAATCCAAATTTCTCAATACCTCTCAGAATCTTTTTATTTATTTTATCTTTATACTTTTAAACTTAAACCTTATTTTTTAAAAATAAAATTCTTAAAATTAATTAATTAAATGAGCGGTAAAGGATATATTTTGTCTTTCTCCCATCTGCCAAAAATCCTCTAAGAAACGAATAGTGGGAAGGACCATGGTGAACTTTACAAAACGAATGCTAAACATTTCATGCTAAATGACCATATTAGGCATGAAATATCCGTTAGTAAAGAGCTATTAACTTTACCAAAGAAAATATGTCCTTCTTGTACTACTACATATAATATTAGTGCATTAACAATCCATACACTTAGTGCTCGGTCAAGCATATCTCTTATTGACAACATGGTAGATTCGGTGAGAAATTTCAATCTGTGTGTCGTCCTGTCAAGGACTTTTCTGCACATTTTCTCCATACCGCAGTTAAGTTTGGAGTAAAGTGGGTTCAAGGTACCCATCTCGTTTATTTTTTTATTTAAACGAGACGGAGCGCTCAAAATTGCCTTGTCCCGTCTTGAAACTAAAACAGGGCAAAAATACTCGCTTATGTCCCGTCCCATCCAACCAAACCAATGAGGTGATGTATTTTTGCATCGTTCTAGCCAGAGCATGTTCTTTTACCATAGTGATATAGAACATAATATCAACAAGCTTATAACAAAAAAATTATGCTGTTTAGGATTACGTTAACGTTATTTTGAAATTACTTTTCTAAGAAAATACAATTATAGAAGGATATACTCAATTTGAAAAATTTTAAATACTTTTGACAATGAATATTATGCTTACAATTCATTACCTTAGTTTAAATTTTAAACAATTAAAACATTTATTTTTCACTATATAGTCATTCTCAACACCCAATGGTATAGTAGTTAAATGTTGACAATTATTTGACGCCAAATTAGAGTTGGTAACCAGGTTGATGTCAACTTCAACAACTAAAAATATATAGTCGTTGAATGTCACCCTTAACGGCTATGTAGTACTGGTCATTGAATATTGAATATTTCTCTACTTTCAACAATGGGATTTAATTAGTTGTTGTTTTTCTATATTAACGACACGAAACTATGGCTGTTGAATATTTATTACATTATTTGTATTTCTAACAACCAATTACGTTGCCGTTGAATATGAATGGATATTTTGACGGGATTTCTTAATTTGGTATACACGCTCAATGACAAATATTAATTTAGTCATAGAAAATATAGAATTAACGATTACAAATTTGGTCGTTATAACATATTTCCAACCAATTCAAAATTTGATTGTTTACCATCTATTATCTACTTGGCCTTTGAAACATGAGTAGGAAAATATCATTTTTCCTATAGTAAATCTCATGGACTGGTTCATCTAATTTGTATACTGGTGTATGTGGTCATTACAAAAACCTTGTTCTTACTTGCATAAATGCTGCAACAACATTCGAGCTAGAAGATGGTGTCTTCATTTCTATTGTCGAAGAGCAATAAGGGGGTGAAGATTGCGATGGCGGACAATATATAGATTACTGAAAAGTGTGGAACTAGTTTTGTTGCAAACGATGTAAAGGGGTGTGTCAAACACTAAAATTGAAGAATCTCAACTTGTAAATTTGAAGAGAAGAGGTGAATAGTTTCAAAATTCATCCTTGAGAACAAGGTGCTTTTAAGGGAAAGATTTGGGATGAGTTTATTTTAAATTGTATTTATATATTTGTATATTTTGAAATTAGTCTAACGTTGTAGTGTGATAGTAGTGAAATTATTCTAGCTATTAAATCAGATTGGGTGATATGAGTTGATAATGCTCCACAGTTTAGAATTGATAGTGGTGTGTGTATATATATATATATATATATATATATATATATATATATATATATATTGTAAACATGAACGCAAATTGGAACTTAATATTTTTGTTGAAAAACAATAGTGTTTATCTTTAATATGTATAGTTAAGGAGAGTACTGAGTAGGAATTTTATAACAGCTGTTTCAACCGCCTTTCAATTCTGTCAAAACAATCTTCTGTTTTTTCAAGACCCCCCTTTCAATTGGTATCAGAGCAATAAGTAACGATTTCTTTGGGAAGTATAAAGCTACAGATTACGCTACAAAGGTATAAAATTAGAAGAATTTTATGTTTTTCAGAATTTTAAGATTAGAATTAGATAAAATAGTTTATTGTTTTTCATTCCATAAAAATAATATCAGAATATTTGAATATAATATAGATTTTACTACAGATATTGTAGAAAGAGAAAAATCAATAGATTTTTTATTTGCTATATTACAAGTAGTTAAAGATTTACCTCAAGAGATTAAAGAAAAAAATTTATATAGAACTTTAATATCAGAATTAAGAGAAGAATATTTTATAGAATATTTTGATTTTATATTTCCTTTAGATTTAGAATCAGATATATTAAAAGAAGATAATTATTGTGATTGTTTCTTAGAAAATAATAATTGTAACCATTATTATAGAACATATTCATCAGGTAGATATTCTTTAGATTCTTTTTATTATCTTTCAAATTAATAAATAGTGGATTTATTAACTAAAGAAGTAGTTAATTTAAATAAAAAGATCCTAAAAGTAGAAGGAGATATAATTATAATAAAAGAAAATTTAGATTTTATAAAAGAACAAAATAAGAGTATTTTAGATAAAATTATTAAGATTGAAAATTTAAGTAAATTTCCAGATCTAAGAATAACAGAAGCTATAGAAAATATTAACAAAAGATTAAATAATATAGGAAATCAACCTACAGAAGGTTTAGATAATGTTATAAATAAATTAGATAATTTAAGTTTAAAAACAACAGGTAAGGAAACCATAACTAGAAAAATTTCAACAAAATTTTATAAATATGAATAATTTGACTAGAAGTTTTTCTGGTAGGCCTAGAACTATTAGTGAAGAAGAATCTTCAAATAGAAGACTTAGTACTTCCAATATAAGTAATAATATTATGGAAAGAATATTAAATAGACAACCCCAATATAATCAGAACATAGAAGAATTAATTGATCCAGAACAAGATTATGATAGATTTCAGACCCATGGTTTACAGTTATTAAGTCCAGAAAATTTATATAATAGAGGTTTATTAGAATCAAGAACTCAATTTTTTAGACATACTAGAGAAGTATCAATACAATGCTTAGATGGTCAAGTTAGGAAATTACCATTAATCTCAGAACAATCTAAAAAAGATTTAAAAAAGAAAAATTTTAGATTTATGCATTTAGGATTAATAGTAATAGGAGTTAAAGGTTTAATGAGAAAAAATTTAGGAACTAAAGTTTTATTAACAATTTATGACGGCAGATTCCAAAATATAGAAAAGGGAATGATAGCAAGTACAGAAGTAGATATGAATAATAATATAGGGATAATATATTGTAATTCAGATATGTTTTGTACAATAAAAGATTTCTCGGAAGAAATTAAGATAGGTATACAGACTCATGGATATGAAGAAGTAAAGTCAGGAGAAAATTTATTAATAAGTATAGGATTTTTAGGAAGATGTAGTAATAATTCTTAGACTAAATATAAAGTTTATATAGATAAAGTTATAAACCTAATGAGTAGTAAAGGTATAAAGATGATAAAGCCAAAGACTTATGATTCAGAAATACTAGCAGGATTAGAATGGAATTTAGATAAATTTTTAGAAACCCAAGCCCAACAATAACTCCTCAAGAAGCTATAACATATAGAGATGTTTATGGGAAAACTAGTTTAAGATTTGGAAATTATAATACTATTAATAATAATGATTTTGAAACAGAATCTAGTACTAATAATGAAGAACAACAAGAACAAGAACAACAAAGACAAGAACCATTTATGAATACAGTAGAGATAGAAATAGAAGATAAAATTATTTATCCTAAAGAATTAGAAATGGATTTATCCCCAACAGAATTATTAAGATTAGAAGATCATTTGTTTTTAAGTAAACAAATAGGGGAAAAAGAATATTTATATTATGATAATAATAGAAACATAAGAGTAGGAGAAGATATAGATGAAATAGATAATAAGACAGAAATTTCAGAAGCTAGTAATTATAAAGAATTAGCAGATGAAGAAATGAAATCAGAACCAGAAACATATACTTATAATGCAGGATATCCCCCTAGAAAAGCTTTTAATCAATATGATGATAAAGGAAAAAGTTATATCTCTAGAGGAAAAGTTAGACCTTTAGAACCAGTTATAGAATTTCAGACACCTCATAAGGCTCAGATTTTAAATATTACAGCACATGATCCTCAGACTTGGAATAATGTCATAGAAGTTTGGAAGAATACAATTATAGGAAATTACATTAGATTAACTCATAATATGGATGCCGTAGAAATGTATAAGTATTTAGAGACATTTTTAGGAGAAAGTGCTAAAGCAACTTGGGAAGCATATAAAAAAGATAAACAAGAAGATTTTGAAGCCATGGTAGCCTTAGGTAATAATCCATATAATTTTGTTTTTAAAATTCATGAATTATTAACAGGAGCAGACCCAAATATAGGACATACTGTAATACAACAGAAAGCTATTAGAGATTTAGAACAACTTAGTATAAATAGATGGACAAAAGGTAGAGAAGTTAAGCAATTTTTAAATGAATATCATTATTTAGTTTCTATTTGAGGAAATACTTTTAATCAAGAATTAGGAAATAAATTATTTCATAAGTTACCAGGACCATTAGGTTTAGAAATAACAAAGAAATGGAATGAGATTTTAACTATAAATAGACCAAACTATTTATGGAGTATAGGACATAGAACACAATTTATTATGAAATGTTTAGAAGAAAAGTGTGTAGAATTACAAATTCAGAATCAGCTTAAAAAGACAGATTATAAATTTTGTAAAGATATTTTTACCCCTCAGACTTATGGCAATAAGTTTAAGGAAAAAGATAAAAAATATAAAAAGAAATATCAATATAAAAGACCAATTAAGAAAAGATATTATCTTAGGAAATCAAATAGGAGAAAACCCTACTTAGATGAAAATAAGCATGTAAGAAAGTATAAACCAGAAAGAAATTATCCTAATAAGTTAAATTGCTATGTATGTGGAGGATTAGATCATTTAGCAAGAACGTGTCCTAAGAAATTAAATAATAATGATAAAAGAAGTACATTAATAGAATGCACTAATGAAGATTTATTAGAAATAGATGAATATATTTCTGATAAAGAATCAGTTTATAGTATAATATCTATAGAAGATTTAGATAATCAAATTAATTTAGAAGAAGATTCAAATTATGAAAATTTTATACAAGAATTTTCTAATATTCAAAATTCCTCAGACTCAGAAGAAAATACAGAATTTATGAATATAGAATTAGAAGTAGAATGTAAACATCAATGGATAAAAGATATAGGTTCAGATAGTATACCATGTTATATTTGTAAATGGTATCCTAGTAAAGCTGTAAGATTAAAATGTAAAATATGTTATAAAGAAGCTTGTAAGAATTGTTTAATACAGAAAGAATTATTAGAACCTGAAGAAAATAAACAAACAGAATTAATTCAAATAGAATTATCAGAAATTAAGATTCTTAGGAAAAGAATTGAAAATTTAGAAGATATGCAGAGATATATATTACAAAAATTAGAATTCTTAGAACCAAATAATAAGGGTAAAAATCATGAGATAATTCCCGAACCAGAATTAGTACAAGTTTTTTGTAATTCAGAAAAATTAAAAAGTATTAAGGTAAAATGTTATGTTAGAATAGAAAATTATGAGATAGTTTGTTTAGGATTAATAGATTCAGGCTGTAGTCATTGTATTATTAATAAAAGAATAATACCAGATAAATATATAATAAAATCAAAAGAACCTATAGAAGCCCAACAAATGGATGGAAATTTCTATAGTTACCAAAATATATTAAAACCAGCAAAGATTAGTTTTGAGACTAATTGTGGAAAAAGTATAGAATATAGTTTACCAAAAGATTCAGTATGGGTAAGAGATTTATCTTTAAACACAGACTTAATTTTAGGATTAAGTTTTTTATTAAAAGATAATGGTAGTATAATGATTAGTAAAGATTTTATGCAATTACAAAAATTTACAATTTGTGCTCCAAATTATAGTAAGAACATCCCATCAGAGTTTGCTGAGAAGCGTGATGGAACTAGTAAAGACAAAGAATGTGAGTGTAGTAGAGAAAAAGAATGTCAGTTAAATCATTTAGTATTAGACGAAGAAGATTTATCAGATAAGGAAACAGAATATAATGATCTAGGATTAGAAAATTATTATGAACAAATTAAGGAAGAAGATGATTTACGATCAGAATTTGTGGAAATAGAAAGAGTATATGATTTGTTAGTTACAGTGACATAGAAAATATGATTAGTAAATTAGAAAAATTAGAAATCTTAGGAGAAAATGTTTTAAAATTCTGGAATAAAGATAAAATTTATTGTGAGTTAAAGATTAAAAATCCAGAATATATAATTAAGACTAAAAATATAGAAGCTACTAATCAGGATATTGAAGACTTTAAAATGCATATTACAGATTTATTAAAATTAGGAGTAATAAGAAAATCAGATAGTCCTCATAGATCAGCAGCCTTTATAGTAAGAAAACACTCAGAAATAGTTAGAGGAAAAAGTAGAATGGTAATAAATTATAAAAGATTAAATGATAATACTATAGATGATGCTTATAATATTCCAGATAAAACAGTATTAATAAATAGAATTCAAGGATGTAATATATTTAGTAAGTTTGATTTAAAGTCAGGATTTTGGCAAGTAAAGATGCACCCAGAATCAATAGTATGGACAGCTTTTACATGTCCAGAAGGTCATTTTGAATGGTTAGTAATGACATTTGGTATTAAGAACGCACCTAGTATTTTCCAGAGAAAGATGGACAATATTTTTAGTAAACATAGTAATTTTATTATTACTTATATAGATGATATTAGTTTTTAGTAAAAATAGAAGAGAACATAGAGGTCATTTACAGATTTTATTTTCAGAATTTATCAGACATGGCTTAATTATAAATAAGAAGAAAATGTTCTTATTTAAAGAATATATAGAATTTTTAGGAGTAAACATAGGAAAATGACAAATAGAATTACAACCCCATATAGCCCAAAAAGTTTTAGAATTTCCAGATAAATTGGAAGATTTAAAACAGCTACAGAAATTTTTAGGACTTGTAAATTATGCAAGACCATTTATAAGAAATTTAGGAAAAATTGCAGGACCTTTATATGGAAAGACGTCTCCTAAAGGACAGAAATATTTTAATATAGAAGACATTAAATTAGTACAAAAATAAAGGAAAAATTAAAAGAATTGCCTAAGTTATCTATGCCATTAGATACAGACTATTTAATTATAGAGACAGATGGTAGTATTACAGGATGGGGAGCAATTCTAATTGCAAAACCTAACAAATATTCAGATAAAGATACTGAAAAGATAGTTAGATATAATAGTGGTAATTATAAAGAAAAAATAAATTCTAGTAGCATAGATTTAGAAATATTAGCAATAATTTATGCAATAGACTCTTTTGAATTATTTATTATTTCTAAAAAAGAAATTATCATAAGAACTGACTGTGAAGCTATAGTTAGTTTTGTTAATAAAATGAAGTTAGAAAATAAGAGAAGTAATCGAAGAAGATGGTTAAATTTTATAGATAGAATTACTAATACAGGAATAACCTTTAAATTTGAGCATATTAAAGGTAGTGATAACAAAATAACAGATATTCTTAGTAGAATTATTAAGAATAAAGAATATGACTAATATTTCTTTTCAAATGCAGAGACCCAGAGGACCAAGGCCAGGAATGCTACAAAGCACTCCAAGCTCCTCTTCTCAGACTAATGTAGCACAGACTTTTGAAAAGATAAGATTTGGTAATATAGAATTAGTATGTTTTCCTAATAGTAATATTAGTTTTAAATTATTACCTCACATTTCAGTAACTAGATTAGAAAAATGCATTTTAGACAATTTATGGATTGCTTATAATAAGAATCCTAAAGACCAGAAATATTTCTTAGCTTGTTTAAATGCTTTGTCAGAACATTTTAACCAAGATCAAAGAAAGTTTAAATGTTATGTAGTTTTACAAGGCAGACTACCAGGAATTTATCATACCTGGTTAGAAGTAGCAGACTGTATAAAAAAATTTCCAAATCCTTTATACAAAGGTTTTTATTCTATTTCAGAAGCATTAGATGAGTGTAGAAAGTTTTTAGGAATTAATTATTTTATAGCACCATCTTTAAAGAATGTTTCAGATGATCAGTTAGATTTTTCTTCAAAATTCTGTTCTCATTGTGAATGTATGAGCAGAAATTTTAAGATTTTAAATGAGTCTAATCAGAAACTTCAACAAGAAAAGCTTATTTTACAACAGAAGATTTCTGATTTAGAACAAGAGATTATTAAATTAAAGATTTTAAATCCAGATTTTAGCCAAGGTACTATAGAGCCACAGAAATCTATAGCTAGTCCAGTTCAAACGGAAACTGGTAAAGACTTATCAAATCCGTTAATGGCTATGAACTTGCCAAAAGTTCAACAGACTCAGGAGACTGTTGATTCTCCTACTAGAATTATTTCAAAAGAAGACCAGACTCAGCAGGCTGGAATTTCTGCTACAAAATTAATTAGTCCATTAGATTTGAAGCAGAAGAAGCCAATAATTTTAGACTCAGAAAATTATCAAGATGCTCAAGACCCTAACCAGATCTCTCAGTCAGATGTTCAGAAATTAAAAGAAATGTTTAATAAGATTGAAGAATTTCAACAACAGTTTAAGTAGAAGAATACTAGAAAAAAGAAGAAGTTATTGGTAAAAAAGAAGGACAGCAGAAGACGATATATTTTACAAAGATCAACCAATAATTCTGAAGATGAAGACAATTCAGAATGTAACAAAGATCTAGATAATCTTGCAGAAAGTGGAGATTCTCTTGATACAATTGGGAGACAGAATTATGAGACTAGATAAGATTTTTATAAAGAGAAGATTATGGCAGACAAAAGACAGCCAAAATTCCAATAATCAGAGACACATAGAAAGAAGAAAGAGATATTTGGGATAGAAATTTGTACGAAAGAATTTTTCTTTTAGAAAAGTTGTTTGTTTTGTATAGAATTAGTCAAAAAGAAAAAGATGCTTTACTTTGAGAAAGTAAAGATATGATAGAATACTGTTTACTTTTAGACTTTTGTAAAAGTTAGGACAGATTTTACTGTTTTCTTTTTGAAAATTTGTAAAGCAAAGATTCATTTGCTATCCTTTCACGCGGTTTCTCTGCCTATTTAAGAGAAGCCCAATTCATTTGTAAAGATATAGAAAAACTCTTATCAATACAACATATAAAGTTTACTCTCAAAGATGTTTTAATTTTCCTTTCTTCCCGAAAGTGAAATCCTTACTTTTCTTTTATCTTTCAGTAATGTAATATCCCACAAAAATATTTTAAGTTTTTGTATAGTTTTGTTTGAATGTTCTAAGGAATGGATCTAATAATTAATATTAGTTCCAGATCCTATAAGAACAAATGTTTATAGTTTGTTTCTTTTAAAATTTGAAGAAATTTTGAATAGTGTTATATTCAATGCTGAATGCAACCCCTGGCATTGATATAATATCAAAATTTTTGAAAATGTTTTTGTAAATGTTTTGTAAAAATGTTTTATGCTTCATACTGAGTATATGATAAAAGCATGTCTTAACTTCAAGTTTTCAAAAGTTGTTTTAAAACAAGTCCTGAGTGACCTCCCAGAAAGCATAAAGACCCAGTGGAGAGGCTAAGAAGTGCTAATAGAGGAGAGAAAAGGATACTGTTTTAAAATTATTTTTTAAGAAATTGTCTGAAAAGTCCTGTTCTTATAAAATAGAAGTTAGGCCAAAGTTCATATATCTCAGATGACATAATTTTGTCATTTCAAAGAAAATGATTTTGAAAGTGTTATAAAGAATACTGAATATAACCCAGAGTATTCTTATAATATCAAAATCTTTCTTTTGATATCTTTGAATGTGATTTAAAAAAAAAAAAAAAAAAAAAAAAAAAAAAAAAAAAGGGATATTTTCATGAAAAAGATAAGAGTATATAGTTAAGGAGAGTACTGAGTAGGAATTTTATAACAGCTGTTTCAACCGCCTTTCAAATTGTAAACATGAACGCAAATTGGAACTTAATATTTTTGTTGAAAAACAATAGTGTTTATCTTTAATATGGGGAATTTTTAAGATTGATCTGTTTGACCATGTCTTTTATGAATAGTGATAAAATGTCTATATTACCCTTAATGAAATGAATTTTTGTATATTGCAGGATATATACCTATTTTAGAATTGTTTTTTAATTTTGTCATATATTTCTTCTATTTTGAATTTTAGCATACAAATTCATTCTCTAATCTAATAAATTGGCATAATCTGCAATATATCTATCATAACTTTCTGAAAGTATATAATATTCATCAGATGATTCATCTAATATTTGCATTTGATTAATAATGTTATCTATTTTTTTCATTAATTTTTCTAATAAGTTATCTAATCATTTAATTGTATATCCTGGCATGTTATAAAAATAATACTATCGGAATAAATATTAAACATTTAAATACTTTAGACATGCAAACATTCAAATGAATAATCTCATCGATTCTTTAAGATTTCTGAAGATGTCTTTTTAAATTTAACAAAAATAATAGTTTTACCTTAGTTTTGATCTTAGGTCTTTATTCTTAGAACCAAGTAACTTTCAGGCTCTAGATCTGCAAATGACTCCCTTCAATGGCCTCCTGCCTTCACGGGATAATTGTTATTCCAACTTTTCACCTTCACTGTGTCAATTCTTTGAATTCAGACTATAGGTCTTAACTAGAGAAAACTTTCTTTTTGTTAAAGTAAGAAAGAAATTTTTCTTTAATCTTTCAATAATCTATGAGATGAAGTATTTAGAAACTCATGTTATCTATGAAACGATTTTGATATGAAATAACTTGAAATTTTATTGATATCTAGAAGCTGTTTACAATGGAAGACAGAAAATTGTTTGGCTATCTCACAACTTGAGTGGTCAACCAACTCTGCCCTCTTTATCAGCCCAAATGCTAAATATACACGAATTTGAAGTCAATATTACATCATTGCTTACATCACAATATCAATATTTTATGCCTCGTGTTTTTCATCAAGAGCTTTATGTCCCCTCTATCTCATGCAATTCCTTTATATCACATCTCCTTTATTAAAAGGTACACTCACTCTCTATAATTTTTCTTCAAACTTTGTCTTTACATACAGTTGGTGAAATTCTTCTGTAGTGGTAGACTTTCTATCACTTTCATTCTTTGTTTAATTGGCAGGTGGGACACTCTCGTGCTTCACATGTACGATTTAGTGTTGAAATGGCACCAGTCATTTGGTGTGTATCAAATTTATTGATGTAATATTTGAAGACTTCAAATTTTTGCTTACCATCATTTGTCAAAAAAGTCCATCCATTGTATTGGCATATACATCGAAATTTTCTTTCATATAGATTTTTTGCCATTTTGTAGAGGACTTTATATCCAACGAGTCTTCTATTTTTAATCCAAGATCTATTAAAATTTGGAATGTGTCCATCATTTTCTCCTACATCCATCTTGAGATTTTGTGTCGAATGTCCAATTGTTATGATGTGTTCTGCTGGATAGTATATGGAATTCTCCACTTCTGGACTGATTGTATAAAATTGTAAATATATAGGTCTTCCCTGAGCAAATTTTGATACTTCTTGCTTGAAGATATCGTCAAATTTTCCAATTTCTTTCAATGATTTATCTGGATAAATCAAATCAAGGAATCCATAATCGGCTATCATTTTTACCATTACTGGATCAGCGTTTTTCATTGCAATAATTCTTGGGTGTTCTCCTAGAGAGATAAAATATGAATCACTAGTCTATAATTCATAAATTATTTTGGTAACCATTTTATATTCTTCTTCTTTTGGTGATAAAGGGAATTCATCATCATCTAGTTGTATTCTGATTGATTTTGAATGAGATTTGTTGATTGTTATCTTCTTTGGACTGGAATCTCCTTTTATGACCATCTTTTTGGGACTTTGAATAATAGCATCTCTTTTGGGTCCACTGCTGTTTTCGCACAATAGATCACTCATTGTTTGTATCTGTTGGTATCCATAGGATTGTGACAATGCATCAACCCTTGTATCTTTATTTGTATTAGTAGACATTAATTGTGCTTCAAGAGCATCAATCTTGTCTTTCATCTCATTTGTAACTTTGGCATGAGATTCACTGATCTCAAGTAATAATTTGATATTATTACTTAAGAGCTCAGCTAATGTCTCCATCCCAATTTTTATATCATCGTTTCTTCTTTGGTATATGCTCCCGCAGATTTCATCTCTAATATTATTTGTTTGATATTATCCATTTCCGAACTCAATATTCCTGCTTAAAAAATCAGCAAGAAAATTATTTTTCTCTCTAATATGAATAATATCAAAATTATAAAATGACAAATATGCTTGTCATCTATGTAACCTTCTATATTGGGGTTTCATTGGTAATTTATTTCTAACAAATCCTACAACTTGAGAATTGTCAGTTTCAACAATAAATTTCTTAGATAATAAAAATAATGAAAACTTCTTTATCCCTCTAATAATTGCTAATAATTCTTTTTCATGAGTGATATAATTTATTTCTGCTTGATTAAAAGTTCCATTTGAATATCTACATATTTCATTTGAGAGTGTGTTTGATAGGCATTATTTGGAAAAAATGAATTTTGAAATAGTCATATGATGGGAAATGTGTGGTTGAAAAAGAAGGAAAAGTTATTGATGTGATAGAAAATATTATTTTATTGAAGAATGTGTGGTTGAAAATGAGTAGAAGAATGAGAATGAGAATTAAAATGGGAATCAAACAGGGCCTGAATATGTTTTTAATATTGCTGCCCAATATTTATCTGAGGCATCAGTATTAATTATCAAATTATCCTTTTCATTTGATAATCTTAATTTTGGTAAATTTTTACATTCTTCTTTAAGTAATCTGACTATTTCTGTATGTTTTTCATTCCATTCTTTAGTATTAGTTTTCCTAAGTAATTTTTTTTATTTTATGTCTCTTTTTTGGAAAATTTTCAATAAATCTTTCTGCATAATTTAAACATCCTAAGAATTTCTGTATTTGTTCCTTAGATTCTAATTTATCAGGAAAGCTTTCAATCTTTTTAGATATATGAGATTGTAATTTTATTCCATTCTTATCTATAATTAATCCAAAAAATTCTATCTCAAATTTTTCTATAATAACTTTCTTTTCAGATAACACTATTCATTCTTTTTGACATTCTTTTAGGAATTTTATAATATGATTTTATGATCATTTTTATTTTCTAAACATATTAGTATATCATCAACAAATACTAATAAGAAATCATTATATTTTCTAAAAATATTATCCATTCTTCTTTGAAATATTTGATGTGCATTTTTTTTTTAAATTCAAATGGCATAACTATCCATTCATATTTACCTTGAGGCGTGTCAAATAATGTATATGGTATTGATTCTTCTTCCATCTTGATTTGTCAAAATCCTGATTTACATTCAAATTTTGAATAATATTCTTTTCCTTTTATAAAGTTTATCAAAACATCTTTATTTGGTAGAAAATATCCACCAAATTTTGTGTATTTATTTAATTCTTTATAATTTATTACCATTCTTGGTTTTTCTCATACTTGTTCAGAGTGTTTCATTACCATAAAGGTTGGGCTACTATGTGGTCCATTTAATTTCATATTTTTTAATTTTTCCATTTGTTTTCTAAATTTTTGAGTATCTTGTATAGTATACATCATTGGTTTTACTCTTATTATTACATTTTCAGTTAATTCTATCTTTGCTCTTGGATGTTTAGGTTTCCAATAAGTTAATGGGTTTTCATTATAGATATTCCCTATCTTTTTTATTATTTCTCCTATTAATTCTGATTTATCTGTTGTTTGTATTTTGATGTTTGTTCTTATTGGTACTTTTTGTACTATCTTTTCACCATGCTGAGCTGGCTGAACTCCGTGTGGTTTGAATTCTCTTGATATTTTTAGTAGATGTGCACATGGTATTTTTAACATAATCATATAATTGTTTTGTTGGTAATAGTGGAATTGTTGAACAAAGTCATTTCCTAATAGTATATTACATTCTAGTATATCATATGCATATACTTTATTTATGGTTATTTGTTTACTTCCTAATAAAAATTCTATATTTTCCTTGTTCTTTTTAATAGGTGTTGATATTCATGTAACACTTGTAATTTTTATAGTATTATCATTATTCCAATTTTTTTTAACAAAAATGTCTTTATAATAGTTATATCACTTTCTGTATCTATTAAGACACATGTTGTTATATTAGTTTCTACAATAGTAACTTGTACATATACCCCTAATGGAAATGTTATTATATTATTCATTCTTTTGGACAAAACATTGTTTTAATAATGTGTTATATAGATTCCTTCTTTATTAATATTATAATGATTCAAGGCTTGTAAAAAACTCATTCATAATAATATATGATAATGATCTCACATACTATTATCTACATAACATGGTATTATCATTTTTTCTCCATCTAATAATATTGGGATCTTTACTTCTAATCCACTAGTATGTGTTTTTCTATTAAAATTGATATATTTATAAGGTTCTACCATTTTTTTGGTTAATTCTTTATCTCTATTTTTTTTTATATGGCAGTTTGCTGTTCCCATATCAATTATAATATTTTTTTCTTTATATATTCTATTCCATTAAAATATTCTCCATATATTTGCATACTTCCTATATTTCTTTTTACCATTATTTCTCGACTTATGCTTAGTCTTCCGATATTATAGATGTACTATTATTTTTTCTTAATCTTCCATCTTTAAATTTTATTAAAGAATTATTTTCTATTTTTTCTATTACATCTGGCTTTGTTTTAGATATTTCTAATTCATATATTTATGGTAATAGGTTTAGTTGTTTGTTTGGTTCTACAATATTTAATATGTCTTTACATTTTTTATGAATTTCTATATAAGATTTTTTAGAGTAAATGTTTCCATAGTTTGAATTAGTAAATGTGTACAATGCTCTGTATTCTATAGTCCTGATATGATTTTTTTCTTCCATAATATTATTTCTATTTATTTTAAAATGTAATCCTAATACTTCATTAAAATCTTTATCTTTTATTGATACACAATATTTTGGATAACATGTAAATATTAATTTTTTGTATGCTAAATTTCCTTCTATAGTTTCTAAATTACTATCACTAGTATTTAGTATTCTTCCATCATGTAAGATTACTGTAATTGGTGAATCTATTCATTTTCTAAATAGAGATTTGAACATTAGTTATATTCCTGCTAGATAAATGTATTGTATCTTTTCTTTTTGTTTTCTTTTTACTTTTGTCATCAATTGTTCAACTGTAGATTTTGTTAATAATGCTAATTTATAGCTTCCTGAAACTGTTTTTATATCTATTAATTTTTCTATCTTATGATACTCACTTATAGATATTTTTTTTCTCTTAAATATTCTATCTAATATTTTCCATTTTTCTATTTTTAAATCTAATGATAGTGTTTCTATTTTTCTAAATGTATTATTATCAAATGTTACTATTAATCCATATCTTTTAGAATTTTCCATTTCTTGTTTTTTTTCTATAGTTTTTACTTCTTCTATTTCCTGACTCATTCTGATTCTGATATATAAATTTCTTCTCATTTATATTCACTAATATCTGATATTTTTTCTAAATCACTTGCTATTTCTTCATATTCTTTTTGTAAAATTCTAACTTTCTTTTTAGTACAATCAGGGCTTATATGTCTAATTTTTCCACAATTCAAACATTTACATTGTTTTTTTTTTTTTTTTTTCCATTTTTAGAGGGTGTTTAAGAGTGATTTTTTGGGGTAAGAATTGATTTTTGAATAATGATATGATGAGAAATGTGTGATTGAAAAATGAGGAAAAGTTATTGATGTG
Organism: Osmanthus fragrans; assembly: GCA_019395295.1. NCBI lineage: Eukaryota > Viridiplantae > Streptophyta > Magnoliopsida > Lamiales > Oleaceae > Osmanthus > Osmanthus fragrans. The sequence goes on from CM033356.1 coordinate 14,523,420, forward strand.
ATGAAAAATATTATTTTATTGAAGAATGTGTGGTTGAAAATGAGAATTGATTCTCAAAATCAATACCAAACAGGCTCTTAAACTTTTTTCTTTTTTATTGATATTTTTTTTATAATATCTCCTATTTGGTTTTTGATATTTCTTTTTGAACTGTCTATATTTTTTAATATTATTTTGGTTTGAACTTTCTTTTATATTTTCTTTCTTTTCATAACAGATTCTTGTTAATTTTTCAAATTTTTTCATTAATTGTCTATTTTTACATATTTCTGCTAATATTTCAAATAAGAATTTTATTCTACTTTCTAATGTATCTGGTACATGATTATCTTTTATATTCTATCTTAAAATATATGTTTCATGTTTCTGGTAATTTAGCAAAATATATTTTTAAGTATGGTCCTTGATTTTCATTACTATAAAATTGGGTATAATAGAAATTTCTAAATTGACATGTATATTATTTTATTTTCACATATCACATATCATAATGTTTATCAGTCATAATCTTGCTTTTAATTTTTCTCTTCTAGTTTCTTCTTCTGAATTTCTTATCCAATTTTCTCCTAAGAATTCATCTGATATATATTCTACTAACTTTTTTATTCATTCTTGTGAAATTTTTTGCATTTTTGTTTGTATATTTATTCTCATTAATAATTTAGTATCCTCAATTATTCATTCCCACCAATTTCTTACATCTCCTTCATATGATGATAATAAATAGTCAATTTTTCTATCCGTGGATTCCCATGTATCATCTTGGTTATATAAAAAGAATAATATCATTACATCTGCCCATTGTAATAAGGCTTTCTTAGTATCTATTTTATAATCTAGATCTAGTTTTGCTCCTCCATGATTTATTGGTTTATTTAGTCTGAGTTTGGAGTAAATTGATCTTTATATTTTCTATTTTATGTTGTGGTATAATTCTATCATAGTACTGTTTATAAAATCTATGTGGCATTGGTGCATATCCTCCTTCTAATTCAGGAAATTCTAATTTTGGATTGTTGTTTGTGCTTCCAGGTACAGGTGTTGGTCTTTCACCAGTATTCATCAATATTTCATAACTTTCTAATTCTTTTATACTTAATTGGTCAAAGTTTTTTATTAAATTATCTATTTCTTCATTCATCATCTTTTTTATCTTTTCCTTTTTTCCTATGTATATTTTTCTAATTCTTTTTCCTGTGCTAAGATTATTGGTAATATTTCTTTTCTGAATTTGTCATCCATACTTCCAGGTTCATAATATCCTTCTGTTTCTACATGTTTCTTTCCTATTCTTGTTATTTCTTTTTTTATTCTATCTTTATCCACTTTTTTTATCTGTTGGTTTTGTATTTTGTTTCATTTATCTTATTTCTATTTTTAATATTCCTACTTCATCTCTTAGTTCCTTAACTTCATCTATTAATCCTCTTATTAATTTTTTTAAGTTTTCAAAATTTTCTGAAAAAGAAATTATATTTTCGATTTATCACTTTTAGTTTCTACTAAATATGATATCCTACACATTTTATTTTCACTTTCTTCTATGATTTTATCAACACTTTTTATTGCTATCTCATTATTGGATAATTCATCTCTTAAAATTTTAAAATATTTTGCTTTTAATTCTAGTTTCTTGATTTTTAGTTTTCCTAACATTTTTCTTGTGGTTCTTTTATATCTTCTGATGTTTATAGTATATTTGATATTTTTTTCTTGTAACTTATTTAGATTTTTAACAATATTATTAAGTTTTCTTGCAATTTTATCATTACTCATTTATAACTTATGATGATTAATATATTTCTCTGTAATATAAAATACTTTCAAATTCTTTATTAATCATTTCATATACGTATCTATCTTTTATAGATCCTATAATTAATTTATGTAGTATTTGCTCTTTTATTTCTCTATGTAATTTTTTAATTATAATTAATGTTAATATTTTTGATTTATTAGGAATATGTTCATAAAATATTTTATATTTTTTTTCCCTCTAATTCATAATAGTTATCTATCCTTTTAATTCTAATTCTCATAATTACTTATATTATTTTCTATTATAGCAGCATATTCTTATTGATCTATTATTTTTAGAATAGTTTCTCATATCATAAAATCTCTTATTATACTGATTTTTACTTTTTTCTATTATATCTTTTTTGATATCTAAAAGTATATCTTTTAATTTTATAAGTATGATTTTTAAGGTTTCTTTCTTTATTATAGGTTTTCCTATTATTATACTAAATATTTCTTTTTTGATTTTATATTTATTTCTTAAATCTTTTATTATCATATTATGATCTATGACTTTGATACCAATTATAGTGGGAGATACTATGACCGTCTTCAAAATCTGAAAGTCTAATATTAATTTTTTTTTTTATCTTTGTTCTATTATTAAGATCCAACTAATATTTTCATAAGTATTTAATAAATCACAATAAAATTTCTAGAATTCATTATCTTTTATTAAGACTTTTTCTTCAATGATTATATTTAATTTTTCAATTCTTTTTTCTAGATTGACAATTTCTTTATGTATATTATTTTCAATTCTAATTGCTTGACTATTTATATAAGTATTTTTATATTTTAATTTTGGATCTAAATATTCTGTAAAGAAACTTTTTAATTTTTATTTAAATAATTTAGTGTACTTTTTGTTACAATTTTTAGATCAATAAAATTTTGTATAATATCAAGAGTTAAACTTATTAAAGATTTTGGATTAATAAATTTTTAAATAGTTCTAGGACTATGTCGCAATTTTTTAAGTTATGAGTGCTTTAGGTAGTTTGTAATATTCAAATGGTCAGAGGCCATTGCGAAAAAATCACCTTTGTAATTGGGTCATTTGCCCATATTTCCTCCTTTAATATATATATGGGAATAATACATAACTAAAGTTTTTAGTATGGTCAATTCAATAATAAGGTAATAGGTTTCAAAATTTCAAAAATCAGGTTTCCATTGAATTTTATTTATGATTTAATTAATTAATTAATTAATTATATAAAAGTCACAAATTTGTACAAATTGATCACAAATACATTTATTGGTCACATATTATCAAATTAATTAATTACAAATTATTGCGAGGTCACAAATCAAAAATTTTATTGGTCACAAATTATTTTTGAGGTCACGGATTGAAATTTTAATAGGTCACAATTTATTTTCGAGGTCACAAATCAAAATTTTAATAGGTCACAGATTAATTTCTTAGGTCACAATTAATTTCAAGGTTACAAATATGAATTTTAATAGGTCACAATTTCTCTCCGAGGTCACAAATCAGAATTTAATAGGTCACAAACTAATTTATTAGTCACAATTTATTGAATTTTATGGTCACAAATCGATCCGATCAAGATCCGCCACCAATATTTGGTCACAAATCTGTGACCACCGACCCGCAACTGCCGCCTCGCCACCACAACCACCGACAAACATCACCACCGACACCTGCATCAACACATTGCAAATCTCCATCTCCATAGCATCAGCACAGTAAAGGAACCACCAACACTTGCATCAACACCAGATCCACTGTCGCTGCCCCACCACACAACATACCATCAACACCCGCATCACCACCAAATCCACAGCCGTTTCCCCACCACACAACCCACCAACACCTCACAAATCTGAAATCGCCACACAACCCACAGAAACGCACCATCCCCACCACCACCACCACCAACAGACGCACCACCACTATTTTGCAATCCCCAACAACTACCGGCACCAAGCAACCTGCACCACTAAACAACCCGCATCCAACCACCTCACATCACGATCGCACCCAAATCAACCACCGCGCATAGCTCCATCGAACTACCACTACATAGAACCACATCAAAAAATTTTAAAAAGAAGAAGAAGAAGAAGAAGAATGGCCGTCAGCATCGTCGCTGTGAACCGTCACCCAGTTCGTCGTCGCTGCCTGGGTCGCGAGAGAGAGAGAGAGTGCCGGCACAGTTCCTTCATCTTGGGGTGGAGAGAGAGAGAGAGAGAGAGAGAGAGATTGGGGCAATTGATTAATTAGGGTTATTGAAGATATAGTTTACTTATTTAAAACTTTCTTTCTCCAATCATCACGTAAAAAACGGATTGATTATTATAAATAAAAAATAATTTTTTTTTATTTTTAAAACCTGATTTGTGAAATATCAAACTTGAATCTTAAATACCATAGTTTCTGTAATTTCCTCTATATATATATTCCTCAAAAATCTATCTTTGAAGTTAAGACTTCCCCAAACGAGCCCATATCATTATTTTACTTTTTACTAGAGACACGATGGTACCGGGATATGGGGGGTTGCAATTGGAGTGGTTGGTGTGGCTGAACTGGTTGGAAAGTTGGCAGAGGTGATGGCGTTAATCATTTTTGGGACTTTTTTACCCTCAAAAGAAAGGGAACATATGAGAATAATGTGATAGTTTAGAGATTGAAATGCAAAATACAATAGATGCACATACTAAAGTCAATTTTCCCAAAATTTATTCCACAATTCGAAACAGAGGCTGAGAAGAAAATAAACGCCGAAAATGGAAGATGAAGATGATAATCAAAAGCAGAAGAATTCATCGTTTGTTATAGAAATTCCATCTTACGAACAAGTGATTGAGGGCTCTCAATCCAAAGCGATGCCGTCGTCGCTCTTTAACCCTTCGACGTCGTTTTCTCGGACTTTCAATTTTATTAAAAATTCCGATTTCTATACACCTCCTCCTCCTCCTGTGCCGCCGCCGGACGCTTCACCTTCCAATACTCCCCCTCCGAGGTGGCGTCTCTATCTCTATCTTTTTTCTTATATTTGCATTTAGTTGTGGAGTTAGAGATATAATTGGTATTATTTGTTATGGTTCAGGCAAAGTGCTCAATCGGAATTTCCGGCTGCATCTGGTGTGAACCGGAATGCCATTCTTGTCAGCCATAGACAGGTGAGTTGGTATTGTTCTATGTTAATGCTTGTGTACAGTTTGGGGTTTGAATAATAAGATGTTTAATTTCATTATATGAATTTTGATGCCCTAGCCTGTAAAGAATTGGAATTATTAGAATAGCACTCAATTGATTGAATCACTGAAACACTCGGATGTCCCGTTCAATGAATTTCCCCTGATGCTATCAGTGCGCTGTAATATTTGATACACTTAAGTGTAAAGATAGGATAGCAAGTTGGGATTTCATAGCAATCAGCATCGTTCTAGTTAAGTGAAAAGAAAAGAAAAAACAGCAAGTGTCTTCCTATCATCCTATTCGTGCTTGACCTCACACTTGAAATCAAAGCTGAAAGCATGTGTGGTCTTTTTGCCTTTTATTTCAAAGGTGAAAGGAGATAGAAATAGTTCCATTCTTAAATTGAAGTTGGCACAAATACTAAACATCCACCAAGAGAAACAATAAGGGGAAAAAAAAAAAGGACTAGGCTGCTAAACTGGCAGTCTAGCATGAAAACTTTAAATTCTTGATGTAAGATGGATCAGTTTGATTAGGATATGTTTTTAGCTTTAATATGTTTATTTAACTAGCCTGACAAAATATAACTGATAAATTGAGCAGAAGATTTATAGGCTTCAACTGCATCTGGTTAATACAACCTGGAATCAAATATACATGTGTGAGTGGAGCACTTTTTCCAGTAAGAGTGACTCTCATTACAATTGAACTGGTTAGATAAGGTGGACTTTGATGTTCAATCAGCATTCATTTTGGCCTTTGATATACTTCCGAACTCGATCTCCAAAATTGTCAACTTTGGCTCTTTAATTGTCATTTTACCCTTTCTTCTTATTCCTTTTTCTGCAATTAGTATCTGCCTTTCACAAACAACCTTCATCAATTCCAATCTTCTATACCACCTCACAGATAAACCTATATCCACCCAATTTTAAACATTCAAAATAGGATCAACCAACTCAAACACCAGGTAAGTGGTAACTTCAATACCCTTTGCCATTTTCTTCCGCCACCGCCACCGCCACCGCCACCGCCACCATCATCTTCCTCACCATTTGACAAAACATGTTGAGTATTGTGGTTGAAAACCAACTTCCTAGTGCTATTAGTACAACTTGTCTCAATAATTGTCACAGGGAACTTCAGTTCTTGTTGCTAGCAATCATTTTTCTTCCTGGAAATCCATATCGGCTGAAGTCTAGAGACTAGAATTGTGGGGTTAGCCAATTTGTTGAGGACTTCGAAGGTTTCTTAATGGTGATAGTGTTGTTGATATACAATGTTGTGGTAGTGGTGGATCTTCGCTTTTTGACCTAAATTTTTTTAGATGCTGTGATATTTGCTTAGGACCTGATTTGATTGATGTTACTAATTTTAAGTTCTTTTTTGCACCAATGCTGCCTTGGTTGCAAAACAGTGTAAGATGTTTAGGTGGTTGCTTTTTTCACCCTCACAGCAGCAACATCTACAAAAACTGTTCTGTGCATATTTGGAGAAAGAAAAAAGGAATTTTGTTCCAAAATTTTTGGAAAGAGAAATAAAACAAAATAAAAGAATTACCCAACAATCCCTGAGGTAACTCCCATTTTCGTTGAATTGATAAGGGGCACCTTAAGTCTTAATGGGCAATAGGTGGTGATGAAACTGAGTGCGAGGGACACGAATAAAATAGTTGATGGGTAGCCTTACCTTCATCCTAAATTGGCCAATGTTCTGTCCGGTCTTTCCTTGGGGGATTTCTTATTGGAAAGAGGATATTTATTCATTCCATGATTCTATTCTCTTCCCTTTCATGACAAGAGAAACATGTCCCCATCAGTCGAAGTGGTGGAATCCCCCCCCCCCCCCCCCCCCCAGTCCCATACATGCAATGACACTAAAGAAAGGAAAACAAAGGCACTTAGCCTAGTAGTACAAGAGAAAGGCAAACCAAGACACCACTTTTTGGCACTGACCTTTTTGATCGCTTTTGGCCAATATTTAAACATCACTGCCATGTGTTCTCCTCTTAAAATAAAAGGCTTAATCAACTCTAATCAATGGAGATGACAAGATGTCAGCAACTTTTATATTGCTATAAGCTCACCTCACTATGAACTTTCTGAAAATAAAGACAGATGGAAATAGCAGCCAAACTATATATGAATATCACTGATATGTTTCAGAAATTTCAAAGCAGAGGTCATATAAAAATGTGGAAAGCTTTCTGTTCGTGGAAAGAAAATAACTCTTAAAAGATACATAGGATGGTATCATGGGCTATGATATAGCTGTTGATTAAAAACCAACGGTATCAACCATAAATGTTTTTGAGTTTATTTAAACAAAATTGTCGGTTAGCTTAGACTCCAACCAGAAGTTATATTCAGGTTCAAATGTATTTTTGATACATTTGAAGGTATACAGAGTATATATTTATTCAATATCTTTTTGACCATACAAAATGTTAGTGCAGAATTTTGTGAGAAGAGGAGTTTCTGAAGCAAAACAATTGTTTTTCGGAAATATCCTTTACATGATTTTTAAAAGATCTTTTCATTAAAAACCCTCATGGAAGTTCTAGATAGAAACCTTAGGTGCTCCAGCAGTTTGTCTGAATATTGTGCAGGACTATTCAATCAGGCTGGATTTATCGTCCAATAGTGTGATCTTGTCAAAACGACTTTAATATATTATTTCATCTTTCATTTCATGCAGAAGGGAAACCCTTTGCTAAAGCATATAAGGAATGTGAGATGGGCTTTTGCTGATGTTATTTGTGACTATTTGTTGGGCCAAAGCACATGTGCTCTTTATTTGAGGTTTGAACTCTTACCTATTTCGTTTTATTTGGTGGTACAATCGAATAAATAGATTAATAGATATTTTCTATACTAAAAATGCAAAGTGTTTTGGGAGGTTCATGAATTGGGCTGACAATATATCTTGTTGAATCAACACCATGAACTTCCATTTTGTTTCCATGGAGACCGCCTAACGTTTACATTTCATTAAATCTGGTCAAGAAATGCAAGAGACATTTCGTAACCATCAGATTCTCAATAATATCAACTCAGTTTTCATTTTTTCTTATAAAACAATCAATGTTAGTGATAATTTAATTCACATAAACCTGTCTCAATATGTGGAGATTGAACCATGTTTTTGAAGGCCAAACGTTGAGCCTCCGTTCCAAATTTATAAAATATTTATAAATGGTCAAACTTCATTTCCAAACACACATTACAGTAGACTCACAAATACTTTTTTATTTTTATTTTATAGGTAATCCGAAAATTTTATTAATTAAAAGAGAATACACAGGAAGTGTATAATCACACTTTAAACAAGACAGAAACAACATGAAATTAGGCAACCTCTCTATAAGTTTAATAGCTGCGACATTAAACTAAGTATACAAACTTAAGTAAAACGTTTTTCTTATCTGCTCTATTGCTTGTGTTTGGTCTTCAAAACGGCGGTTATTCCTTTCTCTCCATGAGCACCATACAATGCATCCCGAGATAAGATTCCATAAAAGCTTGCTATTCTTATCTCGAAATTTTCTCCTCCATGTCCACAACACATCTTCTATACGCTTGTGCAGCACCCAATCCATATTCTAGAAGGCTAGAATACTATTCCACAGCCAACGAACACCATCACAATAAATGAATAAGTGATCATTCGTCATCCCATCTCTCTTACACATATAGCACCACTCGGTTACATAAAAGTCCTTTTGTCGAAGATTATCCATCGTTGACATCTGCTCTCTCACAACTGTCTACAATAAAAATGTCACCCGTGGAGGTAATTTACATTGCCACACCATCTTACAGGAGAATATGCTCTCCACAGGTCCTAAAAGGGATCTAAAATAAGTGCGAACTGAAAAAATATCATCTCATATCATCCTCCACCTGCTACGATTACCCTCTCTGACCCGAATTTGTATCTCATGCACAGAGGTCAAAAATCTCGCATAATCATTTAATTTCCAATCTTGTAAGTCCCTCGCAAAAGTAATATTCCAGCTGTAATTCTCATTATGCATGGCTAATTAGTCGCTCACCATAGCAGAAGGCACTAAGGCAATGCGGTGCAAGGAAGGAAATCTGGCCTTCAGCGGTTGATCTCCACACCAACAATAATCCCCAAATATGATATCATTACCATTCCTCACCGCAAAATTCAGTTTGTCCCGAAAGTTACTCCATCCTCGTCGAATATACCTCCACACACACCCCATAAGAACCACAGCCATCAGCAGTACACCACCCCCTTTCCTTCACGCTATATTTCGCCCCTGTGATTTCTCTCCAAAAGCTCACTTCAAATTGCCACAACCACTTGCCCAATAATGCCTTTTTTAAACAAGACAATGCTCCTCACTCCAAGGCCCCCGTCCTCATAGTAGAGCAGACAGTACCCCAATTAACCAAGTGAAGTTCCTCTCCTCCCCCAGCCCTGCCCAAAGGAATTTCCTTTGAAGCCTCTCTAATCTATTTGGCACTACAGCCGGAATAGGAAACAATGACAAAAATAAGTAGGGAGATTAGAAAGAGTGGATTTAATGAGGGTAAGTTAACCTCCCTTAAAGAGATATATACGATTCTATCCCGCTAACCTCCTCTTCACCCTTTCCACAATATCATTCCAAATATGTATGCTTTTGAACCGTGCCCCTAAAGGAAGCCATAGATATGACATATGCAACTGCGCAACCCTACGTGCCAATATTTTTGGTAGCTCTTCTACGTTAGCGACCTCTCCTACTGGAATAGCCTCAAATTTTTCTAGATTTATCCTCAAACCAGATACAACTTCAAAGCATAGAAGCAAGCAGTGCAAGTTTCTGAATTGTTCAACTTCTGCATCACATAAAACCAGGGTGTTATCTGCAAGTAACAAATGAGACACTTGTAAGTGGCCAACCATACAGCCCTTTATCAAACTCTTCCACTGATTTTTCAAGCATCCTACTGAAAGCCTCCATCAAAATAACAAATAGCAATGGAGACAGTGGATCCTCTTGCATCAATCCTCTCCAGTGTACCATTGACCAACACTGAGAACGAAACAGTAGAGATACAAAACTGAATCCACTTACACCATTTATCCCCAAAGTCACATTGCCGAAGCATATACAACAGGAAACCCCAATTCACATGATCGTAAGCTTTCTGAATATCGAGCTTACATAGCATCCATCCCTGAAACCCCCAAACGCAGCCTTGAGTCAAAGCATTCATTCGCTATAAGTACCGAGTCTAAAATTTGGCGTCCTTCTACAAAAGCATTCTGAAACTTGGATACTACTTTCCTCAGCACCTCCTTTAATCTGTTTGCTAGAGCTTTCACAATAATCTTATACACCCCACTGACTAGGCTAATCGGGCGAAAGTCCTTAATATCAGTCGCTCTCGATTTCTTAGGGATCAGCACAATAAATGTAACATTAGAACTTTTCAGAAACCTGGCACATTCAAAAAAATAATTAAGAACTTCCATAATGTCCGATCGCACCACCTCCCAACACGCCTTGTAGAATGAGAATGAGAAGTCATCTGGTCGACGTGCCTTATCATCATTCATACTAAATACTGCCTCTTTAACTTCATCCTCCCCAAATGATTTCTCTAACCAACCGGCATCCTCCTCCGTGATAGTAGAAAAAATCAATCTCTCCAGCTCTAGCCTCCACTCAAACTGCTCCCAATAAAGATTCTGATGGAATTGGAAGCTTACCATTTGGATTTCAATACTCTGTGGCTCCTCATAAGTAACTCCATCTACCTCCAACACTATGATAGAATTGTTGCGCCTATTAGAGTTGGCGACCCTGTGAAAGAATTTAGTGCATTTGTCCCCCTCTTTCAATCACGTGACCCTAAATTTCTGGCGCCAATCAATCTCTTCCATTCTCATCAACCTCTCCAGCTCTTCTCTTAGTACTGTCCATCTCTCCTCCTCTCCAGCCAACCCTTGGCTCTCCTCGCGCCTGTCTAACTCTTCTCTATCGGAAAGACACTGAATTTTACGATAGAACAACATTGCCCACAACCTCCTCATTCTATCTCTTTAAATCTCTTCTCAAAGTCTTCAACTTCTGACCCAACACATAACTTGGAGACCCCCTAACTTTATAAGATGCCCCAGGTCCGTACTTGCTCACCGAAGCGTTCTACTTTCAATCACATCTTCTCAAACCTAAAATACCTTCTTCTACTACCCCTCTTGCTCCCAGATAACAGAATAGGGAAGTGATCTGAGTAGACCCTCCCTAATCTCCTTTGAGTGACATCTCAGTACTTGGTCTCCCACTCTCCACAAATCAAGAACCTGTCTATTCGAGAAAGAACTGGATGGTCCCGATTAGATGACCATGTAAACTCGCCTCTGATCATGGGCATATCCACCAACATATTTTTCCTAATAAAATCTGAAAAATCCTCCATAGCCTAATTAATCTCCCACCACTCGACCTCTCAGTAGGAAATCTAACCACATTAAAGTCACCCCCAATATACGTTGGGAGATTCCACCAAGCTATCATTCCAGCCAACTCATCCCACAAGTCCCCTCTACTTTCATTAGAATTAGGCCCATAAACTCTTATGAACATCCATTGGAATCTATCCCCAAGATTTCTAAATGAAATCGATATAGAAAACAACCCTACACTCACCTTTTCCATCTCAAGCACAGGACACGTCAACCAACTTACTAAAATCCTGAATTTTTTGCAGAACCCAGTTTAAAGTTGGGTGTCCAACTCAAAACGCATTCCCTTTCGCTGTATCCTCCTTGTGACAACACTCTAAATGATTAAAGGATTGTCCCTCAATTTCCTCCACTTGTACAACATCGCTGTTAATTCCTCCTTTATTGGCGTCATCTACCGACAATACCATAGTCTTTTCAATCCCCATGTCACTTTCTTTTAGAGACTTAGCGTACCTTCTGTTATATTTGTTCGCAACCCTAGTCGTCGAACGTGTCGCGTCGTGTTCTTTCGCAACTACCGAAACTGAACCCTCTGCTAATACAGATCTCGTCCCTTGTTCAACTAATATTAATCCATCAGCCTGTGGAATTGTGTCCATAGCACCCATTATCACTGTCCCCAAATTCTCTATACTCGGCTCCCCTTCCTTAGACAAAGGTACCACCTCCTAATTTACTGCAATCCCTGAGTCTGTCTTATCCCTATCCAAATCCACTAAGTCGACATTGTCGTCATTTTTGGAGCACCCTGCTTCAATCTGCTTCTGAGACTCACAAGTGGGTTCTTTAATATGGTCTGCATTCGATGAGAACTCCTTATGAGTCAAGCTTGCTACTTGTTTTTCTACAATTGGATACTCATTCACACCCACCCATACTTACTGCTACAACATAACATCCTGGACCTCGCTTCAGACCCACGTCCCACTAGTCTAGTTAATTCATCCAACGTCCCCTTCAACTCCTGCACTCGGACCATTATTTCAGCCATATTCAAGCAATTGTCATGTAAACCTTCAGCATTTGCTTCCATAATCTTGGGCGTTATACGTTGACCTACGTTTTCACTAACATTAGCCATCCTTTCCCTTTGTCGTATCACCCGTTGATCAGCATGCTACGAGACATGTAAGTTTGCTGTAACTTCAGCATAAGTAAACCTTTGTCCATTTCGTTCCTCCACCATTCGACGTTTAACCTTATTCCCAGCAACAAATGAATCGACAACTGTTTGAAACACCTGTGAGACTAATGCCCATCCCTCTCTATTCACACCTTCCGGCACCATGACAACTCCCTTCCTGCGCTCTCCCCATATTGCGCTATCATTAAATATCTACCACGGCGGTTGACACAATGTTGTGCCAAGCAAGCTCTTGAGGATTCATTGAATTTAAAGACAAAATCCTCTAAAGTACTGGTTTTCAATCAATCCACCATATTCACCATCCAGAGTGCACCAAACCTCCCCAAATAAATTGCGTCCGATAACTTCGATCCCCATTTTGTCATCCTGATAGTGCCGGAATCGTTCACAGATACTATGAACTCATTCGCCTCCACCATAAATCAACGATTGAATACTAACAAACGTGCATCCGTTGGCTTTTTCCCCTGATTATGTAATAACGGCACATCTGATGGTAGAATAGACAGATGGGGTGGTCGGGAATCGTCAAAATCGGTTTCCAGGATCGTCGGCTCCGGCGCGTCGACTGCACGAGCCGGAACACTCGCCACCGGAGCGGCGCGTTCCACAGGCAGCCGACCGACCGCGTTGGAATCGCCTGCTGATGCCTGTCGCCAGGAGCGTCTGCAGGGTGGTTGGTCGGAAAGTGAGTGAATTGCGTTTGGGACCCAGGTCTAGGGTTTCCACCTAGGGCTTCATGTGGGTGTTTGTAAGGGCTGAGTGGGTTTTGTGGCATGCGGCCTGTATTTTGTGGTGTGATGCCGGAGTTTTGGTGGTGGTGTAGCGGTTGGGTTATGTTGGAGGTGGGAGGGAGCTCCATGGCTGGGGGGATTTCACGACAACGTGAATTGCACGAGAGAGGTTAGAGCAAATTTCAGAGGAAGTTCAATGATTCACAAATACTAGCCACTTATGATTGATTCATTTCTTTTATAAATTAAACCATTTGTAAATTCTTCCTGACTAGAGTCGAGAATTTTACAAGTTTTCTCAAACATTTCCGAAGACCTTCCAAAAGGTCTATGTTTCTTTCCCCATCAGAATTATCATTAAATCTGAAGTTCAAACCATGCTTATAGTCATACAAGTTACCTTTTTTTCATGTGTTTTTAAAGATTGAGATTTTAACATATGAAATCTTCTTCTTGCTAATCTTTGTGAGATAAAAAATAATTGAACAAGAACAAGATTAGAAAGAAAGAGGAAGAGGGAAGAAGAGGGAGAGAATAGAGAATTTAGATGGAGAAAATATGAACTTATTCAATATCATAGTCTAATTATTACAATTCTTTAAATCCCCCATGTATATAGGGTTTAAACTAGTCTAGTTTAGGTAAGATGCAACTAATAAAATACTAGAGAATATATTAAGTACAAGTAAGCAATAACTCATAAAATACTAAATAATCTATTAAATAAAACCCTAATTGTGTTTCCTAAAATAAGTATCTAATTTGAGAAGTATTACATATAATATATCTTCTAGGATTCTCATAATTTTTCCTAGGATGATAGAACTCGACTCTGATGAGATAGATTGCAACTTTATCCTTCAAAGATGTCGTCGATCTCTTGTCCCGATCAAGTATCAGTTCTGAACTCCTAATAGCTACATATGATGTAACAAGTACTAAGTTGACTATCTTTCTTATCGATCAAACATTGATACCAAACTTTGAAAAGTAGTTGGTGCAATTTATCTACAAAAATATCAATTTTCACATAATGAGGAGCACAAGGAACTAGCAGATCAGATTGGCCGTCGGATATACTGCAACAGTGGTGAACTGAATGTGAACTGATAATGAAACAATTATTCTATATTGAGAATATAACTTTCATTCAAGTGTGATGTCTAGTTAAATAGACCATTTTCATGTGAATGAGCAAAAAACTTTTTCTTAACGTGTTGAGAAAATCATGGGAACAAAACAAGTAAAAAAAACATAAAAATCACCTTCAAAATGTCCAAGCCTATATTGCGCATCAAAAGCAAGTTCATAAATTTCACGACGCATTTTAATTTCCCTTTTAAACCTCACATGAAAATTAGGAAAATTGACAATAAAGTATGGAGCTAAAACAATATAATGGTAATTAGTAGACAACAATCGAATATCAATGGGAATAGTATGCAAGCGAACAATTGTATTGGAGAATAGCGTGGCAACCGGGAGTATCATCGAGTTGAAGTAATGCCATAACGTAGATAATGTTAGAGCCATGCAAAGGAGCAGACAATAACAATTTAAACACGAAGACGAGGACATGTGGAATTTGTGGCTTAGGTGAGACCCAATAAGTAATTTTCGTACTATGTCATTGCTAATTGTATCAACTACAAAGGTGTGATCAAGAAAAGTGACAATACAATGCTCATAACCCTCACGCTCTCCATTGCGATGTCGCTATTTCAGTTTCATTAGCTCTTGTGCAAAGGAAATAGACAGCTGCACTATGATCATTGAAACAAATTGTTAAAGATTGTATAGATCATGTCAAGTAAGGTTTGATAATAAAGTTGCACTTCTCAAAAAGTCTCACTACCAAATTCATTGCAAAAGGAAAAACATCATTATTGTTCTTTTTTACACTATCCAAAAATGAGGGAAAGCAATTCTGGGGAGTGATTGTCGTTTACTGCCAATATTAGAGTTATAATTATCTCCATGAATGTGAAGATATTTCCTGCATGAGTTTCTCTTAGGGCCAAAAGAAAATGTTAAAACATGTGAGTTGTCGTTTATTCACAATCTATATGTGATAGTTATCATTTACATTACCTATAGTTTTAAATATTCTCCCTTAGCATACATTTTGGTAGATTTATTAGAGAGAGATGCAAATGATTATACAATTAATGCAAAGATATCCTTCATTTTTGTCATCACTAAATGGGACATTAGGTGCAGTAATTCGAGATATTTCACTAAGGCAAGAAGTAACTGCTACTTTTATAACATGTGGATGCTGTAAAAGCTCATTCGAGACCAATGCTATTATTAGTGGGGAAAAATGTAAACATGGAAATAGTGGGTGATTGGTCCACATGAGAGTTCTAATCCTAATTTGGTCAAGTAAAAGTAGGAGTGCATTAAGAGATAATGAAGGTCGAAGAAGCTATTTTTCAGTTGCTGTTAATTGCTTTGCCAACTTTTGTTAAGCATATCACAATATTTTGACTAAATTTACATCAAAGTGATTCATTCGTTTTCTTGTTTTTAAATATTTTAGCTTAAAAAAACTAAAACAATAGAAACAACTAGTATATTTTTTAGCAACTTTTTATTTTTATTTATTTATTTATTATTTTTTATTATTATTATTTTTTTAAAGAAGAGCAATTTGCAACTAAAAAGTAACACATTTTTTTTTTTTTGTTTTATTATTATTTTTTGTCAATAAGAGGCCAAACATTTAAAAGAAACTAAGGTTTCAGTACAACAAAATTGATGCCAAACTAAAAGTCAAACGGGAGTAACCTAATGTCTGAATCATTGTAAAGCATGCGCCATCCACCCATGCTCTAGAATAAAATAATCCTTCACTAGTAATGAAAGTGGTTGGAGAATTGAGGCACCAACTACTGAGCTGGATATTGGAGAATTCATACTGCTACATAACCTGTACATTGAATAAAATACTTTTTCTTTTTTTCGTCTTTTTTAATTTTGTTTTAGGATTCTGCCAGCGCGGGTTAAGGGAGAGAAATTAATCTTTTTGATAATAAACTGCAACAAAAAGTAAGTAGTGGAAAAGTTCTGTATGAATGACAAAAAGATTTTTTTAATTTTAATTTTAATTTTTTTCCTTAAATTATGAACAACAAGCAATTTGAAAACAAAGTAGGAAACAAAATTCTCTTATCTGCTAAGTTTATTTTATTTTTTTATTTTTTTTTCGGTTATGGAATGATTGGATTTAAGGAGGTGTAAGTGAGGGTGGTTACGGATGTGGAGGATGGTAGAGGTGCTGTCTGGGTATGATGTGAATGAACGTTGGCTTGGGTCTTAGGAAGACGCAGTACTAAATTTTTGAACTTGAAGACCTATCAAAACTTCACGTATTTATTTGGCTAAAGGAATACAACTTTCTCTAATATCGAACAAGAACGAGATTGAGAAAGAAAGAGGAAGAGGAAGAGAGAGGGAGATAATAGAGAGAAATTAGAGGGAGAAGATATGAGTTTATTCAATACCAAAATCTAACTATTAAAATGCACAAGCCTCCTTTATATAAGGTTTAGTTAAATTTAGATAAGAAACAATTAATAAAATACCAGAAAATCTATTAAACGTAGGTAAGAAACAACTAATAAAATACTAGAGAATCTTTTAAATAAAATGCTAATTATGTTTCCTAAAATAAGTATCCATTTTGGAAAGTATACCATATAATATATCCTCTAGGATTCCCCATCACTTTGCTTCCCTAAGTGACATTTGATATGAAGTTATTAGACTTATCAGATATTCGACCTACCTTACTTGGTTAAATCACCATACTTCCGTAGCCCATCTCCAATCATCAATGCCTTGCGTTGAAAGTAAATAAAGGTAGTGGGACTTCATTGGTGGTGCATGTAGGAATCTCCATTTTGGCAGAGTTCTATATCATATGATTTCTTGTCCAAGCATTGCTCTTGCATGACTCATGAATTTTTTAGCATGGACGTATCTAATATTAGAATTAAATTGTTCTCTATTACAGTCTTCGGTATCATCTACTCCATCCTGACTACCTGTATTTTCGGATAAGGGAACTGCAGAAGAACTTCAAGCTTCGTGTTGTTTTGTGTCATGTTGATGTGGTAAGTCCTTGAGAAATTGTGTTTTCTGCTTGGCTCTTTAATGCAATCACTAAGTCATCATTGTTATTGGTACCAGGAAGATGTTGTTAAGCCGTTACTTGAAGTCACAAAAACAGCTCTACTTCATGACTGCACTCTTTTATGTGGTTGGAGGTATCTTTCTTGCATACTAACTTTATTAGAAGATTCTAGGCCATATGATATGTAATATAGATGATCATAGCAATCCACTTTGCCTGTACGTATGTTTAGCATGTACATTTTTATGTGCATATGTATGTATATATGCATGCACACATGCTTGCACATACATACATGCTTTGGCAGAACATGAAGCCATGACAATGCTATGAGTGTTCCTGGATTGTTGCGGCAGCGTTTGAAATACCAGGAAAATACGTGGAAAAGGTGAAGGAAGAACTATTGGAAAGCTTTCCTGCATGGATGTGATTTGCATTTTTTTCTCCTTTCCTAACATCCAAACACTAAATAAAATTTGCAGAAACTGTTGCTTTTATCAGATTAAATTATTGATAAGATTTTCATCTAGGTGGTTTGTCAAAAATGTGTTCTTGAACTTTTTTATATAGATGCTTTCGAAGCTGTGTGCACTCTGAATGCACTAAGCAACCTGGTTTCCTCACTAAAACTCACTTTATTTCTGCTTGTCAATTTTATTTAGCTTGGAAGAATGTGGTCGATACTTGGAGACAATTAAGGTTTATGAGAATAAGTCTGCTGATCTTATTCAAGGGCAAATGGATTCAGATTATCAATCACGGGTATTTATCTATGAGATTTTGGGCTAGTAATGAACCATCTTCTATAGGAAACAATTAGTGGAATTTAGTATATAGACAACTGATCTTCCTTTTTCTTCACAGCTAAATCACGCTCTCACGGCGGTACGACATGTTAACAAGACAGATGTTGTTACTCTTGGGTCTACATTTGGAGTAAGCCTATGATTTCAAATGCACTATTTATTTTGTAAGTGGTATCATTGTTTTGTTACTCAAAAATCAAGTTTTGCTCGCTGCAGTCTCTTTCTCATATTATGGATGCATCAATGGAAGATCTAGCTCGTTGCCCAGGCATAGGAGAACGCAAGGTATTTTCTTTGTTTTCATCTATTCTGTTCAAGTTTTTGAATGGGTTGATCATGGGAGGCGTTTTCTGTCGATGGGAGCTTGGTATTTCTCTGGATTACCTGTTTCTCTTGCATTTCAGTTTTGGGGTTGGATTTACTATCTATTTAATTTTTCTTTTTCATAATTTATCTTTTACATGACTGTCTACTTCTGTCTCATAATAAAAGATATTAAACAAAATTATTAAGCCAATTTCAAGCTTGCCACAATATTGATTCATAGGAAATTAGACCTATAGTCCCAAACCTACTTGTAAATGTGCACTTAGGTCCCAATTCAGTTTCTTTTGGTAAACGGATCCATCCTTTACTCTTTAAGTTTTAATAGTAAGTGGGTTCCAAGAGGAGATCACTTCAGTTTGAAAGGGGACCTTGCTGCACGAATTGAAAGTTGGCCCTTTCGCCTAGAAAAGAAAATTGAACAAGGGTTGGGTGCACATATCGACATAGATTGGGAATTGTTGGTGTAATTTTCCTTTTTAAGTTATTGCAAATAGATAAGATTCAAATGCACAGCGCGAAACGAATGACTTTAGGTAGTTATGTTAGAACTTGTAAGTATGCCAATTTGATTTAGATGCTAATTTTGTATGTTGTGTATGTGATAGGTATGTAGGCTAGCCACTAGATATAAATTAAGTTACATTTCAGTCATGTTGACCCGGTGACAAATTTTAAACCATTAAAATCAAGGAGATTTAAGACATTGCATAAACGCATTGCAGCCTGTCAGGAAATGAGTTCTTGATCCTAAAGTGACCCATCATGGTAGTTCTATCACCTGAATTATAGCAAATCCACGTTATTTGATTGTCATATTCTGCTTATATGGGTTGTTTCTTTCAGATCACGGGATCTGCTATCTATTTAGAAGAGTCGTGCACTGCAAAATAATCCATTTGCAACCTTTTTTTTAGCTTACAGCCTACTCCAAAACTGTTTTCTTTTGCATGTGCATGTGTAAAAAGATAGTTTAGATTGCTTGTTGCATGAGCACGTCTACAAGTCCATTCTGGGTGGTATTACATAATAAAAGAAATGGAACTTTCCAATGTGTTTTTCATCAATTGTTGAATGTAAACTGTGATGTAACGATGAATCAGGTAAAACGCTTGTATGATACTTTCCATGAGCCTTTTAAACGAGTAGTTCCCAACCACCCTTCAATTCCTGAAACTCCGATCCATGACAAGGCTGGACCTAGGTCTGTCAATGAAAGCAATGACAATGATGAGGAGTTTCAGGATGCAAGCAAACGGAGGAAGAAAGGACCAGAATTAAGTGTCAAATCGGCATTACAGGCAGCTTTTCTAAAGTATTCAGGTAGAATTGGTAAAAAGAGCAACAAACTATGACAGGACGAGGTAGAGAAGGAAATTGTTGGTACTGAGCATGCAAATAACAGTAAGGAGTGTGCCAGTTCGTCTGAGATCTTATAAAGATAACTAACTCCTACTATGATCTTCGTACGTAAGTTTGCATGGCTATACTGTGATTAGTAATGCACAATTTCTTGGAGTCTCTGTTCTTGTCTGCCCCAATTGTTTCCTTCCTCGAAACTCCCTTCTTCCCAAAGAGAATAGATGGAGGCTTCGCAAAAAGCCCCAACAAATTTTATATACAAGAGGAATTTACTTAGAGAATTAAACTTTTCTGTTACTTGCACATGTAAGTTGTCATTTGAGATCAGCTCTTGAAATATAAATATGTAAGCATTTTTTCTTGGGGTGAGGTGTTGGGGGGTGGGGGGGGTGGATTTTTTTGGCTAAGCTAACTCAGTAGAAATATTAAATATATTTGTACAATTGAGTGAATTTATTAAATTTTACGAAGATGCATAGGATTAATTTTGATATGAAATACTAAAATAGACGTATGCATGAATTTATGAAATTTTAAATTTGCGCAGCCTCTTTGAAACTCGCACATGTTAGAAATCATGGGATGACCAGTAATTAGATTCTACTCACAGCCATATGTTCATATGGATGCAGAAGTCAGAAAAAGCTCGGATTATTTGCTAATGAGTAGTAACTGGAATCGTAAAATGCATATTTAATCAAAATTAAACACATAAATATTTAGTATTTGATTAGCACTTTTTTTTTTTTTTTTTTTCGTAATTTATGCAGTTTCGTATCTCCAAGTCTTCTTAGGTGCTCTTCAAAGAATTCCAAAAATATTACACTTTTCTCTCTATTAATTTTCTAGTGTGGGTATTAATGAATTATACTAATCCTATGGCTCCGTTTGT
Source organism: Osmanthus fragrans (assembly GCA_019395295.1). Taxonomy (NCBI): domain Eukaryota; kingdom Viridiplantae; phylum Streptophyta; class Magnoliopsida; order Lamiales; family Oleaceae; genus Osmanthus; species Osmanthus fragrans. Next base: position 14,544,287 of record CM033356.1, read on the forward strand.
GTCCTATTAATCATTCATAAAAATGAAAAATATGATCGTTATCAATCACATGCAGTCACTATTTTTTACTTTTCATATTTTGTGTGGGGTTCATAACGATTATATTTTTCATTCTTATTTTACAAATAATGATAATCAGACGAGGTCTAAATGTGTAATGCTTTATATGTATTATAAAAGTAATATTTGAAGGTGTGAAAATATTAAAAATAAAAAAATATAATGAATGTGTTAAATGAACATTCATCATAACTAAATAGTTGATAAAATAATTAATGATAAATGGTTCAAATGATTAATAATTGAAAAATGAAAAGTAAGGTACTAATAATATAATTAAATACATATTGAAAAACGAAAAGTAAGCGTAAAATAGTCAAAAAAAAAAAAAAAAAAAAATGATTCTCACTTACGTAGTATTGAATATTTATAGATAATAGAGAATGTAGTATAATTGTATAAAGGTAAATTAATGTAGAAAAGGAAACATTCTTTTTCTTGTTCCTTATTTTTTTTCTTTATCATACACTTTTTAATCTTAGTAGATTGGAATGACTCTAGTCAGCATGTATGTCTATATTCGTTGCAGTAATTTCGGTTTAACTTTAGATATTAAATTGTGTAGTACATTATAGTTTAACCCTGATTCTTATTTAAAGTCAACGAAGTGACCTAATCGAGCACAATTGATTAAAACTCCAATTAATTAATTCTTGTACCGATCAACTCTTGATCGTCCACGATTAATTGACTAGTTTCAATTATATCGACTATAAATCAAAATTGTACTCTTAAATCAATAAAAGTTATCGAAGTTTATTTTATTCAATAATTAATTCCTCTTAACATATCGTTAACAATTTGTTCCCGTCATTTATAAAATAATTACATATAAATTGTTTCACCAATTAGCCATTTCAATTATTTATATAATTCCACCAGTACCATTTTTCACTTTGCAATTTATTGTGATCGTATCACAATTAAGATTTTTAATGTCATTAATAAACTATTGAGCTCGGAAATTGCTCATTAGAAAAATAATTGTGGTAACAACCATTTCGAGTTTCATGTTATGAAAATATGTTCGTCAATTATTTCATTATAATTTTCAAAGTAACGAGTTGTTGATAATATAATTTAATCTTACTCTTTGTTACTACTTCAAAGAACTCAAATTATTAGTTAACGTTAATAATCCGTTCAAGATTCAAGCGTATGTTTGACTGTCGATAACATTTAGGCCTTGTTGGAGCCCCTCTTTTTTCAAAAAAGAGTTTTTGAAATAGTGTTTTTTGGAGAATGTGTGGTTGAAAAAGAAGATAAAGTTTTTGGTATATGTATAGTATTATTTTATGAAATATTGTGTGGTTAAAAGTAAGATAGAGAAAAAAAAAAAAGGATATGATATTATATGATAAGGGCTCAAACAGGGGCTTAATGTTGTATAGTCATCACAAAAAATTAAATGGTACGTAATTTTGTCCAATATATGTTATATGTATTACTATATTTATTATCAAAGTCATGATAAACTTTGAAAAATACAATACAAATCTTATCAAGATAAAGTATGTGATTTTATTTATTACTCAAAGACAATTAATTTTGATTGCTTTATAAATTGAATCTTTATGCACTTAACAACTTAGGGGGCGTTCTCTTCGTATTTCAGTTTTGTCTTTTGAGTTTTGAATTCGTTTTGTATTTTGGGTGTCCATTTTGATATTGTTGAAAACTCGTTCTTTTTGTCGTTTTGAAAAAATATTTCTCAACTCGTGTTTTTTGAGTTTTGGCAAATTTGTGAAGAAAATAGCCAAAACGTAAAAAAGTTGTTTTCTGTTTTCTTCACAAAATTTTCAATCGTTTTTAAAAACTCGTTTTCGAAAATGGGAAAAAGAAAGCGTTTTTAATGTTTTGAAAAATCGAAAACAGAAAACGGCCCGAAAACAGTAAAAAGAATGCCCCCTTAAATACTCAATTTATAATAATATCATTGATCAAGGTACATTTTATTATTTGCTCAATTTTTAAATGCATGTATAATGTATCAAATAATATAAATCTATATTTATTCATTCAAAATATAAAATAGAATACATTGGGTATATATCCCAACAATCTTCACACTTTCCCTAAAGTATATTAGACATGTTAAACATTTCTATTTTCTTGAAAAGATTTTCAAAACTCCTAGCAGGTAGGCTTTTGTTGAAAGGGATCGCAAGATTTTCTATAGATACAATCTTGTACATTGTTACTTATTCAAGCTAAAAAATCTCTTTGATAAGGTGGTACCATCGCTCAATGTGTTTTTCACGTTGATGGCTAATTGGTTCTTTATCCTCCATTATTGTTTCAATACATTGTCATATGCTATGATACCGAGGAAACCAATTCTAGATCCTTGAGGAACTTTCTAAGCCATACATGTAAAGTCTCGAAAATTTTAGAATAAAATGTAATTGTTCTATATGTTATATTTTTATATTTTGAAAAGTTAAATAATTAAAGTGAAATATGTTTTTAAATCCTTAAAAGGGGTCAAATAATTATATTTTGATAAAAAGAGATTTAATATGTCCTTATTGGACTCTTTTTTAAACTTGTAATTAATTAGAAGTCCTTGACTTGAAGAAAAGTTAATTTGGACAAGCCATGTCAAAGATATTGAAGTCTCAAGAAGTTGCATTTAATTGGTAATTCTAATCCTATTTTTTATTGTGATAAATGTTGACTTAATCCTTTTACAAGTCATTGACACATGATTGGTAGGAAATCATTATTTGAACACAAGTCTTATTCTATAAAGTACAACATATCCTTACCTAAAGTCTACTTTGATACCAATTTTAATTTAATTTCTAGTAAACATGGTTCCCCACTTTACACACAACTCTATATAGACTAAGTCATGATTACCTATATATATAGGACATGATGGTAAAATTTTTGCACACAAATTTATTATATGCATACACGATAGTAGAGAGAGTTAAGGCAGAGAGAGAAAGAAACATAAAGAAAAGGGTTTTCACTTGTATTATTTTATATTCCTTCATAACTTTCAAATCTATAAAGATAAGATACTTTTGTGCAAGTGGTTTGTTTCCATATGTTTTTATATTCAGTAGTTTATGCATGAATTGTCATTGGACCTTCGAATTCGATCTAACGAAATGTGAATTCTATTGGGTCTTTATAATGAAATATGAAATTAAAAGTACTACTGATAGGTGTCTGGTTTGGTCATCGATATACTCCATAAAAAATGTGGTATGAAGTGCTTATTTTGTTGTTATATAATTATTTATGAAAACTGTACGTATCTTATTAGGTATTTTTAGATACTCACTGTTACAATAATTTTATAGGTTAGTTCGGATCGATTGGATTCGTGGCAGGATAATGACGCGGGTTGCTAATGGATTGAAGGAAAATAAAATTACATTTTTCGTCATTCAATTTTATTAGTTAGTTTAATTCATTCCTTAATTTTAGTTAGGTGATCATTTTCATGTATTCGTTTAAACTTTATGGATATTACAGTTATTTTTATTAAATAATTTTATTTTATCGTTCCGCTATTATTATAAAGAAAAGTGAATTTTTTGGTAACGTTTCAAAATTTATAAAAATTTAGGGTGTTACAATACAACTTATTTCCATGATGAAATTAGCAATACAATATTGTTTGGTGCTTCTCCAAACGATAGCACTACCTCCTAACGTGAATACTAATTTTGAAATGTTGACTTTATAGAGTCTTTATCAGATTGAAAATCTGAATCAGTATAACCTATTGGAATTAGATTTGCACTTGAATTTACAATCATATATGCTCTCGTTCTCCAAAAATAATTGGGTATATGCTATATCACAGTCCAGTGCTCTGTCTAAGTTTAGATTGATATCGACTAACAATCCCAACAAAATAACAAATGTCTGATAATAGTATACATGATGCTGTCTATTGCAGATGCATAAGGAATATGTTTCACGCGCTCCGTCTCATCAGGAATTTTAGGAGAATGCTCCTTTGAAAAGCGTATTACACGTCTAAAAGGTAAGCTCCTTTTTTGCCTTTTGCATGGAGAGAAAGCTATCCTCGTATTCTTTCAATCTTTTAAGGATCTAAATACCTAGAACCTAGATAGTCTCTCGCATTTCCATCATATTAAACTAGTGAGCCAAGCATTCTTTTACAAATGAAAATACTTTTTAAATCATTACCGATGAATAATATATCATCTACATAAAGTATGAAGAAAATTACTTCGTTGTGTTTGATGTGCTTGTAGTTGATACAAGGCTCATATAGATTTTGGTCGAAACCATAAGCCTTAATAGTTTGGTCAAATATGATATTTCAAGACCTAGGTACCTATTTAAGCCTATAGATGGACCTTTGCAATTTACAAAGTATTAGTCCCACACGAAGTTTGTGAATAAATGATTGTCTAATAATGAGCAAGCAATATTCGTCTTTCTTCTAAATAGGTTATGTTAAACTCATAATTCACACTTTGCTTTAGTACCCTTTTGCAATAAATCCATCCGGTTACATCATATTGATGCTTTCATTAAGATGTCCATTTAGAAAAATCATCTTAACATCCATTTGTCATATCTCATAATCATAATAAGCTACAATGAATAGGAGAATTCAAATAGATTTAAGCATAGCTACTGACGAAAAGGTTTTTTCATAATCGATATCTTCTTTTTAGTTGAAACTTGGCCACAAGCCTAGCTTTAAAGGAAAAAACATTCTCATCTATTCATCTCTTTCTGGTAGACCCCCTTGCACCCTATGACTTTAACCCATTGAGTTGCTTCTAAAAGATCCTAGACTTTGTTGGAGTACATGGACCCATTTCTGATTGTATAGTAACTTTCCATTATTTTATATCTATGTCCTCCATGACTTCTTTGAGCTGTGTGGGTCCTCTTATTGCTTAATCGTGATGCCTCGAAAGACTCTCTATAGAGCAAGTATTTAGATGAACATCTAATAACTCGTATTTTATCTGAGCTGTGGAGGTTCTTGATGGTCTAGTTCAACTGGAGGTGGATTTAGCTCTCCCACTATATTACTTAGTCCCTAATCAATTGTGTCGGTCAGCAATCCTTCAGTTTTTGGTAAATGAAGGACAAAAGGTTTTGTTCCCCTATGATTTATTACAAGCCGAGGTGTTGCTTGTATATTCCCGCCATTGAAATCGGCTCCATGAAATTTATAGGTAGAATGGAATCATTGATCATAGGTTCTATGCCGATCTCTGAAGTAGATGCAGGGGCGAATCCAACTCCGAAGTTCAGTTAGGGCAGAGGCCACGGAGTTTGACCGTTGACCATTGACAATCAACAATCGTGATAACCTGGTCGTTTATTAAAATTTGATGCACAACTAAAATCAGTGGCGGAACTAGATGCACAACTAGAACGAGAAGAACTAGTTATGAACTTTCATTTTTGTTGGAAAAAATCGCTCTATAATCTGCAAAATATCTCAATTTATTTTTAATTAAAATTGTTAAAAACACAGTGTATGCATGATTCAATTGAGCTCAACATTTTCTCTATTAATTTTTTTCACTTATCTCTAATTTCCTAAACCTAAATTCCCAAATCACAAATCAAAACTCATAAAGCATAAATTATAACCATAACTGATGTAGACCCACTTAGTTACCCACAAAATCAATGAAGAAAAGAAGAAGAAAATTCGAATATCTTACTGTATTGTGAAGAAGAAGATCAGATTACAACCCTAAGGAAACTAAGTCCTTGAGACGCCACAAAGGTTGATCACTCCTTTGATAAGTCGAAATTCTAGCATTCAATCATGAACACAAGAAGGTAAAGCAAAAACTTTTCTTTCTAACTTCAAATTCGTTAATTCCCCTTCAAAATACATGACTGCTGGTTTATATAACTAAAATGCCCTAACTAAGTGAACAGAGAACGAAATGGGCCTAAGGAAAATGTAGGTTGGGCCCAATTGATCAAAACACACGAAAATGGGCCTTAAACAATTACAAGACTAAAGTTAAAATTCCTAATTAATCCTTGCAATCTTCTTGTCCTTCCAGATTTATCCATTGCACAAAAAGATAGGTGACCATCCTTGGTGAAACTTTGGAATCTTCAAATTTAGTTTCAAAATCCTTTAGCACAACCTCTTTGTATTGCATTTCCTTGATCAAGCCTTGCAATGCCTCTTTCATCCTCTTTGCCTTTGTCCTGGTCATTGAACCGCCAATTCCTTGCAAAGGGTCTTGAGAATATTTGGGAACATCTACTTGGTCAGCACCTTGACCACCTCGATCTCTATTATTCCCCTCCTTTTTAGAAGGATTCGTCCTCGAATCACCTACATCAAACAAAGATAAATCAGTAACATGAAAAGTTGCACTAACATTACCATAATCGCTTGGCAAATCTAGCTTGTAGGCATTATCATTGATCCGCTCCAAGACTTGAAAGGGTCCATCTCCTCGAGGCTGCAATTTTGATTTTCGTTGTGTGGGAAATCTCTCCTTATACATGTGCACCCAAACCTAATCACTGGGTTGGAAGACAATCTTCAAACGCCCCTTATTGGCTTGTTTAGCATATTGCTCATTCTTTCTTTCAATGTTGGCCTGAACTCTTGCATGTAAATCCTTCACAAAATCTGCCTTTTTCTTACCATCAAGATTAGCATGCTCATTGGACCGCCAATTCCTTGCAAAGGGTCTTGAGAATATTTACCTATAAATAGATGGTTGAATAAAACTTAAAGAAATTCAGTATGTAGTACAAGTGTCTTTAAAGCATAACCAAGACACTATAAGAATTTCTCCTATATGAACTTAGAAGTGGTTCCGCTTCAATGAAAGTTGGAGTTACTTTCTGAAAAGTTCATGAATACAGATGGGTGCAAGGCCATTAACGCACCAAAGTAAAATTGTGTGGAACATATTGAGATAGAATGTTCACGTGTGATATTGCCGGTAATGTCATAAGGGATAACTGGTTCAAAGCTAAGGTTACCGGGAATTTCGATATTACTTTGCAACGTTAGCACTAATGTAAGGTTTAAATCGAAAGATACACTATCCTATGCGTGATATCGTTTAAAATTCTAAGTTTGAGTTGTAATATTTGAACAAGTGGGGGATTGTTATATAAAATGTGTTATTCAAATATTTCAAATGAGAATTGATGAAATGAGGTTGAAAGAAAAAGAAAGAAAAAACATGACTGGCGGAAAATGAACCATGCGACCGCATGTGCCTTAAGGCATGCGGCCACATGGCTTCGTCAGAATACTCTGATGGCAGCCTTGCCATAACCATGCGGTCGCATGGTTCAAAAAAGTGACCGTTAGACAGTTTTTTCTGAACTCGTCTAACACTTTTTCAACCTCAAACTTCCATTTTTGAGAAAAGTTGGCACCCATACGAAAGTGTATGAAAGAATTCCATAAATAGAGATAGAATTCATGGTTTAAAAATGATCAAATTCTCTATTATGCTTTGATATCTTCTCGCCAACTCTCTTAAAATTCTCTTAGAATTGTCGATATATCTCTCCTTTTGTTCTTTATTTCTAGGTTTCAAAAGTGCTGTTTGCAACCCAGTTTCAAGACTTGAAATCCGCTAAAACTATTTGTGTGTTGGTCCTTTAACATTCTCATTATCGAGAGGACGCAAATAAAATTTTTAGGATAGCATTCCTTGCGATTTGAGTCTTCTTCATCTCTTTTATCATTTTGTTTTGTATCCATTTGGAGGCCTTGTTATTTATTTCGACGAAAATCCTACAAAATAGACACATTACTACAATAACATAATGTTACATATGTAGATTGTAGTGGCAGAATCGATGTACATAATGATTCGATCAGAAGCATTAGACATAACTATAGTAGCGCTCCTGTAAAATAACATGTCGGAATTCGATTCTATGCATCACTGTATATTGACCTGGGATGCTTGAATTGAAAACCTTGGATCGATTGCGAATGGATAGTAACTGAAATTCTAGAATACATATTTAATCAAAATTAAACACACGAGGGTTTAGTACGTTACCCTTGATGCATGCTTTAAATCTTTTGCAATTAACACAATCTCGTACCTCCAACTCTTCTTTGGTGTTATTCCAAGAATACCACACTTTTCTCTACTATTTTCTAGTGTGTGGGCACTAATAAATATTGTTATCACATAATAACGAATATGTTATGATGGTAAATTGACATAGAAAAGGAAAACATTCACTTTACTATTCCTTTACTACGAACTTTCCAATATTAATAGATTGGAAAATATCAATGTTCAGATTTATTGCACTAATTTTGTTAATAACAGTAATTGTGTAATATATCCATTTCACTTTATATATTTTAATTGTGTAATCCTTTTTTAGATTATAACTTTTATAATTTAATCACAGTTCTAATTTTGAAGTCACCGAATGGATTTGGTCAAGCATAATCGATTTAAATTTTAAACTACAATGAATTAACTCTTGTTAGGAAATATTTAGACCAAAATATGTAGAATTAAAACAATAATAAGCAACATGACACATTTATTGTCTCTAGATGATAAAGGTAATTAATTTAATTAACCCTAACTGTAAACAATCCCATAAACGTATGCAATAAAGTAAATAACATCAAATATGATCATGGGGGAGAACCCATGGTCTGGATAAAAATACATCTGGCAAACTTTGCCAAAAATCTACTGGAAATGTTAACTTATAATTAGTTCAAACATCGCTAAATTTTAGCTGACTCTGACTATCTAACTTATAATCACCAAGGAACTCCTTTGGTTGTACGATCCGCACTTCCAATCAATCATGGGCTACTTTTCAGTCCGCATGGACCAACATTGAGTAAACTAATGATTTAAACTTACTACTTCCCATGAGAAATGGCAATAGTTAATTGCACACAATGTCATACCTAGGTAATTATCACTTTGATTGCAGACCCATATTCACACACAAATAGCTACTTGAATTAGTGGAATTTAACTAATGATAGAAACTACAATGAAAAAACTCGTGTCCAAGTCCTATAAATACTAAAAACTACAATGGCAATAGTTTTTTGCTTTTTATTTCCTTTCAACTCTATTCTTTTGGAAAGCAAATGGTTATGATTAAGTCTCTCATATAACCAGTTCCCTATAAGTGATGTTAGTTTTTAGATTCAGGTCGCTGAAAAGTATATATCTGCATTCATGTACCTAAGCTTCTAAATTTATTTTTTTTAAGCTTTTGATTATACCAATTGGTCATAAAGCATAACAAAATTATGCTCTTATTCATTAGTTAAGGACGTACAAAAATATATAGTAAATTGAAGGGCTTGAGAAGGTGCAAGATGTGTGATATTCTTTTTATAAAGAATCTGAGGAATGTGAAGCTTCATAATTAGCACATATGGCCTCTTTAGACAAAATACACCTATCATTTTCGATACTTTGTCCCCCCCAAACCCAAAGACCATGTAGTGTCTTTATACTAATATATACTTTCTACATGTGGATGAGTCTTAGTTTGGCAGGGTTGTGATAATTTCAACATTTCTACTTTAATATAGGGAACCTCATTGATTGGTAGACAGTGCATTCTTGCAATGTTCTGACATGTGAATATGATTGTTTTGATCATCATATATTTGAGTTGTCTGTTCCTTCTGCCAACATATGTATAAACTACTACAGACTATTGCAACGTAACAAGAAGAATTTGTTGGAAATTGGTTTGAAAACGATCGAAAATTGATTAAGTATCGAAAACAAAAAAGTGTTACTACAAGTCAACTTCAGCAAAATATTCAGATCCGATATATTTAGGCAAAATAGTTTACCGCTCCACTGCTTTGGCACTCCGAAACAGGGGATCGACTTGCACGGTTAGGTCGTGGGGGCTCGGGGCAACACTCCCGAAAGAGAATTTTGATTTTCGTGAATATTTGACGCGTCAAAATCAATTTCGAATGAATGAAAAATTGCGGTCCAAAAGTTGGAGGAAGTCAGATAACAATGTCGCTCAAGCGAAAGGTGTTTCGCTTGAGCGATGTCAAGCGAAGAACGAGTGACCAACTCTCTGAAAGTGTCGCTCGAGCGATAATCTAGCGAAAAGCTAGCGAAGTGAATTGATACTTCTTTTCATATGGTTGCGTGATTTTGTCTGCAATATTTCACCCACACCACTTCATCTTCTATATAAAGGACCCTATGCACAACCATTTAACACACCATATCATACTTTGCATTAAGAAATCTTCTAAACTCTTCCAAAACTCTCTATTCTTCATATTCTTGCATTTCCCGGTATAGAGGGAAAACTCCGTCGAAGTTCATTTGTGGTTTATAGTGCTACTACCACAATCCGAATCCGTTGTATCTTGGAAGACAATTGCCATAAACCTTAAGCATCGTTGCGGGACAATATTGTCTTAAGGAGAAAGTGTCAACACTTGCCTCGGATTGATATTCTTCTTCTTCTCCTTTTCAGATTTTATTTTCTGGTTTTATTGAAGTTGCTATACTTATTTTCCTTTCATAAACCTATAGTTTGATTATGCTCTTTTGGGTTGAACTTTTAATCTTTTTCCATTACTTACAAACGATCATTTATCGCTAGTTGTAAAGCCTAAAAACAACAGAATTGTCGTAGAGATTAAGCTCTAGACTTGGTTATTTTTGCATAATCCTTTTTGACTCTTGAAAAGATGCTTGCACGTGATTCACTTATCTTTGATGTTAATTTTATTGCATGTATGAACATCTTTCATTTTTTTTATATTGCCTTGATGCCAATTTTGAACCAAATAACATTGTTTTCAACTCTTCTTTTGCTATAATGGTCATAAGTTAAAATAAGCCTTCGTTGAGGTGGATTGGTCATGTTTTAGTTTCTCATAATTGCTGGTTCTAAATGGAGTTGCTAGCCATTACCTTCTCGGCAGGCTTGCAATTTCCCTGGACAAGTAAATTAAACTATTTTTTTGCTTCTATCATTTATTCAACGATACAAGGAGTTCAATGTACAAAAAGTTCATTTATTTTTCTTTGTGTCGTATGATTATTACTAGAGTCAAAATAAATAAATTTTATTCAAATGGAAATTAGAATTCTTTCAATGAATATAAATTATCAATTTTTGTCTCTTCAAAGACTTTAGTTGAGAATTTTTCTCTTGACTGGAACATAATTTATTGTTCTGAATACATTATTTTTTCAACGTTGTTCACTCGAAATATTTTGCAACATATACTTAAATTTGATATAACTAATGTTTAACACAATTATGTTTTTTTTAAAATATATATACGCTATTATGTAGCCAACTACATTGTGGCACGTGCATCTCACTAGTGTGTCTATATATATATATATATATAATAGAAAAAGGGTCAACAAATAAAAAAATAAATAATTATTAAATAAATTAAATAAATAAACTGTTTCTGCCAACAATTGCTGAAATCAAAGTTTGGTTTCTGCATTAACTTTGGGTTTTTGTGCAACATCCATTTCTTTATTAATGGTCCAACATCATGGTTTCAGTTTCATTTCAGTTTCAACATTTACTGAATTTCGATTAAGCATTCATGGAATTCAGTTTGAACATCAATCGCAAGGTAACTTAAAAGCTATAACTTGATGGGAGTTTTGGTTATAAATATAGATGATTTTGGTCCCCAAGCTCACCACTCGAAAATACAGCATACATCATCAATATAAAGTGTGTAGAGCTTGGATGAACAATGAGAGCTTTGGAACACATCAATGGCCGGAGGTATCAATTCGATAATGAAAATTTTCGATTTTTCGATCCATTTTGTTTCTGCATAATTTGTTTGGATCGATTTTTTGTCTAAAATTTGGTATCAGAGGAAAGCTAACCTCTACCTTGATGTTAATAGAGAATATGCAAAACTCTATCTTCTATGGCTGACTTTTGTTTTTGAAAACAAATTCTAATTTCTGCATGAAATTACTTTTCTAGACTCTGTGTGTTTTCAACTTGAGTTTTGATGGAGAAAAGGATGTATATGAGGCGGGTTCTGACCAGATTGATTACAACTCGTCTAGAGGTTGAAGACTCCTTTTTCCAAAATAGAGTTATGTTGGTTCTTAATTCTCTTGCCATTAGTTAATGGTTTTGAGCTCATTTAAAAATCACAACCACTTTATTGGGTCATATTTGTAAGGGCATTTGAAAATGTTTAAATGGGCCGTTTTACTTTGGGTCAATTGTTGGGCGAACTTGTTTATCATTTCCAATTGTTAATTGGACCATAGTCCTGTTTTATTTATGCAGTCATAAATTGATGCATAACCTACACTATTCATTGGACCAATTTATAGAATTCAAACATGTAGTTTTATTTGTGGATCAATTATGCAATTTAATTCTTGGGCATTTTTTTATTTTTTTAAATTTTGCATATGATTATTTATTTTTGGAATAACATGTGCAATTTTTAGGATTTATTAAATTTTGAATTATGCTCATATTTAGTTTGCATAAATTGATTATGTTTAATTATTTTATGCAATTTATAATGTCTATGAGAATATTTTGTGCATAATTATAACTTGTTAGTTTAAATTATGCTATTAGAATTATTCTCATATAAAGTTAATTGTTTGTGCATAAAAGGATAATGTCGGAGTGATCCGTATAATTTTATTAATTTAATTATTAGCCACAACATCCTTAATTAAATAAAATTATATATTAAGATGGGGATCACATAAGGATTAATGACATTAGATTGTAATTAATTATACTTAATATAACGAATTTTGTCCCACAGGAATTTTTGTTATATTTATACAATTAATTAGAATAAAATATCAAATTATCTCATAATATGCCCACAGGTATTATGAACAAGTGCGTAGTTTTATTATAAAGTCGAAATATTAAATTATTTTTATAATGTACCTATATGGATTAAGTTCATAAATTGCTTGAATTAAAAATTTAGCCCATAGGCAATTTTTATGTCATTATATTCGATTTTAGCATGATTTACATTGGTAAACATGTAATCCACTCAATAAAGCCTCAATTTTAACATAAGCAATTTTAACATCATTCACAACCTGCTAATTTCTCTGATATTCGTTGCGACATTCCCAAATTAAATGGTGACAGCTATAAAGTGTGGAAGGAGAGAATTCTTCTCCACTTAGGGTGGATGGATATTGATTATACTATTAGGAAAGACGAAGCACTTGAAATCACCAATACAAGCACTGCAGCAGACAATCTCTTTATGAAAAGTGGGAGCGATCTAATCGCCTCAGCGTGATGTTCATACGGACTAGAATTTCTAATGGTATGCGTGGTTCTGTCGATTAGCATGACAAGGTCTAGGACTTGATAAAGGCCATTGATGATCAATTCGTCGCTTCAGATAAGGCATTAGCAAGTACCCTTATAATGAAGTTCTCATCCTTAAAGCTCACCAATGTGAAAGATGTGCGCGAGCACATTATGCAAATGAGAAACATTACGGCTCAACTTAAGAAACTCGAGATTGAGATATCTGAATCCTTCATTGTGCACTACATCTTGAATATTCTCTCACAAGAGTACAGACCCTTCAAAATCTCATACAACACACATAAGGATAAATGGTCAATTAATGAATTAATGACTATGTGTGTTCAAGACGAAGAGAGGCTAATAATGGAATGAGGTGAAAGTGCAGTGCTTACTACAACCCGTGAGAAGGGAAAGACTCAAGCCAATCAAAAGGTTGAGAAGGGGAAGGCTCAAACCAATCTATCACCTGATGGTGAAAGTTGAGACTCTAAATGGTCAAGCTCAGAAACTTTATTTCTGTTTGATTGCTCTCACTCATCAAGTCATTTTCAAGAAATTTGGCATTCTTTGATTCCACAATCCTAGTACTGTGAGATTGATAGTAAAATCTGTATCATTTAGACCTTTCGGCATATCCAGTGAAATACCCACTAATGGTCCTTGGGTCCAGCTTTTTCTCTTGTGGATTATAGATCCTCACTTCAGACGGACATCCCTAAAAGCGCATATGTCTCAAACTCGGTTTCCAACCTTTCAATAATTCAAATGTATCTTTGGGACAACCTTAGTTGGAACTCAGTTTAATATATACACTACCGTCTTAAGTGCTTCAGTCCATAAGGATTTAGGAAGATTGGAGCTACTAAGCATGCTCCACACCATGTCTAATAATGTTCTATTTTTTCTTTCTGCCACACCATTCTAATCTGGTGAACCAGGCATGTTATATTGGGCAACTATCCCATGTTCTTGAAGAAATTTAGCAAACGGACTAGGCGCTTGTCCATCCTCTGAGTATCTACCATAATATTCTCCACCTCTATCTGATCTTACGATCTTAATTTGTTTCTCATATTGTTTCTCTACTTCAACCTTAAAGATTTTAAAGGCGTCCAGTGCTTCGCTCTTATTATGAAGCAAGTAGATATACATATATTGTGAGTAACATCAATAAAAGTGATGAAATATTTTTGACCATGTCAGTCCATGTCTGGACTACATATATCAATATGTATGATTTCTAATATGTCTGAACTCCTGTTGGTACCTTTCTTGAACTTGTTGGTCTGCTTTCCATTAATGCAATCACACTAAAATCAGTAAAATCTAGAGTACTAAGTACCCCATTATTTACTAATCTTTTAATTCTATCTATAGAAATTGTAGAGGCCCAAATCTTTCTCTAAAGCTAGGCCCATAATTGTGTGATTAATTTCACATTAGGCCCAATAAAGGAAATATAAGCCCAAAAGATAGTCCAATACATGTTTAAAGGTAAAATGATGTTTATAAAATATTTTCTTAAAAATAATTTGATGAAGATTGGACGGAATGCAAAGTATTTCATTTTATGGCTAAAAGTACATTTCAAATATTTTTAGTCTCCTTTGAGACCCATTTCCGACATAGAAATCATTCGAATTTGAAAATGATATCTGAATAAAAGTTGTATCTCTTTGAGTTAGCTTTCCAACGCAATTTGAATCACCTCAATTGGAAATCATGAGGAAAAGTTATGATAAAAATACTGAAAGCTGTGCAGCGACAACCGGACAACCGGTCGACCGGAGAAACTAACCGGTCGACCGAAAAAGCAGAAAAACCCACGATTTTTTTGAATTAATGGCCACTACTTGCACTACTTAATTACCCTATTTAATATGATCTTTCACCCACCCCAAACCTCACCTATAAATACCCTCTTCACTCATTTGATTTTTCACACCAAAAGCACTTTCAATTTGCTTTCAAAAGTTGAGAGAAAAATAGAGAGTTTGGGAGAGAAAAGGAAGGTGATTTTTCAAAGTGTTTTCCAGAAGTTTTAAGGGTGGGCAAAAATATTCTGCAAGAAGGTTTTTGTGATTTCAAAAAGTGTTTTCAAACAACAAAGAAAGGCCCAAACGTCCAAGCTTCGTCAAAGTTTTGAAGTTCATCCAAAGTTTTTCAAAGTTCATCAAGCATCAAATCGAGGTAGGTAGAGGTGCATAAAATTGTTATACGTGTTTAAGTTATAATTTCTAACAAGTAATGTTCTATGTTAAAGGCTAATGTTGTGTGTCAAATGGTATCGTCGGTTCGGCATGTGCCTTTCATGTCAAATGGTTCCGTCGGTGCGGCATACATTTAAAGGTTAATGTTGTGTGTCAAATGGTATCTTCGGTTCGGCATGCACCTTTCATGTCAAATGGTTCCGTTGGTACGGCATACATTTTCATGTCAAATGGTACCTCCGGGTACGGCATGTTTTATGGAAGTTCTAATATTAATTGTTATGAAATGCTTAGCTTAATCACGATTGCACCTATGACGCCTATTGAGTTTTCAACTCACGGGTTTCTACCCTATATCTACAGATTAAATGTTGATGCACCGGGTTGGATAATGGAAGAGATGGAAGGAGATGCAATAAGCTTATGGGAACCCGGTGAACAAGTGATTTAGATATAAAGTCTTTAACGTTTCAAATGTTATTTCCAACGTTATTTGTTTTAAGTATCTTGAACAAGTCATGATTTCATCAAATAAATTATATTTCGTTATTTTGGAAAGTTATAAAGTGTTTTATTTCAATATCATTCAAAAAGAATGTTTGTTAAGATTTAAGCTTCCGCTAAGATATGCACACTTGTTACTAAACCACCGGTTAAGTTAAGTAAAGTAAGTAGCGTTCCGGTCCACTAGGGGTTGGGGCGTTACAGAAATATGTCATAATCTTTGATGCCACAACATAGAGGAGTCTTCATTAATATTACATTGTTTATTGTGAACATGCATTGAACTATAAGTGATATTGTTTTGTAAATTAATACGATAAAGACCATCAGACAAAATACCATTCCCAACATAATCAGAATTATATAATAAACTGAATGATGTGTTTGAAAAATTAAAGGAATATCCCACGGGTATAAGTCCGGAAATAGATATCAAGTTTCGAGAGAAACTTGGACATAAAAGATCATATCTAATTTCAAAACAAAGCCACTACTTAAAGTTAAATTGCATGCTCCTATCGCCTCCACATGTGAGCCTATCTTGTTTTCAGATAAGATATTTTGCTCACTTGCCACTGGCTTCCTTAGATTTTGCATACCATGCAAGGAGTTTGCAACATGGATTGTAGATCCAGAGTCAATCCACCAGGCGTTAATATTTACATTAACCATATTAGATTCATAACAAACAAATGAGGTTGGCGCAACCTTTCTTCATGTGTCCCTTCTTTTTATAGAAGTAAAACCTAAAGGATTCCCCTCTAATGATGGTGAGCATTTTGTTTGTAAGTTTAAGAAGTCTATATACGGTCTAAAACAAGCGTTCCGTCAATGGTATTTAAAATCTCATGGAGTAATTTCTTCATTTGGATTTGTTTAAAATCCCATAGATCGATGTATATATCAGAAGGTTAGTGGGAGTAAGATTTGTTTTCTTGTTTTATACATAGATGACATTTTACTTGCAACCAATGATAAGGGTTTGTTACATGATGTGAAACAATTCGTCTCTAAACATTTTGATATAAAGGATATGGGTGAGGCATTTTATGTGATTGGCATTAAGAATCATAGAGACAGATTGCGAGAGATCTTGGGTCAGTCTCAGGAAACCTATATCAACAAAGTTTTAGAGAGATTCCGGATGAAAGATTGTTCGCCAAGTGTAGCTCCCATTGTGAAGGATGATAGGTTCAATTTGAACCAATGCCCGAAAAATGATCTAGAAAGTGAACAAATGAAGAACATTTCATATGCTTCTGCTGTCGGAAGTCAAATGTATGTTTAAGTGTGCACAAGGCTTGACATTGCATTTTCTATAGGAATGTTAGGACGATATCAAAGTCGGACCACTGGAGAACAACAAATAAAGTAATGTGGTACCTTCAAGGAACCAAAAATTACATGTTTATGTATAAATGGACAAATAATCTAGAAGTGATTGGATACTCAGATTCAAACTTTGTCGACTATGTTGATTTACGAAATCGACATCAGGGTATATTTTTATGATGGCTGGTAGAGCTATATCATGGAGGAGTGCCAAGCAAACCTTAACTACTGCTTTCACTATGGAAGTCGAGTTCATTTCTTGTTTTGAGTCTACTTCGCATGGTGTATGGATCAAGAGTTTCATATCTGAGCTTAGAGTTATAAATTCCATTTCTTGGCCGTTGAGAATTTACTACGATAGTTCAGCTGCTGTCTTTATGGCTAAGAACAACAAAAGTAGTAGTCGAAATAAACACATCGACATTAAATATTTAGCCATAAGAGAACGTGTTAGAGAAAAGAAAGTGGTCATTGAGTATGTAAGCACTGAATTGATGATCTCTGATCAACTAAAGGTATGCCACCATTGAAATTCAAAGATATGTAGAGAAAATGAGACTTGGTTCCACTATGTAATAGTATATACAAATTTTTGTACGAAACTCTTATTTATTGTGTTTTAAAATCGAAATTCAAGATTTATCTATTTATTTATTTTCATCATAAATAAATAATCTTGAGGAGACATTTGTAGAGATAAAAAAAATAAATGAATAGATAAAATAACTAATGGACCGGGTCAATTTTAAAGAATTACCCCAATTAAGCTCTTGTTTGATTCCATTATTTTCAAAATACATTTTCTCTTTTATTTTCAACCATACATTCTTTAATAAAATAATATTAATACAAATCCAAAACTTTTTCTTATTTATAACCACACATTCTCCATAAAAAAAAATATTATTTCAAAATGTATTTTGGACAAAAAAAATTGGGACTCAAAAGTCTACTAAAATCCACCTAAAAGAAGCTCATGAACGAGGCACAAACTACTCTTTCAAAATTCATAATTATCCAATTATTATTTTTAATTAAAGATAATTTGGTGGTTGTAAAATTGGTTACAACTTTCGCTATAAATAGGATCAAAGGTCCATGAAAAATTACTAGTAAAAGCATCAGGAAAAAAACTACAAGTGCGGAAGAAATTGTAAATTAGGGGAAAGAAAATAAACTCTCTTAAGCCTAAGGTAGAAAAATATCAAGAAGATCAAAGTTTTCTTCAAATCATATAAAATTCAAATACAGGTCCCGAAGTGCAAATATAATCCTCGAAGTCCGGTCAAACAAATCAAGTTTCCAACAAATCTCAAAGTCAAAGATTCAGACCACGTGGCCCTTCGTCTTCAAACTCTCATATCATTAATCACGGGATTTTGCAATTCTGCAGCCATAAGAAGATCCACATTCAGAGTGTGTTTGATAGAGATTATTGGGGAAAAATGAATTTTGAAATAGTGATATGATGGGAAATGTGTGGTTGAAAAAGAAAGAAAAGTTATTGATGTGATAGAAAATATTATTTTATTGAAGAATGTGTGATTGAAAATGAGTAGAAGAATGAGAATGAAAATGAGAATGTAGGTCAAACGGGGCCTCAATTTTGTTTCTCAAAAATACAATTTGTAACAATTTCTATATTTTTAATACACGAAATTTGCCATACAATGATATAACTATGGTTATTGATCTTGGGGCCAAAGTACCACAAGAAAATCATTATTTATGACGAAAATTTTCACCACCACAACTTTGTCGTGACAAATAAATTTGTTTACCACGGTTCGATAGATGTCACCAATAAAAGCATTTTGTTCCAAGGATATTAAACTTTACCATTATAAAATATTTTCTTTATATGACATTTAGCTTTATCGTCGTGAAGAAGGAGTTATTAAGAAGAAGTAATGGAATTCTATGTTCCATCCATTATTTATATCTCTCGCTTTCTCCCATAGACCGCTCTTGCCAAAACTCCTGTAAAAAGGTTTGGGTTTCTTCTTATGTTCTTAGAAACCATCCCTAATTACTAATTTCCCACCCTCCCTGCTAAGTCAATTTGCTGATTTGAACCAAAAGTTATAACAAACCTAACCAACCCATCTTCCAAAGATATTTCATAAATCTAACGACAACAATAATATGGATGAACGGCACAAAAGTCTACACACCTCAAAGGTCATATAAAAAGATTTTTTGTCAATATGTAAGGATATGGAATATTTTGCAATGAAGGCTGCTACATAAACAGCATGTAGGCCCTATTGAACCAATGTTATAAAAATTGGACCCCGGACTAGACAGTTCAACCAAAAAAACTGTGAACCGACATCTAATCCAATCCAATACTCATAAATTAACCAAAAAATAAATAACTGGCTAAAAACCATCAACCCGATCGGCTTAACTGTGAATCGAAGAACCAGCCGTGATTTTTATGGTTTTTTCGGGTTATATAATTTTTTTTTCACAAAAAGTTTAAAGTATCTTAATGGGCCACCCATTGCAATAGAAGACCCAAATAACATTTTTATACAATTGATTTTCGGGAAAATTACCTAAAAACATGGATTTAAAGATTAATTTTCTTAAATAAGGGGGATTAAGATTAATTTCATAAATCAGGTGTTAATTAATTTAATAATTAGAGATTTATTATAACAATCCTGCTCCCAGCACTCCCAAAATTCAATCCCACTCCCGGAGCCCGGCACCCCAAATTTCCTCTCTCTCTCTCTCTCTCATACCTCTTCACTCTCTACCGTCTCTCTCTCTCATACCTCTTCATCGCCTCGACGACGACATCCTCTTCGCTACATCGCCGTCATTCAACAGCTCGAAGCCAAGCTAGGGTTAGACCTGTCCCAGAAAATCGACTTCATCAGGGACCAGATAAGCTTCCTCATCCGGAAAGACCATTTTGCCCCAAACTGTAGCCATCCCCATGTCTTCCAGCAACAATTTCTCGATCCCCATGTCTTCCAGCAGTAGCTCCACCAACAGCTCAACCCATCCCTGTCCCAGCTGCTATAGCCTCAAGCACAACCCCTTCATCCCAATACTGACGGAGAACAGTCGTTCCCGGAGGCAGGAGGTGCAGACACCAAAACTGCTACTCATGTAAAATTGTAAATACTTCCCCGTATCTATCTATCTGTGTATAGATTTTATATATTCATGTGGTGTTTTACACATTAAGAGGCTTGTTTGATCTCACTCCTTGTGTTTGGTTCTGCTTCGGTAAATCAGGTAATTCTGTCTTTTAGGCCTAATGTTCTTCTCCTAACTGACAATTTTATGATGGATAAAACTTGATGTTTAACTTTTGATTCTGTTTGCATGGGCTGATCTTCCAACAGTTGCTGATAAGTACCGTGAAGGATCTGCAGAAATTGTTACCTTATGATATCGCTCGAGTGCTTGGTTTGTACTATAACTTGGGGATACTTCTTAGCCATGATAATCCTTGTTCATAATCAAAATGTTGGAGAAGTAATTTATGTTATTTGTTGTTTGTACCTGATCACAATGCACAATTTTTGTTAAGTGGTCCTGGATTGTGGTATTGGTCTTTGTGCATATTTGTTTGTGGTGATCTTTTGTGACCAAGTATATGTTTATTGTGATCGGGTGTGACCAATTCTGTTTTCATTGTGATTATTTGTGACCAGATTACCAGCCACAAATTATTTGTTTGTGGTGACACTGTAATCAAGTATGTGCATATTTGACCTGATCATAGACGGTTACATTGAAAACAAATCTAGTCACAGTTAGTCACATTGAAGATAAATTTCGTCACAGATGGTCACACTGAAGACAAATTTAGTCACATTGAAAACAAATTTAATCACGTTAGTCACAGACGGTCGCATTGAAGACAAATTTAGTCACAGTTGTCACACTGAAAACAAATTTAGTCAAGTTAGTCACAGACGGTCACATTGAAGACAAATTTAGTCACAGTTAGTCACAGACGACCACATTGAAATCACGACAAACTTTCAAGTGGGTTGCACATGAGATGACGAGTTAGATGTATAAATGTAAATAAATTAATATATCCAAAAATAAACTTACATGAAAGAAGCTTCTGAAACTTAAATGTAAATAAATTAATATATCCATTTGTTTACTCTTATATGAAACAAGCTTCTGAAGCTACTTGTAATAATCCAGAGGAAACGAATGACGTTGCTAAAATTTCAAAAAAGGATGATGTGTGTCTTTGCCCTTTTTACTTTTCCAGGCTTTTGAAATGAAGCTCATATTTAAAAAAAAAAAAATTGCCGGAGTAGTTGCCGGAGCTTCGTCGGAACTGCTGCTGAAGCAGTCGTCGGAGTACTGTCGGATCGGTCGCCGGAGTGGTCACCTAAATCGATGGAGAGGTGGAGGGAAGGTGGTGTAGTGGGGTGATAGGATGTGGTGGATAAGATGACATGAGGTGAAAATAATTAATGAATATTATATTATTATTTAATATTTAATAAACTTATTTACTACCTGATTTTTGAAATAATTTAACAAGTTTGTTAGTTTTGAAAAATAATTCTTATATGTAGGTTTTGTGTATTGTTTCCTTGATTCTCTTTTAACTCATTTTTAAAGAAGACTATTCTTTCAATGTTTTAGTGATATTCTAATATGAGATACTAAGGGTCTGTTTGATAGAAAGATGAAAAATGAATGACAAATAAAATATTTGGCAGGGAAGTGATTTACCTAGAATTTATTTTAGAGGGAATTGTATTAATGGTGTTTGATTAGTATAATTTTCCACCTAATCCGTTTGGCTTTGTTTTTCATGCAAATGGTTACTTTTTGGAATAATTTTTTTACAGTCTGTATTAAAATTTGCTTGAATTGCCAAAAAGTAAAAAAAAAATTAAAAAATAATAATTTCATAAAATTTTTATGTTCGTTTGGCTTCGTTTTTCATGTAAATTGTCAATTAAATGGATAAAATTTTTTACCATTGAATTTAGAATATGTTTCCATTGCCAAAAAGTATATAAAAAAAAAAAAAGGAAAAAAAACACCCAATAAGGTGAAAAATAATTTCCCACCAAAATCATAAGAAAATATTTTCCTACTTTTGTGCTTCAAAAGATTGTACATTAGAAATTGGTGGCAAACATTTTCAGGGCAAATTTAGCTAATCAAACAGCCAAAAGTAGGAACTAGGAAAATATTTTCCTAGTTCCATGACAAATTTCACGAATCAAACACAGCCTAACTTTTTTTTAAAGGAAACTTTTCTTCCAATGTTGTGGTAATCTTCCAATACAAGATACTTGTCAATTTTTAATTCTAAGTGTTTACTAGTAACTTACTTCATTAGCTTCATTACTAAATCATAACCCCCACAAGATTATAATCACAAACAATTTCAATTTGTACAAAACAAATTATTTTGGACATATTAATTGTTAGTTTTTAGGTTATAAAATAAATTACCATAATAAATCTAATTAACAAACATAGATTATATTTACTTTGAATGAGAAAACTAAAATTAAAAAATCTGTTATAGTTATGATATTTTATAGTTTATTTGTGTATTTATTTATTTAAGTTGTCGTCCAGTTCGATACCGGTTCGACCTTGATTCGATGCTTTCAACATCGACCCTCTTCTTTTTTTGGGTCGATGTCCGGATCTATTTTTAAAACATTCATTCAAACAACTTAACTCGTTTGCAATATGGGCGAGGGTAATTTTGCACTAATAACCTATATTTCAATTATGACATTTTAATCGTTGTTGGGTAAAGATTTTAATTTAGATCAAAGTCAACATTAATTTTAACCATTCATTTTATGATCCACAATTTTTTAATCATACATTTTACTAATTTTTATCAAAATTTACTAAAAAATTAATTTTTATATTCCCGTTCTTAAACTTTCACTTTCATGTTTGACTAGGTTCTAGTAGTAGTTAGTCCCCATCACTCCTCACCCCGTAGCAGTAAAAAGGGAAAGGTGAAGCCCTAGGATACTAATCTCCCAACTGCAATCGATCCAAATTCACATTTCATTTGATCCAAACGGCAGGGGAAAATTAAGCAGAAAAAAATGCACTCGGTTTTGCTCAGAGCCAACGCTCTGCTAACGTTTTCCGTCACCATTCTTGCGCTAATGTGCGCCATGGCCTCTCTCTCTGACAACTTCAATTCACCATCTCCCACCGCCCAAGTCCAAGTATATCTTTCTCACTTATTGGTTTACCTATTTTTTTTTTTCTTAATTGGTTTGGTGTCTGAATTTTTATGTATCTTGATATGTGTTTTATTACATCCCTAATTGGTTGATAGTCCTTTGTCTAAATTTATGTAATCCTTGTGGGTTTTAGGTGTTGAATGTCTATAGGTTTCAGAAGAAGCGCAATGGTGATGACGAGGTAATTCTTTCTATCTATACGTGCATTTTCTTGAATTGGAAATTGTACTTTGGTAGACATTTCATCTGTAAGTCATTTTGGTATATCACATGAGTTTAATGAATACTCTACTTACGTGGACATTCCTTCTTTATTGTCACGAAGGGAAACAATTAGAGGTGATTCCTATGCTCAATCTCATATCCTTAATTTTTTTAAGTTCTCGTATAGTTTGTTCATCTTCTTTCTGTAGAATTACATTTGCAAGCATCTCTAAATAGAACTATAGTTATTATTAGAATTTACCAAGGTAACTGTTTCCTTGTCTTTTACAAAGTGTGGGTAATTCTTTACTGAGTTCTGAAAAAGCTCCTATATAACTTCTAATTTGCATCTTGTATAATCACTTCTCATGTTTTTCCTGTATTTCTGACATAATGAAAAACTAAAATTATTCCGACAATTGATCTTACAAATTCTTGAGAAAATAACATAAAGATGGAATTCACCAAAATTCTTGTTAAGCTCTGCAAAACACTTAACACTAAGTTACTGAACCCTGTTGAGATAATTGTTATACTTCTTTTCCCCTCTCTCTTGCCCAGTCAGTTTGGAGAAAATTGATTTGTTTCCCATCTTGTGGTCCATTTGCTATTCTAAATCTTGAATAACAACAAGATGCGAATTTCGATGCTCTGCTTATCGATGAGATATTGTTGAAAAACTTTACTTGGAGAAGGAGAGAAAATAACACAAAAACATCAATAAATCTAGAACAAAACTTTAAAGGAAGCCCAAATTCGTGATCGCTGTCCTCAAACAATAGTTGTCCTCTCTCCGATTAATTTGAGATGCTAAAGGGTTTTCCGACAAATGATTTGAAGGATTTATCAAGTCTTGTTGTAGAAATACTGTAGCACAAAATATTTCTACCCAAAACTTAAGAACACGAATAAAAAAATATAGGAATATAAGTAGGATAGGGATTTGATCTTGATTTGTGGAATGAATATTGATATCATATGTTTTTACTTGTTTTTTACATAGAACATGACTTCTCTATATATAGGCCTCAACATCATACACAAATTGGTGCCAAAAATATGTTGAAAAAGCACCAAATTCAAGTGATCAACGTTAGAAAATCGTCTCCAACGGTCACTGAAACTCTACTATGCGACCGTATAGTTATGCTCACACAGGGACTTCAAGTCCCTGTAAATGCATATGCGACCGCGAGGCCAAAAGACGGCCCCTTCATGTTCTTTTCTTCTTTCATTTATTTCTCTTTCATTTCTTCCACTTTGTTAGTTGTTGATTTTGAACAACCAATTTCTCAACAGATATTATTCTAGAATTTGTCTGTCTCATCCATACTTTGACAAAATGAAATAATAAAATGTTATGCCGGTTGAAAGCTTTTTACAGTCAAAATTTCAAGACCAAAGAGCATTATGCAGATTGGCCTCCAGAAATAAACAGCCTAATATCAGAGATCAGGCTTGAATCTAGTTGAGGAGGAGGCTATATGTAGTTCTGTAATCTGCGTGCTATCAGAATTATGGCAGGACTTATTCAAAATGAGAGGAATCAAGGCTTATTACCAACCAATTCCCTCATAGAGTAACTCCCCACCCAACCTTCCAAAAGTTAAAAAAATAAAATAAAATTAAATTGAAAGCACCAGATTCACCACCATAAACACCCCTGAAGAAAAATGCAGCTTCCATAAAGAAAAGGAATGAGATATTTTTTCAAGTGGCGTTATTGATTATCTCAACCTCAATAGTTTTCAATAATAAAAGGAGTGTATTATTAATTCTCAAGGTTGATTAACACATTGAAGGTACATAAATTGTAGGGGGAAAATTGACTTTAAATTCAATGCAAAGTAGATTTATTTTTCAAAATTTATCTTTTAAGATGGAGATAGTGTAGTTTCATAGAGAAACTGTCACAATATTATTCCATGCGAAGGTAATGTAGAATGATGGTATTAGACCACAAAGAATTACAATAAGATGAAAGACTTCTTTCTGTGACGAGCACTTGCATCTGGATAAACACATTCTACTTGTAGTTGTGTTTTTTCTACTGGTTTATGGGACTGTTGGATAAGTCTAATTATGTTAAAGGTCAATTTTTTCATTTTGATGTTACTAGAGAAACCTTTGTATGGTTAGTGAATTGACATAAGTCTTTTACTGTATTAAATTATTATTATTATTAGCTTAAAAGAGTCTATTCTTTTATAACCCATGACTTCAGACAAAGCTCAGCCTTTATAGTCTTCTCTTGATAGGACTTGAAGGAAAGAAGGATTTATAGTTATGAAAGACTGGCTTAGGCTGGGTACATGTTGGAAAGTGCATGATTCACTAGGTTTGTCTGGTGTTGATTTTTAAGATTTGATTTCTCTGAACTTTTTGGTTTCTATTTTAGAATGAGGACAGATCATCCTACCCCTACCGAATGTTTATTTTTCAAAAAATTAAACACCTACCTGTATATATGTGTGTGTGTGTATATATATATTTTTGGATCTCAATGAAATAATATAGAAAGTTTTCTCCCTTAAAAACTTCATGGTGTCAAAGCTAATTAGTTAGCCATTGATCTATGAAAAGACAACTATGGATCACCATGGTGGATGCACCCATAGAAGAACAGCAAACCATTGTTCCTTTTACACAGAATCCTTGAGTTGACACTTCGCCTTACCTCAGGAAACTAAATGGTACAACTTTTCGGATTGGACCAAAGCAGCAAAGATTTTGCATCACAGCTTTAGTGTTTGACCAGCACAATGAGATCCAAATTGGAAGTAGAGGATACTGAACTTCTTGGCTACTAGGATAGTTTAAGACAAAGCTATATTTGTCTATGCCCACAGCTAGACAATTGTGAGATTCGCTTGCTAACATCTACTGGGAGAAGGGAATGTCAAATATTGAACAAAACAAAAGAATCTGTTGGTAACTACCTATTATTGTTCGTTGAGTGGTCTTTGGGAAGAACTCAACATCTATGGGAGTTATTCACGGGAGGGGCGTTAGAGCAAGCTTTAAACAGAGTTGTGAATGAAGAAAGTAGGAGGTATGTAATGGTTGAACAGGGACAAGCTGCTCATGGAAATTACAATTCAGTTGTTTTCTTTTTACAGTCCAACTCATTCAGAAAGGGAGATGACATCGATAAGTTAGGTATGATTATTACTAAAAATCACGTCATACTAGAGAAAGTTGTTGAAAAGTGCACGGGAAGCCAAATACTGCAGGAGATATAGAAAGAAAGGTGATAGACCTCCTGTGTGATATGTGTATTCCAGACGTGGGAAGAGGCAAGAGAAGTAAATGCAGTCGAGCCTTTGTGGCAGATAGCAGGGGATCTTCATGTACATGGCCATTTTTTATTATTTTTAATCATTGTTCTGTCAAACTTTTGTTAATTGAGAGCGGGGGAGGGTAGCTTATGAGATGATGGTAATTTATAACTTCCAACGTTTAAAAGGGGATGTAGAGGGGTGTCCACTATTTCATTATTTGAGAGTGGCGAGGAGAGATTCAACCTCTCGAGAGTTGGCATTGCTGTATTCTTTTATCTCTTTGGT
This sequence comes from Osmanthus fragrans, assembly GCA_019395295.1. Lineage (NCBI taxonomy): Eukaryota > Viridiplantae > Streptophyta > Magnoliopsida > Lamiales > Oleaceae > Osmanthus > Osmanthus fragrans. The sequence goes on from CM033356.1 coordinate 14,571,683, forward strand.
TCCATTCAGTAACATTTCCTTTAATTGCTGGTTCAATATGAAAATCATGTTCATAAAAATACATGCAATTCCTGGGGGTTCTAATAAAAGGTTCAATGAAAAGGCATATGGGCAAATCAAGCCAGCATGGGAGAAAATTTAGGTAAGAGAAACAAGACTCATCTCAAAACTAGAAAACCCAAGTTTACTTGGGAAAAGTTGGATGTATTTTACGAGTTATTAGGATCAAAGCAAGTCAAAGATCCCGCTTGTATGCTAACACACATAACATTAGTCTTATGTGCCTCCAACCCATTATGTCTAAATCGAAGTCATGGATCATTGAGCCTTTTTTGCATATGTACATATCTAAAATCCTATTTTTTGACTATTGCGGGCATCTGGAAATATGAGATATGGATGGCTAACGGGCAGCAGATTCTAATTCAAGGAACTGATCAGTTTCCCTTACCTCAGATCTAAAACTCAATTATACGAGCCATGTCCCACAAATTTCCTGCAGATTCACGAGCTTGCTTACAAGAGAGTGGCAGAGTGCAAAAATAAGCACAACTTGGACAACAATATCTCTCATGATCTATAGGAGTATACAACAATCAAAAGCACCAAATTTTTGCAAACTTCAAAAGGCTCGTGCCTATAACTACTGAGAAAGAAAATGGTTTTTATTGGCAATCAAGTGATATTTCACATCTATTTGGGCATATATATATATATATATATATATATATATATATATATATTCTTAGAAGCAAATTTGAGTGTGTATGTTGATGTTCATAAATGTGATTTTCCATTTCCCATATGGATGTTATTCTTGGTTGAATCGATTGCTTAAACTTTTAGATTTAGACTGATTCTGAGGTGTGAGTGACAAATTTTCGTTCAACATGACAATGGTCACAATGAATTAGAATCAACTGCCAAAAAAAAAAAAAATGAAAGGAAAAAAAAAAAAGAAAAAAGAACCAATATGACTCACAAAATTGACAGTGTCCTGAAATGATGAAACATTGTGTTTTTTACAGATGGCTTTTCATTTGTGTAATGAGAAATAAAAAGGAAATGTCACATACTTATCTAATGAGTATGTTTTATTATTATATGCAGGTCAGTTTGACATTGAATATATCGGCAAACTTACAATCTTTGTTTACGTGGAATACAAAGCAGGTTTGTTATATATGTGTTCATATTTGTACTCTACAATTGTTATCCAGACTGTTCTCCTTATGCTTTAGGTGAACCAACACTTGAGCTGTTGTTGGTTTGATTTTTATTTTTTGTAGCTTATCTATTTCAATCTGATAAATGCTATTTCAGTAGTTGGCAGAGGATTAAAGACGTAATCATGCTATTACTTATTTATCTGATATAGATATTGAAGTTCAGTTTGAATAATGCACTTTGAATTTGTCAACATATATATACTTTTGACAACTACTGTAAAGATGTATGTTCGGCATTACCTTTTTTTCCCTGGGTATGGTTTTTGAAATCGGTTTTAAAGTTTATAAAAATATTTTGAGTGGGACAAAATAATCTATGAATTTTGTTTAAACGATCAGTAATTCATATTAAATTTTGTACTTGGTAGTGTTAATTAATTAAAATATCCGGTTATAGGAAAAAAAAGAAAAAAGAAAAAAAGTAAGTGCTTGATAAAATTTGATCTTCACCTAGGAGATTCCTTGGAGGCAGACATCTTGGGTCTTGTGGCTGCAAAGAACCTGACAATAAAACTAAATACTTCCACAGAATGGCTAACATTTGTAGGAGGAATAGAAAGGTTTTTGTGGGAGGACACGACATTTCTCTATTTGTTCCTTTTGAAGTTGCAAATTGCTATCCATCCCTTCTAGCTTAGATTTGTATATGGATTTTTTGGATGGTTTTGTGTATAAGTTTTGTATACCACTTGTATGAATTTTGCCCGACGGAAGTTTTTTAGTAAGTCATCAAAAGAAAAAGGAGAAAGAGTCAAGTGTGATGGTTGACGTGACAGTTGCAAAATATTGTCCCGTATTGCAATAAATAAATTCTTTTGGTCCCTAGGAAAAGATATACATGGTATCTTAAGGCTCGATATTGTTGATATATTGATGATATTGTGTCATCTCACCCAATATATTTTCTCATATGCTTTCCACAATGTGATTTTGGGCATGTGCCCTGAGATCAGTATTTCATGGTATATGACAATACCAAGAAATATTTTAAACTATGATTCTGGATCCCACTACCTACAGGGTTGGCAAGAAGAGTGTATTTAGCCCCAGTTTGGCTCCCATTTCCTAAAATTCATTTTTTTCAAACTCATTTTCAACCCCACATTTCACCAACTTTTATCACATTTTCAACTACATGTTTCACCAACTTTTATCAAAGTCTCCCAAAAATCTAATTTTTATCCAAACCAAACAGGGTTTTAATGTAATATTTTTCTTTACAGTATGTTGTCTTGTTGTTGGACAAGTCTGTCTCTGTTAACTCTCTTTCACTGCCCTCTTTAGATGTTGCTCTTTCTAATTTATGCATCATATTCATGAAGAAAACAGTCTCTTTACTGTAACAGGAGATAAAATTAACTGTTTATTTGTCAAGCTCTAGCTCCTTAATCTTTTATATACATTCGGCCTTTCCTGCTGCAGTTTGAATAAGTTTAATTGCAGTTAATGCATTTGTATATGAGAATATTTCATCTTCATTTGCAGGTTTTTGTATTTTTAGCAGCTGAATATGAAACTCCAAACAATGCATTGAATCAGGTATATCGGTCCTGCTTCCTCATAAAATTTGAACTTCGATAAGCGCTGGCAATTGACTATGATTGCTCGCTTGTAGGGGTTAAAAAACCCTGTTAGTCATAGCATTGTTTAACTTCAATCACCAATTTTTTTTTTTTTCCAAGTTAGTCACTCAACTTTCATTTTGCTACCAGTTTAGGCATTCATTCTACCTTTGCATGCTGAATTTTTGTTCCTTTGATGGTAACGAAGCTAGTTCTTACTGTGCTTCATCAAAAAGATAGTTCCCCATATTGACGGTTTGATGAGATATAATGTTGTAATATCAGGAAATACCAGCCCCATTCCTCTCACGGATGCACATAATCCCCCCAAAACTCCCTGAAGATCCTCTTTTTAAAGTGCTTGACTTATAATTTCCATCCAATTTGCATTGGTTGAGAAAGATTATATCAAAATGATAAAGAGAGAGCATATTGGCATATGTCCATAATGTTTTGGAAAATGCTTTTAAACTGTGTTTCAGTTTTTTTTATAACTGAAAGTAGAGGAGATGCTGTGTGACGCACTTGACCTAGTACCCTGAAGGTCACTTGAAAACATTCTTTTTCTCATGCGGTAGGCCCCTAGGGCTGCAGTTTTGCAAAAAAAAATTTGACAGCCTTCCAGACCTCATTTTGGCATGAAATTTTTCAGAAAAATACTTATTGATATTGCGGTATAATTTATCTAAACCTAGTAAACTAATTTTTATTCTGCACACTTCTATGCTGGTTTTAATTCTAACCCCTAAACAAACTCTCACACTAGAATGTAGATATGTTTTGAGTGACCTTTGGGGCACTAGGTCCCGAGACGTCACAGCTTGGTATCAAAATCACTTAAATAATCTGGATACATTTTGACAGATTTCCTTGTGGGATAGCATTCTACCTTCCAAAGAAGATGCAAAAATTTGGATTCAGACAACAAACAAATATATCTTTGTGGACCAAGTAAGTGATTATTGTGAACAGTTTCAACGACTTAATTTTCATGAAGGTTCCATTAATCCTTTTTTATTTTTATTTTAGGGAAGCAATCTGCAGAACAAAGACTTCAACTTGACATTGCATTGGCATGTGATGCCAAAGACTGGCAAGATGTTTGCTGACAAAATTGCCATGACCGGCTTCCGCTTACCTGAAACATATAGATGATAAAATACGTTTTCGGGTATTATGTGTAAGCAGTGCTTCTGTAACTTTACCATTCAATTGGATGGAGGCACAAAAGCAGAGAGTGGAGACAGGGATGATTAATTACCTTTGACCATGCCAGAGAAATGTTTATTGAGAAGTTGAAATTATTGGATTTGTTTTAGGTTTTTTGGGGTTTTTGAGTACTTTCATTTTTTCTTTTATTTCGTCCTGGAAGTTCAAAAACAAACACAAAATGCCCAGGCTATGCATTAGAGCTTCAAATCTTGACAGGCCTGTCCAAATTATGAGTTTATCCAATAGTTGTTCAACAAGTAAAGTGATCATAAAATCGTCTATTTCATCACTACACCATACGTGACGATTCCTCGCAAGCGGATCCGCTTGCAATATACCCAAACCATTGTCATTCCCGTTTGAAGGGGTGGTCGGTCTGGGAACTGGAAAAGGACCTGTAGAGCTTCGTTGATTCTGTGCCATCTATACTATTAGTTGAAACGAAAAAAGAGAGTCAAAATTAGCATCATAAGAAGTAACAACATCATGGCTTGAAAACAAGAAGAACAATATAGCCTTAGAAACAATTAAACATTACAACATATCAAGTTTCAAATCTCTTGTTACAACTCAACATGTATAGACGAAATCATAGTACAAGAGAACAACACTAGCAAGTTTATATCCAAACATTACATGGAAACATAAATAATGTTGCGACATAATACATTCAATCGAAATCAATTCTCGCATCATGAGTTGGATGGTAAACGGCCCACATGTCGTCAGCCATTGTATCCTTATTACTAGCCTTGCAGCTTATGCGGTGAACAATATAGGAGCATTTGGTGTGTCATCTTTGGGTGCATCAACATGTCCAAGGTTAACCTCATTATCTCTAGTATAATAGTCTTCACAAAGATCTTCCGAGTCATCAATCCTTAAGAAGTTGTGAATGGCACAACAGGCAAGGACAATCCTTGCTTGTGTTTCAATGTTGTGGTATGGTTGATGCCTCATATATGCGAATCTTTTTCTAAGAAAACCAATAATCCCCTCCACTACATTTCGTAGACATGAATGTAGAAAATTAAACAGTTATTTCTTGCTTTCAGGCCGATGTCTCTCAATGTCTCTACGATGGTACCGAGTCTAGCGGTAGGGTGATAGAAATCTGGTAACCAATGGAAATTTGGCATCAACAAGATAATATTTACTTATTTCATGCATGGTTGTTAATATATCGCTCGTTATTGAAGAAGGTAAAAGACAGTATAGAACAAGATGTCGATCTTACCAACAAGAATTATTAGCCTTGTCGTAAAGTTGCACTCCTTAACAACCGACCATCCTGAGCAGATCCTTCCCAACCTGTAAGCACAAACGTAAATTTCATATCAAATGTGCAAGTGACCAAAACATTCTGAGTTATCATGTGCTTCCTATTGCGATACCTCGCTTGTTCCTCGACGAGGACATTTGCAGGAAAATGAGTACCGTCGATTGCCCCTACGGAATCCTAATACGAAAAAAAAGTTCGGTTACAGAAGAAAAAGGGAAATCAAAGGAAAAATGACCGAGGATAAATATTATCACCTAATCTGAAAGTATTGGAACCATGACTTCAATTTATCATTTTCGTATGGTGAGTTATGAATAGCAGCATTATTCACAACATCTCTGTATAGTCCTAGGCAAGCTTGTGGAACTCTATGGAAGTAGTAACTCACTATTTGACCAGATCTGAAGAATGTAAAACTTCTAGTTCGATTACGGTGGTCTTGTCTAACGGTGCTGAGAAATATAGCCACTTGTTCCTCTACTTTGACAAATCTATTGTCAACCAAACCATATGTTCGTAAACGAGCACATAATCTTTCAAACGGAGCTCTCTTTATCCTGAGTAGATCATGACAAATTCTGTCACTAGTATCGAACATCCGTGTAAGGGTCATTTCTCTTTTGGAGTCCCAGTTTCTACTTGGGCCTCTAGGGACTTGTCGATTACGACGCCTAATGGTATTGTATATTACAACTGCTTGCATGATCATCATCCAAAATAGACCTAATTGTTGTCGTTGGTTCGTAGTGGTAGCCATGTTAAAAAAAGTCTAGTAAGTGACAATGTCATGTAAATTATTATTGAAAATGACCAAAAAAAAGGATCAAATTGTGAAATCTCTCACTTGATATGGTTAACAAGTAGCATGAGTGGAGTATGTGTCTGAAGATAATCACAACAGTGATACAATGAGTTAGCCAAAAAGTGGAGTGAAAATAGCACGACTTGATATGTTTGTAAAGAATTTAATGGCATTGTATATATTGATTTAGAAATTTATATAATGATCAAATGATGCATAAGTATTCTACTTGTTTGAAAGCAAATCCTGCCTTATTGTTACAATAAGTAATGTTTTATGACTTAATAAGTGAGATAAAGATCAACTATTGTAACATTTTTTTAACACAAAATACTTTGCAATTAAATTTGAGATTAAGCTTAGCCAAACATGCTCCTTTTGGTTTTTGCAGGGTAATTCTTACCAGTTCTACTGAAGGGGTGCAGTGGTGACTAAACTACGCGAGCCTCCCCACCCCCAACAGTCCAATAGCCACCCACTCATGGTGAGAGGCCACAGCCCACCTTCTGCTAACAACAATTCCTATATAAATTCAATTTCCCTATACTCTTCCCCTAAACATAAAACTCCCAGGTTGTTTCTTTTTCTAATTATTTAAGGTAGAGACTCTGAATCTTTTGGATTCAAGGGTTGGTGCGTTTTGTTCAATTCTTTTCCATTTCTACCCTGGTTCAAATCTTCATTCAAGTTTCTGGGTTGCGTAATTTTGTATTCTTGGATAAGTACCCAAAACCATATAATTTTGCCCGATTCATAAGCTAAGAAGATCGAAGAAACATCATCACACCCTGCATTACCGTAGTCTGAAACATTACCAGTCACTGAAACAAAGAGTGGTTGACACACATACGAATATGTTTGGGACGTTAAGCGCTAATTTCCCATTTTTCATTCTCTTTCTCTCTGCGTGCCTTTCTAATTCACACACACAGAGAGAGAGAGAGAGAGAGAGAGAGAGAGAGAGAGAGAAATGCATAGATTCAAGGGTTAGTGAATTTTTATAGAGAAAGCATAAGGTAAAGAGGGCGGTGTAACTAGGGGTGTAAGCGGTGTTGTTTCCTCGATTTTTGACAAATTTTTAAATCAAATCATTTACATCGGTTTGAGAAAAGCTCAAATCTAAACCTAAAAGTTTGGTCCGATTTTAAACCGTCGGTTTCGTCGTATATTTTTTTTGCCCGTCGTCCGATTTTAAATCGTCGATTTCGTCGTATATTTTTTTGATTGTCTATTTTTATGCCATTAATTTAGTAGTGGGCATTTTTTTTCAGAATCGGTGAAATCGGACAGGAACCATTTAGAATCGGTCGATTCTGTTTCGGATCTTCTAAAAAATAATTTAATTTTGAGACAAATTATTAACAACCAACCGATTACTATCCAGTTCTCGGTTTTAGTATGGGAACCAGGCGGTTCTCATAAGATTTTTTTTTTTTTTTTGGTAAAATATATGATTCAATCTCCAATCAATTTTATAAAAAATAATACAATTTATTTTTCATTTTAGACCCCAACACTTTCCTTTTTCTCTTTTATTCTTTTATTCTCCCTTCATATAGTTCTTTAATTAACTGATTTTCAAGCCAAATTAGAATATTGGGTAAATTTATACATAAATAAATTTATTTACGATATATAATTTCATTTCTAAGATCCGAAATTTTTATTTTTTTTTCACTTTGATTACATAGTTGTTGATCCAATCAAAATTTTTCATCTAGATTTGTACAAATTATAATCAACAGAACCAGGAGTTGCAATAAAAATAAAAGATGTCCAATTCAATGTAGGATTTTGATTTTGATTGAAATTTGTTTAATCATTGGAGTACTATGGATTTTATATAAGTTGATGATTGTTTGGTATAGTAATTTATACGGAATATAACGTGGGACTGTTTGATGAATCATTTCAGACTTTTAGTTTAAGAACCTATAGAATATATGAGCCTCATTTAAAAATAAATAAAAAAATCCAACACAAAAGTCTTACAAGTTACAATTTAGAAATTTTTTTTTTTTTTTTTTTTTAAATTTTTAAATTTGTATATATTTTTTCGCCGGTCCGATTTAATTTTATATCGCAATAAAATTTCTCAAACTTAAACCAAACCAAACCAAACGTTCAAAATCATTTTATTGACGGGTTCACGTGATACCAAACCGACGATTTCCAAAATGATGTTTCGATTTGATTTTTCGATTTGACGATTTTTGTTTACAGCCCTAGGGATAACCACCCTTAAAAAACTCCCAATCTTCCTCCCCCCTCATCCCTTCTAAGACAACGTATATGCTATAAACAAAGGCAACAACAAACTGTCATTTGCAGAAAATTTTGACCAAGCAATTTCAAGATAATATCACACAGAGGAACATGGGTTCCTCCAAGATCTACAAAGCCGATGAAAAAACAGAGGAGAAGAGAGAATAGAATATACATGATGTGAGAGCAAGGTTGGAAGGAAAAGGAAAGAAACGGGAAACACCCAATGTCAGCGTGAGAACGTAAAACCACAGGAACGATTGTTGACATGAGAGAGAAAAAGGGAATTGAGCTTCAATTGCAACGAAAATGAAAAATCAATTGAGCCTAGGGAATTGCAATTCCTCATTTATGTGGAATTATGGGTCACATGATGGAAAGTGGGAAAAGAAATTGTCATGAAAATTTTGGGGGATATGAGTTGAGATGGCCACCATTTACAATGTTTTTGTTTAAATAGCCTTTGACCAAATTGTTTAAAAGAAAAGAAATTTTAATTATTTAAAATTATTAAATATCCATTTTACCCTTCATTTATAACCAAATAAATAATGAATTTGGGCCAAATTTATTTTACCCGACCCGGTTCATCGGTCAAACCCGACCCGATCAAACCCATTTGACCAGATCTAAAAATTTTAAATCAAATTTTCAAGATTCAAAAACTTGAACCTTGAACCTCTAAGAAAAAAAGTATCATCCTCACCACTAGGACACTTAATAATGTTATTTATTTTATTGCAATAACTTATATATATATCTTAAAAATTAGAGTTAAATTTTCAAGATTCAAGGATTTGAACCTTGAACCTCTAAGAAAAAAAAGTACCCATTCACCACTAGGACATTCAACATTGTTATTTATTTTATTGTAATAACTTATATATATCTTGAAAAATTAAAGTCAAATTTTCAAGGTCTAAGGATTTGAACCTTCAACCTCTTAAAAAAATGATGCTTTCCTCACCACTAGGACATTGACAAATGTTGTTTATTTTATTGTAATAACCTATATATATATATCTTAAAAAATTATAGCCAAATTTTTATGTCCAAGGATTTGATCCTTCAACCTCTTTAAAAAATGATACTTCCCTCACCACTAGGACATTGAACAATATTATTTATTTTAATTCAATAACCTATATATAATCTTATAGTTTTGAATGTTTTAAAAAATTAGAGTCAAATATTTCACTTTATTCATATATGTATTACGTATTGAAAGATTAATTTTAATTAAGATGAATTGAATGTCTAATAAAATTTATGACTTCAAAATATATAAATAGTTAGTGATATTTAACTTAAAATCTTTAATTTTATTTCAAATAATTTTTATATTTATTTATAATTTTTAAGTAATGACCAACTGATCCAACTACTAAATTTTTTGTTTTTTCCCTTTCATCCTCTACGTAAATTTTAAATTTTTTTCTAATTTTTTCGATCAAAATATTAACTTACTTTAATTAATTGGTATAAATTTTTCAAAAAGTAAAAAATATTTATTTAACTATCACGATTCAGAATTTCAGATTATATAATTTAATTATAATAAAAAGATTGAATAATCGAATTTATAAATTATATAAACAATTGTTAGTTATGTAAAATTTTAAATTGACAATTGTATAATATAATTGTTCGATTACAAATATGTTATAAAATTGTAAATAAAACTAACCATTTATTAAAATCGTTTTAGTACAAATTTGACGAGTTCGATATCATTCTGATTCAAATCATAACTACAACGGCATAACTATCGTTTCTTTTCATAGAAAATGATAATTATATCATTCTAACTAAAAACAACGATTCGACCGTCCACAGCCACTCGTCATGCCTTTAACATATACAGGACAATCGAAAGAGATCATCAAGCGGGTTGATACCACTCGAATGGCTTAGAAAGAGCGAACGAATATACTTGTTATCAGAATAGTTCGAAAGTGGTACATAATTATAGGAACACAAATGTTTCCGTAGCTTCTTTAGAGTGAGATCGAACCCACTTAATGACCTATTTCGGTCGAATCATCATTTTTAACAGAAACGATATAATTATCGTTTTATATAAATTATAATGATATATAAATCGTTTTAGTTAAGATTAAAACTAAAATGATATCAATGTCGTCAAAATTTTACTGAAACAATAATGACATTGTTATGTATCAAACCCACGAAATAATATAACGACTTTCATATCGTTTTAGTACAATTTTGATGAATTTGAAATCGTTCCAATTCAAATTATAACTACAACGACATAGATGTCGTTTCTTTTAATAGAAAACGATAATTATATCGTTCTAGCTAAAAACAACGATTCGATCGTCCATAGTCACCCGTCATACTTTCAACATACATAGGACGATCGGACTAGGCCATTAAACGAGTTGATACCACTCGAATGGCTTAGAAAGAATGAACGAAGATACGTTTTATCTGATAGTTCGAAAGTGGTACACAATCATAGGAACATAAATGTTCCCATAGTTTCTTTTAAGTGGGATCGAACCCACTTGATATCGTTACAATATAAAAACTACACTGTTTTTCAAAGACTACCATAACGAGTTTGAAATCGTTCCTGGAGCAAATAACGACTTACATATCGTTACAATAGAAAAAAGTGATTTTTTCCACCATAACGACATTTAAATCGTTATCGTGCTTCGATAACGACTTCCATATCGTTACAATATGAAGACTACACTGTTTTTCAAAGACTACTATAACGAGTTTGAAATCGTTCTTGAAGCAAATAACGACTTACATATCGTTTCAATAGGAAAAACTGACTTTTTGAACCATAACGACATCTACATCGTTCCCGAAAAACATAACGACCTCCATATCGTTACGGTGTAAATAATAAGGAAAACGACATTTATATCGTTTTTTTACACAGAAAACGATAAGTATATCGTTATGCGTAGTAAGGTGTTCTTGAGTATCCACGATCATTAGACATACCTTCGACATATGTATGATAACCGAAAGATGGTATTAAGTGGGTTGATAGCACTCGAATGGCTTAGAACGGGCTAACATAGATACTTTCTTTATATCGAAACTAGTCTAATGTGTTGGACTACTATAGAAACACAAATGTTCCTTAAGTTTCTTTGGAACGTGATTAAACTCGCTCGACAACCTATTTCGGTCATCATATACATATGTCGGAGGTATGTCGAATGATCGTGGATGCTCAAGAATGTCTTACTACACATAACGATATACTTATCGTTTTCTATGTAAAAAAACGATATAAATATCGTTTTCCTTATTAATTGTACTGTAACGATATGTAAGTCGTTATTTCTTTCGGGAACGATATAGATATCGTTATGACTCAAGAAGTCACTTTTTTCTATTGAAACGATATGTAAGTCGTTATTTGCTCCAGGAACGATTTCAAACTCATTATGACAGTCTTTGAAAAACAGTGTAATTTTTATATTGTAACGATATGGAAGTCGTTATAGAAGTACGATAACGATTTAAATGTCGTTATGGTTCAAAAAGTCAGATTTTCCTATTGAAACGATATGTAAGTCGTTATTTGCTTCAGGAACGATTTCAAATTCGTTATAGTAGTCTTTGAAAAACAGTGTAGTCTTTATATTGTAACGATATGGAAGTCGTTATCGAAGCACGATAACGATTTCAATGTCGTTATGGTGGAAAAAGTCACTATTTTCTATTGTAACGATATGTAAGTCGTTATTTGCTCCAAGAACGATTTCAAACTTGTTATGGTAGTCATTGAAAAACAGTGTAGTTTTTATATTGTAACGATATTTAGGTCGTTATCGAAGCACTATAACGATATAAATATCGTTATGGTTGAAAAAGTCACTTTTTTTACGGTAACGATATGTATGTCGTTATTTGCTACAGGAACGATTTCGAACTCGTTATGGACGTCATTGAAAAACAGTGTAGTTTTTATATTGTAACGATATTGAGGTCGTTATCAAAGCACTATAACGATATCAATGTCGTTATGGTTCAAAAAGTCACTTTTTTTACGGTAACGATATGTATGTCGTTATTTGCTACAGGAATGATTTCGAACTCGTTATGGATGTCGTTGAAAAATAGTGTAGTTTTTATATTGTAACGATATTGAGGTCGTTATCAAAGCACTATAACGATATCAATGTCGTTATGGTTCAAAAAGTCACTTTTTTTACGGTAACGATATGTATGTCGTTATTTGCTACAGGAACGATTTCGAACTCGTTATGGACGTCGTTGAAAAACAGTGTAATTTTTATATTGTAACGATATTGAGGTCGTTATCGAAGTATTATAACGATATAAATGTCGTTATGGTTCAAAAAGTCACTTTTTTTACTGTAACGATATGTATGTCGTTATTTGCTACAGGAACGATTTCGAACTTGTTATGGACGTCGTTGAAAAACGTTGTAGTTTTTATATTGTAACGATATTGAGGTCGTTATCTAAGCACTATAACGATATAAATGTCGTTATGGTTCAAAAAATCACTTTTTTTACAGTAACGATATGTATGTCGTTATTTGCTACAGGAATGATTTCGAACTCGTTATGGACGTCGTTGAAAAACAGTGTAGTTTTTATATTGTAACGATATTGAGGTCGTTATCGAAGTATTATAACGATATCAATGTCGTTATGGTTCAAAAAGTCACTTTTTTTACTGTAACGATATGTATGTCGTTATTTGCTACAGGAACGATTTCGAAGTCGTTATGGACGTCGTTGAAAAACAGTGTACTTTTTATATTGTAACGATATTGAGGTCGTTATCTAAGCACTATAACGATATCAATGTTGTTATGGTTCAAAAAAATCACTTTTTTTACGGTAACGATATGTATGTCGTTATTTGCTACAGGAACGATTTCGAACTCGTTATGGACGTCGTTGAAAAACAGTGTAATTTTTATATTGTAACGATATTGAGGTCGTTATCGAAGCACTATAACGATATTCTGTTGACAAAGTGATGTGATGTAGATGGATGAATTAGCAAAGCTAAACCAGCACAAGGTATCACCTGCACAGATATAGAGACCAAAACACACCTTTTTGAAAACATAATGCAAAAATTTCCAGGAAGATTCCATATAGCATATATTAACAATCTAAAATATTCATCCAAATGCATGTCTGAATCTCAGCGTACCCAACCAGGAAAGGAAGAAGGGAGAAACGGCAGAAATACCATGGAAGACTCACCACATAATACCAAGCAAAATTGTCTTTATCCTCCATGTAACTGGATCTCAGTTCAAAACGAATCATATACATCACCCACAAGGTTGTAGCCTGACACGCCCAAAAGGGGGTCAAAATAATATTCCTTACTTTTCTAAAATTTATCGTTCAAGTAGTAAATGGTAAGTAAGGGTCATTCCCGCAGAAGATTGTTTTCAATTATGCCAATTGCAATAAGAAAGTAAAAATGCACAAATTAGTAAATGGGGGGGTTTGGTTGTTAACTAAACTAAGAAAGCGACAAATGCAAAATAAAGAAAGACAAGAACTAGAATGATGAAAAACACAAAGTAATGGAAATGTGATCGAGGGATATTTCTTCACCACTAGAATGAATTTCTAATCGATATTCGCAAAGGATTTTCGTTCAAAAGATCAACAACAATTCGAGAATAATCACAAGCTCGATTACCTCAATCTCTTCTTACATATTAGTTGAATAAGATAAGCATCGTTACCCAACCCTTTTCATCAAACAACCTAGGATAAGCTCGCTAGATTTAATTCAACGAAAGCATTACGGCGAAAGAGACGAATTGAATTAAGCGCAAACTCAAAAGCTCGATATACTAACTTAAGTGTTAATCCACAAACATACAATCGAAAATTCCACATAATCAATTGAAATGTAGTTGCCACTAGGTTTTGGAATAAAAAGCAATTACGGACTATTAATCCCAAAATAGCATAAATTGTAAACAACCCAATCATCTAGTTGTCATCCCAAACAATCGAGAAGAACAATATAAACAATAAACACAATGGATTACCCACATCAATCTCAAGAACACAATAAAGCACCAATCGATTAAATCATCATTTCTAGGGTTCTAAAATAACCCCCAATCACATACAAGTTAACTATCCATAAAGCATTGAAAAATAGCTAACAAAATACTACAACAAGATGGTAAAAACGAGATTAAAGGAAAAGAAAAGCTTATTGAAGGAGATAGATGGATGAAGTCTTCAACACCAATGAGCATTCCCCTTCTTCTTCTTCACCAAAATCACCATGGTTGAAGGAGCTCCCAAGTTTTCTCTCATATTTTTGTGGTCTACTCCTCCTCCTTCTTGCTTGCCCTAGAATGAGCCCCAAAATGTGTATTTATGTTGTGTAGAAGAGGAAAAACGGGTTTGGGATAAAATGGGTGAAATAAGAATTCAAAATCGGGTTTCGCGTGTTTTCCCGGGTTCTGCTCCAGATTTTGCCTATGCGTACGCATAGGTCTGGGTGTGCGTACGCATAGTGTAAACATTTGAGCTTCAGTAGTTGAATTTGGCAAGTGTGCGTACGCACACCCTGCAGGCCTATGCGTACGCATAGGCCAAATTCTGAACCAACTTCATTTTCTGGTTTTTCACTCCAATTCACCTCCCTTCAAACCATACACCTTCCTCCCAATTGTGATATACTTGCTTGCCAAATCTTGGAGTATTTTCTCTTCAATTGTTTTGGCTCAATTCACGCTCAAAATACCACTTCAACAACCAACAACTCGGGAATTCACCTAAGGAACAAAAGTAACAAAAATAATCAAAAACTAATAAGTGAAAACTAACAACTATCTAAGTTTAACGGTCTAAATGAGTGCGAAAACCGCACTTATCACACCCCCAAACTTAAATCTTTGTTAGTCCTCGAACAAAGCAATAAAAACAAGCATGCAAACACATAAATAAAAACAAACAAAAATACTATATATTAACAAAAATTACAAAGGTTGGATAGTTTGCCATTTTGCCTCAAAGGTTACATATGCTATTAACTCATGAAATGCACACAAAAATGCTACAACACTCAATTTGAAACTTATACCATATTTGACTCGCGTGTGTGTGTGTAAAGTCATTCCAATTCATCGCAATACACAAGTTGGTGGTGTTCCCGACCCATAAAATGGTCAAATTTCCCTTTCTCGCTCGAGGGTTGCGCACTCCCCCAAACTTGATATTTTCACTATAGCCCCAAGGTGTCAAAAACATAGGATTGCTCTCAAATCACTCAATCTTTCCCTCTCAAGTTTGGTTGGATCGAACCGGCAAATTAGATCATCTAGTCATGTATTATTTCCCATAAAAACTTTGAGTGCTCAAACTACAAACTCATCGTTAGGCAAATTACGCACGATCACCAATCATTCACAATAGCAACTAAGGATATAGCATCCAATTTCTTTTACTTCACTTTTTTTTCTTTTTCCAATGTAGGTAGTTCACGCTCCGGTCCCTAAGGGTAGCCTTCTTTATTGGTAGATCGTCTCCTACACATTGGCGATGCATAGGGCCAGATTACTCAATACTGACTCACACTCCTTAAGGTGGGCAACTTTTTCCTACAGATTTTTTTTCTTTTTCAATTGGGATAAAAATAACATCCAACTTTCAGTTGAAGTTCAAGAGCACTCTATAAAATCAATCTTTTGAACAAGGAAATAATACACTTCTAAATAATTTCCTTCACCGACTCAACCACCCCCAAACTTATCCTTTCATAAGTAGAGTGACAAAGGAATTATTATCACCAACAATGTGGTCATTTAAGTTCATAACAACCTCAAGTGCCACCAACAAGTGCGTGTGATGAATTTCATGACGCAAGTGTTCCATAAAGTGTCAAACAAGGAATAAGTGGATGAAAATAAACAACATATAGCATTCATGTCCACACTCCATAAATCAAAGCAATGTAATAACTAAAAGCAAAGCCGGCAAGGCTATCCAACCAACAAACATAAATCATCACACACAAATTTAAACTGTACAAAGCCCTTAAGAATAAAACATGAAAGTGTAAGGGCAAGGGGTTCAAGTACTCCCCTGAGTTGGTTGTGAAGTGTGGTGAGATTTCTTGCAACGATCTCCGGTAGTAGTTTCACCTCTTGCACATCTTTATACTTCAAGTGCTCCGGGAAAAGGATGAATTCAAAAGTAGGAGCCTGCATCACCAAAGGTAAAAATTTCTCATTAGAAATCGGAATAGTAAAACATGAAAGATTATACCTTGGTGAATTGCTCGGTAAGGGCTCAAGAGATGCCATGGGTTCCACAATACTCTCACAAGCTAAGTTTTCTTCTTGTGTTGGTTCCTCATCAAGATCTTCCATCTTCATTTGTGCCTCATCCCAACTCTTCTCTTTTCTTAGTGTCTCAACACTAACATTTTCCTCCTTCGGGTTAAGTGCTTGAGAATGAAGTTCTTCCAATCTTTTAGCCTCCATTTTCTCCGCCATGCTAGCCAATTCACTCACTTGTGCCTCCAAATTCTTGATTGAAGTCATTGTCTCTTGTTGAAATACCTCTTGTTGAAATTGCATAGTCTCTTGTTGGATTTGTATATTGTTTGAGGCCAAAGACTTTACCATTTCTTCAAGGGACATATCCGAGCTTTGAGTTGGAGCTTGTTGATTGCTCGAAGCCAAGGACTTAACCATTTCCTCTAAAGACATACTAGCACTTGAAGTTTGAGTTTGTTGACTAGGTTGGAAGTATGGCCCTTGGTCTTGTTGAAATTGCATAGTCTCTTGTTGGATTTGCATCGTGTGTTGTTGCAATTGCACCGTGTTTGATGCCAAAGATTTAACCATATCCTCAAGAGACATACTAGAAGCTTGAGGTTGATCTTGTTGATAGAAACTATGTGGATGATATTGTGCTTGTGGAGATGTGAAATAATTTTCTTCATAACCGAGACTAGGGTGATCACTAAATCTATAATTATACATGTAGGCATATGGATCATACCCTTGTCTCGGTTGCATTTGATAGCCCCCAATGACATCCGCTCGTTCAAAGGCGCTTTGTTGGCTATTCCCATGAGCCACTTGTTGAACAAGAGTTGCAAGATCGGACAATTGACGCTTAATTTGAGAAGTTGCTTCCATCTCACAAACCTCTATAACCAACCTCTTCACTTGCTCCTAGGTTGTGGTGTAATGTGTTCGTTTTGCCCAATCACAACCTAAGTCACAAAGAAGAAACACAAAAATAAATAAAACATAAATAACAAGAAAGAAAATAAAACAATTAACAAATTGAAAGAACAATCCCCGGCGACACGGCGCCAAATTTGACACGCCCAAAAGGGGGTCAAAATAATATTCCTTACTTTTCTAAAATTTATCGTTCAAGTAGTAAATGGTAAGTAAGGGTCATTCCCGCAGAAGATTGTTTTCAATTATGCCAATTGCAATAAGAAAGTAAAAATGCACAAATTAGTAAATGGGGGGGTTTGGTTGTTAACTAAACTAAGAAAGCGACAAATGCAAAATAAAGAAAGACAAGAACTAGAATGATGAAAAACACAAAGTAATGGAAATGTGATCGAGGGATATTTCTTCACCACTAGAATGAATTTCTAATCGATATTCGCAAAGGATTTTCGTTCAAAAGATCAACAACAATTCGAGAATAATCACAAGCTCGATTACCTCAATCTCTTCTTACATATTAGTTGAATAAGATAAGCATCGTTACCCAACCCTTTTCATCAAACAACCTAGGATAAGCTCGCTAGATTTAATTCAACGAAAGCATTACGGCGAAAGAGACGAATTGAATTAAGCGCAAACTCAAAAGCTCGATATACTAACTTAAGTGTTAATCCACAAACATACAATCGAAAATTCCACATAATCAATTGAAATGTAGTTGCCACTAGGTTTTGGAATAAAAAGCAATTACGGACTATTAATCCCAAAATAGCATAAATTGTAAACAACCCAATCATCTAGTTGTCATCCCAAACAATCGAGAAGAACAATATAAACAATAAACACAATGGATTACCCACATCAATCTCAAGAACACAATAAAGCACCAATCGATTAAATCATCATTTCTAGGGTTCTAAAATAACCCCCAATCACATACAAGTTAACTATCCATAAAGCATTGAAAAATAGCTAACAAAATACTACAACAAGATGGTAAAAACGAGATTAAAGGAAAAGAAAAGCTTATTGAAGGAGATAGATGGATGAAGTCTTCAACACCAATGAGCATTCCCCTTCTTCTTCTTCACCAAAATCACCATGGTTGAAGGAGCTCCCAAGTTTTCTCTCATATTTTTGTGGTCTACTCCTCCTCCTTCTTGCTTGCCCTAGAATGAGCCCCAAAATGTGTATTTTATGTTGTGTAGAAGAGGAAAAACGGGTTTGGGATAAAATGGGTGAAATAAGAATTCAAAATCGGGTTTCGCGTGTTTTCCCGGGTTCTGCTCCAGATTTTGCCTATGCGTACGCATAGGTCTGGGTGTGCGTACGCATAGTGTAAACATTTGAGCTTCAGTAGTTGAATTTGGCAAGTGTGCGTACGCACACCCTGCAGGCCTATGCGTACGCATAGGCCAAATTCTGAACCAACTTCATTTTCTGGTTTTTCACTCCAATTCACCTCCCTTCAAACCATACACCTTCCTCCCAATTGTGATATACTTGCTTGCCAAATCTTGGAGTATTTTCTCTTCAATTGTTTTGGCTCAATTCACGCTCAAAATACCACTTCAACAACCAACAACTCGGGAATTCACCTAAGGAACAAAAGTAACAAAAATAATCAAAAACTAATAAGTGAAAACTAACAACTATCTAAGTTTAACGGTCTAAATGAGTGCGAAAACCGCACTTATCATAGCCAAAGTAGCTAAGTCAAGCAACGTGTGTATATCATATTCCATGACAAAACTGCAATACAATCAACGGCCAAAAACAATGCTGTTAACTCCTGGGATTTGAGTGAAAGCCCTGCAAAGGAATAAACAAAATGGAGGAATCAGCGTGTATGATACCACCTACTGATACAAGGTAAACTGAGAAAGTAGGAATCAGCAAGTTTGTGCATAAATTCTTGGGTACAATTGGCCATTATATAATGAGAAGGATGCCAAGGAAAAAACAAATCTCACTAATTAAGTTTAAGTTCACACGAAACGAGATCAAAAGATAATGATCCATAGGTAACTAAATGAATCAATTGGATATACAAGGGGGGTTTAGAATAAGTACGTTAGTAATTGAATGGGTATCTGATACATATATACCAAAGAATATCATGTAGACTTTGAAGAAATTCAAATAACATGCTAGAATTGCGGACACAATCTAATGTTCACGAATATCAATGGAACTGTTTTCTGATTATTAACCATAAGCTCCTTCAATTATATTTTTTTCTCTAAACATGATGACCTCATTTCTCATTCAACTTGTCACTTTCGAAGGTAACAACTAATTATCAATTAAACAGCCAACTTAGTACAAAGCTAATTGCAAACTAGGTACGCCCACCACAGTAGAGTTGTGTATACAACCATTTTATTCAAGCATGTGAGCAATCTAATTCCACATCCACATACATATGCAATCTCCAAATAAAGCTCAATAACAAAGAACTAGTATTATGCAACCTCGTGAATTTTTTTAAGGGGCTGCAATCTATAAATTACAGAAAAAAAAAATAACTGACCACGGGAGGGTCCTTAATTTGTTCCGTCACTACAAAAACGGATACACAATGGAAGATAACCAAAAAAAAATTGCCGTTAGTTATAATTCCAAAGATTATTCCCTATTAGATTTTGAACTGCAAGATAGGATAAAAAGCCATAAAATGTAACTTCAAGCAAAGCAAGGATGAGAACTCTCTTTGAAACCATATGGTCGAGAAATAAGAGAAAACCCCTCAACTTTGGGTAAAAACCATATCTTTGATTACTCTCCAGAACCCAAGAAACAGGCAATTGGCTGGTGCAAAAACAACAACAAACATTCTTTCAAAACAGACTAGGATAAAAATCCAATCTTTCCTTGCATAACCAAAATTTGACTTAAAAAAATAAAAATTGAAAACCCCATGTGAGGAAACATAAAAATCCATAAAATAAATCATTTCATTAAAACTTAACTTCACTACAAAACTTCCCACAACCAAGAGAAGAACCTCTCCGCATCCCCAAAAAGAACCCCCAAAGTTTCTCATTCCTATAATCAATTACAAACAACTAACACAAAATCACAGCAAAAAAAAAAAATTTAAAAAATATTCCCATTCCCATAAGCAAATATACCTTGAAAAAACATAACCACCACAAAAAAAGACAGATAAAAAGCCAATATTTTCTTACATAAACCAAGTTTATCCAAAAACATCAAAATCTCATATGAGGAAACATTAAAAGAAATCAAACGATATCAATGATGAAGAGAAAATGAAAGAGAGCACCTACCTGTAGAACCCGATTGTTGGAGAGGAAGGTTGAAAAGGAAATTGAAATGAAAATTGAGGCAATAATGTCTTTTTGTATACAAGGACATTTTAGACATTAACAAATTATATTTTCCCTTTTTCATATATTTAGGCCTTCTAACTAAAAAACTTAGTTGGTGGTCTTTTTAAACAAAAACTTAGTTTGACTAGGCCTATTAAATGAAAACCCCAAAATTTTGTTCACCAAACAAGTGAAAAGCTGGAAAGTGGTGGAATAATTTTCATCTTACATGGAAAAATGTGCCTAATTGAAACAGGTTAAGGGTCCGTTTGATTGTAAGGGTGAAAAATAGATGGAAAGAAAATGAATGACAGGTAATTGAATTGCCTAGAATTTGTTTTACAGGAAATTGTAATTAATGGTGTTTGATTAGTATAATTTTTCACCTAATTCGTTTGACTTTATTTTTTATGTAAGTTATTACTTTTTGGGATAATTTTTTTTACAATTTGTATTAAAATTTGTTTGGATTGCAAAAAAATTAAAAAATAAAATTTGAAATTTTTTTTGGTTCGTTTGGCTTTGTTTTTTACGCAAATTATCAATTAAATGGATAAATTTTTTACCATTGACTTTGGAATGTGTTCTAATTGTTAAAAAAGGGGGGGGGGGGGTCAAAAATATGGAAAACGTTTTCCCGCCAATATGGTAGAAAAATATTTTCTAACTTTTGTGCATCAACTTGTACCTTAAAAAACTTGAAAAATATTCTCTAAAAGATTAGTGCAATCAAACAAGCGAATAGTAAAAAGAAGGAAAACGTTTTCCACATTCCACTGAAAACTTGGCCAATCAAACAGACCCTAATATTAAAATCATTTTGATAATTCTCATGGATGGAATTAGTGAGGAAATACATGGAAATAACCCAAATAAAGAATCATATTTCCAAACTAACTTTTGACTATTTTAAACAATAGAAACTTCCTAAAATACCCCAAAATATTAAATTACAATCTAGTCACTATAATATAAAGGAAACACAATCAAGGCCTAAGAACTATTTAAAAAAATTTATGGATCAAGAACTTTTGATAAATTTAACTCCTAATATCATACAAGATTTTATCGATCTAAAAACTGTAATAAAAAACGAATTAAACTATTTAAAAGAAGATTTAAAAAGTTTCTTTATAGATTATTTACATCCAAAATTAAAATATAAAAATACTTATATAGATAGTCAAGCAATTAGAATTGAAAATAATATACATAAAGAAATTGTCAATCTAGAAAAAAGAATTGAAAAATTAAATATAATCATTGAAGGAAAAATCTTAACAAAAGATAGTGAATTCTATAAATTTTATTGTGATTATTAGATATTAAACTTTGAGATTTTGAAGACGGTTATAATAACCCCCATTCTAATTGGTATCAGAACCATAGATCATAACATGATAATAGAAGATTTATGAAATAAATATAAAATTAAAAAAGATAGATTTGGGATAATAATAGGAAAATCGATAATAAAGAAAGAAGTTTTAAAAAATCATACTTATAAAATTAAAAGATATACCTTTACATATTAGAATAAATATAATAGAAAAAGTAAAAATAAGCATAATAAGATATTTAATGATATGGGAAACTATTCTAGAAATAATAGACCAGAAAGAAATAACTGCTATAATAGAAAATAATATAAATAATTATAGGAATTAAAATTAAGAAGATAGATAACTATTATAAATTAAAGGAAGAAAAATGATATAAAATATTTTATGAACCTATTCTTAATAAATAAAAAATATTAACATTAAATATAATTAAAAAATTGCCTAGAGAAATAAAAGAACAAATACTACATAAATTAATTATAGGATCTATAAAAGATAGATACGTATATGAAATGATTAATAAAGAATTTGAAAGTATTTTATATTATAGAGAAATATATGAAACATCATAAGTTATAAATGAGTAATGATAAAGTAGCTAGAAAGCTTAATAATATTGTTAAAAATCTAAACAAAATACAATAAAAAACCTCAAATATACTAGGAACGCCAGAAGATATAAAGAAACCACAAGAAAAAATGTTAGGGAAACTAAAAATTGAAAAACTAGAATTAAAAGCAAAATATTTTGAAACTGTAAAAGATGAATTACCTAATAATGAGATAGTAATAGAAAATTTTATTAAAATTATCAATGAATAATTTTAATTTTCTCCAAATAGGGGCATAATAAGAATAGAAGGGGGGGGGGGGGAGGAGGAATTATTGATATTTTAGAAAAATAAAAGAAGTGTTTCCGTTATCATGATAAACCTTGTGGGAGTTTTAACAATTTACTCTTAGGGTCCATTTGATTGCAAATGTGGAATTTAGGTGGAAAGAAAACGAATTGTATGGAATTAAATTGCCTAAAACTTGTTTTACCGGAAATTGTCAAATTAATTTGTTTGATTGGTATAATTTTTACCTGATTTTTTTTTTTGAAATATTGGATCTTTTGGTGTTCGTTTGGTTTTGTTTTCCATGAAAATTATCCATTAAAGGGATACAATTTGTTCCAATTGTTAATAATTAAAAAAAGCCTAGAAAAGATTCTTCCATCAAAACCATACGAAAAACAATTACTCCAAAATCAAGAAAAGTGGCGCCTGGGGGGTTGGGTGGGAAAACCAATTGCCAATTTCTTTTTGCCTATCAAACATGCTTCTTGGGTGAAAATGGAATTTAATTTCCATTTTTCATGGAAAACTTGTCATATCCAACAGGGCCTTGAGGTGTATTTGATTTGAAAATTTTCCATGAAAGCCTTTACTATTCGAATTCCAATTTTTAGAGTGTTTGATTGTCTTTTTTTCATAGGAAATATTTTTCAACATTTGAAAATATACCTAGTTTTTTTTTTTTTTTTTAGGAAAATATTTTCTTTGGGGGAGGTAGATTTTTGCTTTCTTCAAAGCCAAGAAAATATTTTTCATGTAAATTAAATACAGTCTTAAATTAATTATAATTCTTTCTGAAAAGAGTAATGTTATTTATCCTCAATCGAATTGCAACCTCAATCTGGTGGCGCTAGATAATAGGCTAAATGAAAATTATAGAGACCTCCATGATGTTCCACAATTGTAGTGACACCTCATCTCTTTTCAATAATTACATAAATCTCCATTAATTAAAATTTCAAATATGCATCCCTTCCTGACCATTTTCTTTTATGTGTTAGTATAAATAATAATGATAATGCCTAAAAATTCTTATGAACTTTCTCATAGCTCCTTTAACAATAATATAACATCAAAAATACCAACTTAACACTTCTAATTAAAGCAATAAGATATTGTTGAGAGCATAAAATTTTCAATAGTACTTCAACGTTTGATTGAATTAAATAATTCTACTAAAGAATACAAGAAATAAGATTCTAATTGTGATCCATCTCTTGAATACTTAGAAATTTGACACCTTGTATGGAAGGTCATATTGTTGATTGTTGGGTATTTCATCTAAATTCATTGATGAGGTTGTAAATATATTTTCATGAGTTTAATGGTTCTTTGATTCGTCATTGGGTGACATGAGTTCGATTAGTCAAACATCTCGAAGTTGGGAGCTTAAGAACGAGCATGTAGAGAACATGAATTTGTGTTTAGAACTGATGTCTTGAATCAGTGGAAAGTATTATATATTTATTGGTTTGTGTAATCATATAAATTTTGAGAGTGCAGGCTTTCACTTTTTGTGGAAAGTAATGACTAATGATTATATCAGATGGTCTAAGATTGACTAAACGTGATATAATAAATATATCCGATTAGGTCCTTGTAATAGCTCTATAAAATAATGAGACTTGATTGTAATTATAATAAAAATTTTGGGCTTAATTACAATTATTATAAAGTTTAATTCAAACTTAACTGTAATTGTTATGAAAGTTGTAAACTTAATTGTAATTGTAGTAGAAGTTTTAGAACTACACTTATCATAAAATATGTTATGGACTAATTGGATTTGAACTTTAATTTAATCTTCTAGTTGAATTTCAATTGTGAGTCCTAGTAGTACTTTATTTGAAACTTTATTGTGCACGAATTCAAATAATTTTAGGGATAATTGCAGCAGCGGCTTCAAACCTTTCGATTTTTCACATACTTTTATCTAAACATTTATTTTATGCCACCCATAGTCACAAATTTTTCAAAAAATTAGCACTTGATGTCCAAATAGATTATTTGTATTAGTTTTACCGTTAGTTGACCCAATAATTTTACTTTGACCAATTTTAAAATGGATAAAATGGTAAATTTGAATTAAAATAAAAAAAAAATAAAAAATAAAACCTAGTCACTATTCATCTTCTCCCTCCCATCGCCTACCGTAATAACCCTACCATTACCCACCTTGATTAGTTCCAAACCCAACCCCCCAATTCGCCATCACAGTGATAATCACATGCTCTTTAACATTGACAGGCCTCGGGTTGAGGCTGAAGCTCCACCGTCCATACATCGTGTACTGCTTTGTGAGCAGTGTCGTCGCCATGAACTTGCCCATGCGAAGCATCGATATTTGCATCAAAATGGTGGAGATCGTAAAAAACTGTGTTTTGTATATGAAGAAAGTGTTCAGGAAAATCAAGATTGTACAAGAGCCCATGCCAAGAAATCATTCACAGAATGTCATTACAGCGAGTGTGGGATCGTCAATTTCCAGCACCACATCCTCCACTGGACAACTGTCTTCGGTTGGTGTCTCTCCTGATCGAATCCTTTATTTTCTTTTTGTCAACATGAATGAAAACAAGGGTATTGTTGTCTTCTATCTTCTTCATCACATATTCAGTGGTGTGGGGGGTTGGGTTTGGAATTAATCAAGGTGGGGGGTGATAGGGATATTCTGTGGGGGATGGTGGGGAATGGGAGGGAAAAAATGAATATTGACCAGATTTTAATTTTTTGTTTTTAATTTTTAATTCAAAGTTACCATTTTATCCATTTTAAAATTGGTCAAAGTCAAATTCATTAGGTCAACTAATAGTCAACTAATAGAAATCATCCATTGGACCCCAAGTGCTAATTGTTTAAATGTTTGAGATTGTTGGTGATAAAAAATGAAGGTTAAGATAAAGTTTGTGGAAAATCAAAAGGTTTGGAACTGCTGCTGCAATTATCACATAATTTTATCTCTATTAATGGAGATTAGAATCAACCAAGAAATCCTACATAACAAACAAAATAATAATTTTATAGTGTCCAAATTTAGAGAAAAATTATTTTCTTCTTTTCTTCACCTACTCAGTTCAAAATTAGATTCTTAATTTAATTTTAAAAAGGTGTCCAACAGTTAATATAGTTTTAACTTTGAAGAATATAATAGAAGACTTGAAAGTTGAAATCATCAATTTTTTGGAATTAAAAGTTGGAAGTTCATGATTCGAAAAGTTGAAACTACATGATTCATATCCATATCATCGAATTTGGTAATATCTAGGCGACCTTGTATTTAGAATTAAAGATTTTTTTACCTTTCGACTAATTCTTGTTCACTATTTCAGCAACTAATATCGAAGTAATCTAGATCATTTACATGCTTGTTATTTCTGAATCTTGATTGCATATTCTAGTCAAACGATGTCTAGGTATAATTGATTATGTTCTTGTTTGATATGGATTAAAATCTAGATTTTAATCTTAGTCAAAGTTAAAATTTCATCAACAAGATATGTGAATTACAATTCCATTGTTTTGATTTTATTTTATTTTCAGTTAAATTTGAAATTGTGAGTCTATGGGACATAATTTATATAATTTTCAATTATTATAAAGGATTGAGGTGTTGACCTATGGTTCATTATAAAGGATTGAGGTGTTTTGAGCGTACATTGCATTTATTTCTTCTTCATTTTCTTATTAAAAAAAACTTTGGTTCTTTGAATTAAATCTTTAATTATCATGTTCATCAATGTTTTTATCTAACAATTGAGCTATCATTTATTGTTATTTATTAAAGTGTTAATCTCTCTTAGCACTTAATTCATTTTTTATTAAGAGAGAAATTTTATTGTAAATTCATTTCTCTAAACTTGTGGGTCGTTTTGAGATCCCGTGAAAGCTCAATATTATAAGAATTGGTGCTTCTTGTTGTATTTTATTGTGTGGTGAGTATAGAGGTTCCTTAAATCTCAATATTGTATAAGGATCGGCGCTCCTTGTTTGTAAGTCACCGAAAGCATTGTAAAAGATTAGATTGCACTACAAGTCATTCAATATAGTGAAAATGTATTGCTCATGCCGCAGAGTTTGGTAACTAAGGACGTAGATCATTACTTTGAATCGAACCTCCACAATTATATTGTTTGCATCGTCTCTACCTTTTTACTTATCGTTATATTATTTATGTTTGTTATTTGATTGATCTAATTGTTTTTATTTGCATATGATTATTAATTGATCAACATATCGTTTGCTTCCTTGATTTAAGTTTATTTTTCAAAAAAGTTTTAAAAATCAATTCATCCCCATCTTGGTTAGTTGTTCTTGGGCTATCAATTGATATCAGAGTAAAGTGCTCATTTTTTAAGATTTCACAATAATGACTAACCACATTTTTCAAAACATTGAGGGGTATTCTACAAATCATCCTCCATTTTTTAATGGCACATATTATAATTATTGAAAATCTAGGATGATGATTTATGTTCAATCTATAGATTATAATGTTTGAAAAGTCATTGAATTTGGTCCCTACGTGCTTAAAAGGTTATTAAAGAGTATGGTAAATCAGATCAAATAAATTCAAAATTTAGAGAGAAATATGATGAAGAAGATAAAAGAAAATTACCATTAAATGCTAGCTAAGAACATACTTTATTGTGCCTTAGATAAGAATGAATTCAATCGCATTAACACATGTGATTCCGCTTTCGATATATGGGATGCTTTAGAAGTCATATACTTGAGCACTAGCAAAGTAAAATAAACCAAAATAAATAATTTGATTAAGGAATTTGAAAATTTCTTTATGAAACAAAATAAATCGAAAAATTTACTAACAGTAAACTTATGAGTAAAATGTTAGGTCTCTCTCGGATGATTAGAGCTCATTGAGAATATTGATAGAAAATATTGAAGATATCAACACATTCTGGTATAATAGCTCTATGGAACATTGATGACATATAAACTAAATCCTACCAAGACAAAGGAGAAAACAATGAAAAACATAGAAGAAGAAAAACGGTAAATTGCTTTAAAGTCAGTAATGGATGAAGGTACTTCAAGCAAAAATCTGAATGATGAAGAACTTGATGACCTAGTTATTTTTGTCAAAAATTGGAGGAGTCTTCGCAACAATTGACGATTTAAAAAGAAAGAAGAAAATGGTGAAGGGAAAAGTAATAAAATTGTTTGTTATGATTGTGACAAATCTGGTCACAAGAAATCAAGTGTCCAAATAAGAAAAGATTTATGAAAAAGAAGGCACTCCAAGCGATATAGGATAAGAGTGATGATGAAGATGAAAGTCAAGATGAAGTTGTCAACATGTGCTTCATGGCCATTGAAAATTAAGTAAACACAAATGACAATTCTTTATATGATGAATTATTTACCTCATATGATGAACTTCTTGAAGAATTTGAAAAACTTGCTCTTAAATACTCAACTCTTAAAAAGAAAAATTCTTTATTGGAAAAAGAGTTAAAGAAACTTTTGGAAACATAAAATGATTTTGAAAAAGAAAAAGTCATCTTTAATTAAGGATAATTCCTCTTTACAAGAACAGATTTTAATTTTGACTCAAAAAATTCACAAATTTAATCAAGACAAGAAAAAAATTGATTTAATGTTTGGTGAACAAAAATGTGTTTTTAATAAATGCGGAATTGGATAAAAACAATTTTTAAAACAAAAAGTCTCTTAAAAATTTATTCGTTAAAGCCTCTACTTCTCCTATTACAAATGTTATATGTGGATTTTGTAATAAAAATCGACATGTATCTTTTAATTGTTCAATCAAAAAGAAATTGCACTTTGAAAGGAAACACAAGTGGATTCAAAAGTCCACAAACACTAACAACCTTGGATCTAAAGTTGAATGGGTACCAAAGAACAAAAATTGAATTATTTTTATAGGTAACAAAGAAGATAAAGAGCAAAAGGTTCTTGGATAATGGATACTTAAGCACATGATTGAAAATCAAACTTTTTTTTTTTTTTTTTTTATCAAGCTTCAAAAAGCATTGGCGGCGTGTTAGTTTTGGTGATAATGTCAAAAGAAAAAAGTCATTGACATTGAAAATATTGGTAATTATTCATCTCCCTCTATTGAAAGTGTTCTTATAAGTTGATAATCTCAAACATACTTGCTTAATATTTATGTGAAAAATGTTATCATATCAAATTTGATTATTCTAAATGCTTTATTAAGGATGCTACATCAAAAGAGGAATAAGAAACCGAAATAAAGATTTTTATGTCATAAGCATTGAATTTGAAAGTGAAGAAAAATGTTTATCAAGTTTAAAAGATGATACTTGATTGTGGAATAGAAGATTAGATCATGTTTGCATGGGCCTACTGTCAATTTTTTTAAGAAAATTGTTTTGTTATGGTTTGCCAAATTTGAATTTTAATAAAAATAAAATAAAATTGTGATGCATGTCATTTGGAAAATAAGTGAAGAGCTCTTTTGAAATCTTCAACTACAAGATCTTTAAAACTTCTCCATATGAATCTTTTTGGACATTTAGAACCACAAGCTCAAGTGGTAAACATCATACTTTAGTCATTGTTGATTACTTTTTTTAAATTTACTTGAGTCCTATTTGATGAAACTAATCCTCTTGATCAAGATAAATGTATTCTTAATAATGTAAAAGATATCTTTTGAGCAAATGAACATTCAAAATTAAAACAATGAAGATTCTAAAGATGTTGAAAATCAACATGAGGAAGAAGCAAATGTGCAATAAGATGAAGAAGAATATTCCAAAATACAATGTGATCAATCTCTACCTAAGGAATGGAGTCAAACAAAATACATCATGGTCGTGCTCAATAAGTTTGAAATGAAAGATGTGAAATCAATGAACACTCCGATGAACTTATCAATCAAGTTAGACAAAGATGATCAAAGTATTTATATAGACATAACAAAATAGTGAGGTATGATTGGATCTCTCCTTCACTTAATCACAAGTAAACTCGATATTATGTTTAGTGTGTAATCATGTGCTAGATTTTAACTCAACACTCAAGAATCACACCAAAGTGTCGAAAATCAAATTTTTGGATATTTTAGTACACTAAGACATTACGTCTATGGTATCCTAAAGGCACCCAAAATGAGAAACATTGTATTAGAATGTTTGAATACGGAAAATCAATTGGTTGACTTCTCACTGAACCTCTAGCACTTGATAGATTTTCATATATACAAAGAGGTTTGGGAATTATCGTTGAATTTGAAGTATGTGGCTAAATTAAATTCATACTAAATGTTCTCGTAAAAATTGATTCTATATGCATCATTGGTTGAATTTTTTATAAATCTTGCACAAATGATTATGCTTTAGACATTTCATCACACATGTTTTAATTAGTATTTTGATATAAATGTGATGATTATCATTTGACTTAGACTCGCATACATTTGGCTCTTTGTATTTAATTGAGAGGGAATATTATTATTTTCTATGGTGAATTTAAAATTTTGATCCTATATGCTATGTGCTACCATTTGCATAAGATAAAAGGGGAAAATTGAGTAATATAGATTTGAAAAGCATTGAAAAGGGCAGAAAATGTAATGATAATTTCTTTGAAAATGAGATTGATATGTTTGAATTGAAATATATCATATGTTTTGTATAAATGACTATTGGTTTATAAATTATAGGGGGGATATATGGATTACATGCAAAACTTAAGATTTATATTCCTTATCAATTGTTCAATCTTGCTTTGCAAATCATCTTATTTATCATAATCAAAAGGGGAAAATTATTAACATATGGTTGATTATAACCTTAAATTTTTTATTATAATAAATTAAGTTAATATTGTTTACTAACAATTGAATTTAAAGTGATTATGGTTTTCAAAACATCCAATGAAAAATTGATCGATGATTGTCAAAAGATCAAAAGCTATTATCACAATCGGACTAATGAAGGAGGTCAAGATCGAAGTCACACATTCAAGAGCTTAAGAGCCAAACTTCGAAATAAAATCATATATTAGTTTTTTTTAGATGAAATGTAAATGTACTAATAGTATCTTATTTAGCAGGGAATGTTTAAGCTCAAAATCCTTCTATGCATTAAAAACAATTTTGTGCATTAAAAGTTATTTTGATACAATGTTTTGATCAAATATGACTTTTAAAATGATATTTGAACAAGAAAAATATTTTTTATCTTGAAAAAATAGTTATTTTTTTTTTTCAAAAGTCAATGTCTTTCAAAACCATAAATCGGATCGAAAGGGATCGAAACGTAAAAAAGATCGAAACTGTTGGGCAGTCAATCGGCCAGAAGAGGCGGTTGACTGTTAAGAAGAGGCGGCTGACTAAAAGTTTCTAATGATCCAAAATTTAACCATTCTGACCTCTGATTTTTTATTGAAAAGACGACTATATTGGTCATCTGAAAAAAAAGTGGTCGACAATAGAATAACATTTCGGAAATAAGAAACATGGTATTGTTAGACATGGTTAGTTCAACGATAAGTTTTGCAACTCTACCTATCTCATTTTATGGATATGCACTGGAGACATCAAAATACGTTCCTATCTTAGTTCTTTCAAATCTGTTCTCAAAACTAATCTAGAATTGTGTAATGGATGCACTTCCAGCTTGCATCTCATCCAAATTTGGGGATGTTTGATAAGTGTGTTTTTACACACTAAAAACACACTTATTAGGCACTTTTTGAGAAATTATTGATGAAATCGAGTAAATTTCTATACATAATTTGTGTAATTTTTACTTTCGTAGGCCAGAACCCCGACAAGAAGTGAACGAGGCGAAAAGAGGAAAAAATGGACTTAAATCGTACAAAATTATGAAGTGGGGGACTAAAGTGCACAAGTATGAAAGTTAGAGGACTTGGAGTGCAATTTATAAATGGCATAAATAACAAGAAAGTCTAAATCCAAGGACCAAATTATACGAGATTAAAGATGAAGAACCTGGAGTGCAAATATGGAAGGGACTAGAGCTGCAATTTATTTTTGGCTTGAGCAATGGGCCGCATTGCTAAAAGTTATGCGATCGCATTCAAAAGGCAGAGATGTCTAATTTGTCACTCTGCCCTTCTATGCGGCTGCATTGGATTTAATTATGCGCCCGCATATGTTCAAAAAGAATAGGGTGGTTTAAATTTCGTTCCAAATTTTTATTTGATCCAACTTGCATTATTTTCTAATTGTTTATTGATAGATATTTTGGGATATTTAGTTTGTGTTTAAAAATATCCTATCATATTTATTATAGATAATTTACATAGTTCTCCCTCTCATTTTACATTAGAACTCTCTCCCTCTCCCTCTTGCTTAGAACATATTTTTCTCTCTTTTTAGTTTTATTTCCCTTATGTTCTTGGCTCATTTGGGAAGCAAATTTGATATAACAAGGAGATAACATCAAGAAGGTGGAGATATATTTGGGGAAGCCAAAGTCAACACTAAAAAGGTTGTATCTACACCTTTGTATTTTCTCCATTATTTTCACAACTTTGTAATGTGTATTGTATACATAATCTCATTTGTAATTATTTACATATAATGAGCTAAGTCTTTTGTGTTGGAACTTATGTAGTAGCTTAACCAAATTTCATTAATATCTATGCATGTATTGAATGCTGCATATTTTATCAAAATCATGATGTATTAATTATTGTGTTTGATTTTCCTTCATTTACTTGATCAATAAATGATGTGTTACTAGACCAGAATAATTAATACTCTAGGTTGTATAGTATATTATGCGCGTTTAGGTGATATAGAGATGTACACCTACTTTAGGTGACCCTTTGAGTTATTTTCACAACAATTTAATGCGATTTGTTAAATCTTTATCAACATAGAGATATTGTGGATAGTTTAATCAATTAGGATTAATTTCACTCGAGAGAGGTTATTGACTAAAATTGGAAAATCGGATCTAACTTTGTATTTTGGTAATTTGCATCTACGCGTTATTGGTTTGATATTAATGAAACAAAAGTTAAGCGAAATCGTAAATTCCAACATCTTTTAATTCAAAAATCTTACAACTTTTTAAATTGTTATTTTAATCAAAATCTTTTCCTTTTTTAAATCACCTTTCAAGTTTTTAAATGTGTGTGTTAATTTCGTTAATTTGAATTCTTATTCTTGTAATTGAGATTAACAGTCTTCGTGGGATCGACTTGGACTCAAAAAGTCTACTTTACTACTTGTACGCGACCTGTGTGCTTGCGGCATAATATTTTAGCGAACAAGTTTTTGACGCCGTTGCCAGGGAGTGTTTTAATCTAATTACCAGTTTAGTTGTTTTTCACTTTAACGATTTTATTTGTCATTTTTATTTTATCTGTTTAGTTTCAATTGTAAGGTTGTCTTCGGGATTGTCAATTTCTTAAGTCGTCGGTTGCATATGAATCGATCGCGAAGTCTCGATCTTCTCGAATTTGATCCGAAAATTGAAGAGACTTTTCGAAGGCGATTAAGGGAACAAAACCAAGTTAGAAGGCAACAACGTGAAATGGAACGACAAGAAGGTAATGGAGACCCTAACGCTCGACCCGAACATAATCCTCGGGATGGTGTTCCGCCTGGTTTCGATAATCAAATGGGTAGGATTCAAAATTCTGTAGTAAATGAGGAAGACATGTTATTTTCGGGATTTCTTGAACCTCCCCGTGATGGAAAATCAATCGAGTATTATCTATCCTTCTTATGGACATCTGAACTTCCTACTTCGACCGGATGTTATTAATCTATTTTTCAACACCATATCTTTTTGTGGGAGAATAGATAAAAACCCATATGCTCACATTGCGCGGTTCATGGAAATAGTTAGCAATTTCAATTATGAAGGTGTGAATGTGGAGGCTATTCGGATGACGTAATTCGTGCATACCTTAAAACATAAGGCAAGAGCCTGACTTGACACTTTACTATCGGGTAGTATCACGAGTTGGGAGGAGTTGGTACAAAAATTCACAACCAAGTTCTTTCCACCTGCTCATGTTTCTAAGCTCAAACACGATATAACCACATTCCAACAACTTGACTCGAAAACCATTTATGAGGCTTGGGAGAGGTTTAATGACATGCTTAGAAGGTGCCCAAATCACGGGATTACTATAGCACAACAAGTCGAATACTTCTATGCCGGCTTGACTCCTTCTCACCGTTCAAATGTGGACTCATCGTCATATGGATCAATCCAAAACAAAAGCATCTAGGAGGCATATGAGCTATTTGAAGTGATGAGTGAGCAAAGTGCCATATGGTCGGATAGACGTGTTAAAATGGGAGTTAGAAGAGCTCGTGAGAGTGAAGCATACTCTCTAGTTTTATCCAAGATCGACTCTCTAGCACGAAAAATAGAAGGTCTTTCTACATCAACATCCTCATCTGGCGTTTATTCTACTCATATGATACAAACACCACTTGTTTGTGATATGTGTGGAGCAAATCATCCAAGTTCGAGTTGTCCATTGAATGACAGTAGTTCGGGATCCACCGAGCAAGTGGCATATGCTCAAAATTTTCAACGCCAAGGGTACAACCCTTACTCTTAAATGTATAACCCTGGTTGGCGAAATCACCCAAACTTCTCTTATGGGAACAACCAAACTGTGTTGAATCCTAAACCACAAGAGAAGAAAGAAGGTTGGGAAGAGGCTATTGCTAAATTGGCAAACCATCAATTGCAATATCAAGAACGCAATGATGCCTCTTTGAAAAATTTGGAACACCAAGTGGACCAGATTGCCAAGATTCTCTCTGAGAAGCCACAAGGGGCTTTGCCTACTAACACTGAAACAAACCCAAGAGAGAATGTGCAAGTCATCACTACCATGAGTGTTCTTCAATTGCCTGAAATTATGATAGTGAGCCCAAAATCTCAAACCAATAAGGCACCAATTGAAAAAAATGAGGTGGTGCAAGAACTGAAGGTACTTGATGAAGAAAGTAAGACTGATGAATAGGAGCCATCAACATCAAAGGCTCCAACACTGGTCAAAGTCTATGTACCCCCTATTCTATTTCCACAAAGGCTCCAAAAGCATAAATTGGATCTCAATTTGGTAAGTTTTTGGAGGTATTTGAAAAGCTACACACTAACATTCCGTTTGCTGATGCTCTAGCTCAAATGCCGAGTTATGCCAAATTCATGAAAGATATCCTTTCAAACAAAAGGAAATTCGAAGAGCATAAGACGGTGATGTTGACGGAAGAGTGTAGCGTCATTCTTCAAAACAAATTACCACCAAAAATCAAAGATCCAGGAAGCTTTACTATTCCATGCGCCATTGGTAATTTAAATGTTAGTAAAGCTTTTTGTGATCTTATAGCGAGCATTAATTTAATGCCCTTGTCGATTTTTAGAAAATTGGGAATGGGAGAAGCTAAGACCACCACCGTATCTTTTGCAATTGGCTGATCGGTTAATTAAATATCCTCGGGGTGTTGTTGAGGATGTGTTGGTTAAGGTGGACAAGTTCATCTTTCCAGCTGATTTCATTATTCTCGACATGGAGGAGGATCATGATATCTCTATCATTTTGGGTCTTGCCACCGGTAGAGCTTTGATCGATGCGCAAGAGGGGAAACTTATTTTGAGGGTACAAGATGAACGAGTCACATTTAATATCTTGAAAGCCATCAAGTACCTGTCAGAATTCGATACCTATTTTCAGGTAGATGTCATTGATCATATGATTGTCGACTCTCTTTACGGGCATTCTAAGGATCCCCTTGAAACATGCCTTGTGCGTTCTTCACATGTCAATGATGGGGATCCAGAAGTTGAGCTCATGGAAAATTACTTGGAAGCTATACCTTTCCACACTTTCAAGAGGGCACCATATTATGAGGATTTGGAAAAGACTTCCGCCCCACCACTTTCATCTCTTCAACAAGTCTCCACACTTGAATTGAAGACTCTTCCACCTCACTTAAGGTACGCCTATTTGGGTGACTCATCCACACTTCCAGTGATCATCTCCAATTCCTTAAGTGAGATAGAAGTAGAGAAGTTACTTCGAGTCTTGCGGGAACACAAGGAAGCCATTGGATGGACGATTGCAGATATTCGGGGAATCAGCCCTTCAATATGCATGCACAAAATCTTGATAGAGGATGACTTTAAGCCATCAGTTGAGCATCAAAGACGATTGAATCCGAATATGAAAGAAGTGGTTAGAGCCGACATTGTAAAATGGCTTGATGTAGGCATCATTTATCCAATTTCAGATAGTCCGTGGGTAAGTCCTATTCAAGTGGTGCCAAAGAAATGAGGTATCATGGTGGTGGAAAATGAGGATAATGAACTCATACCCACTAGATCCATGACTGGTTGGCGAGTGTGTATTATTACCGCAAGCTTAACACTGTGACGAGAAATGATCATTTATTTCTTCCTTTCATTGACCAAATGCTTGAGCGGTTGGCGCGGTATTCACATTATTGCTTTTTGGATGGGTATTCGGGCTATAATCAAATTTCAATAGCCCCGAAGGATCAAGAGAAAACTACATTCACATGCCTATACGGTACTTTTGCATATAGAAAAATGTCTTTCGGCCTTTGCAATGCACCCACTACTTTCCAACGGTGTATGATGGCTATTTTCTCCGACATGGTGGAGAAATGTATTGAGATCTTCATGGATGATTTCTCGGTATTTTGGGCCTCATCTAATGGATGCTTGAATAATTTGGAGTTGGTACTCAAAAGATGTGAAGAGACCAACTTGGTGCTCAATTGGGAGAAATGTCATTTTATGGTCCAGGAAGGCATAGTTTTTGACCATCGAATTTCTCTTAAATGCATAGAGGTTGACAAGGCAAAAATTCAAGTAATTGAAAAATTGCCTCCATCAACCACAGTGAGAGGGATTAAAAGTTTTTAGGACATGTCGGATTTTATAGGAGGTTCATCAATGATTTTTCAAAAATCACAAAACCTCTTTGCTCCTTGCTTGAGAAGAACACTACTTTTAATTTCTCTCAAGAGTGTCTCAATGCTTTCAATGATCTAAATGAGAAACTCATCACGACTCTTATCATTGCAGCTCCAGATTGGAATCTTCCATTTGAGCTTATGTACGATACTAGTGATTTTGCCGTTGGAGCAGTTTGGGGCAAATGAGAGATAAAATCCTGCATGTTATCTATTACGCCAGCCGAACCTTGACCGATGCTCAATTGAACTATGCGACTACTGAAAAGGAGATGCTCGCAGTGGTTTTTGCGTAAATTTCGGTCCTACCTCATTGGCTCCGAAGTAATTGTCTATACTGACCACTCAGCCATCAAGTATTTATTGGTAAAGAAAGATGCCAAGTCGAGGTTGATTAGATGGGTACTCCTTTTGCAGGAATTTGACCTGGAAATTTGAGATAAAAAGGGAACCGAAAATGTTGTAGTTGACCATTTATCTCGACTTGAAAGAACCGAAGAAGAGGTGAAAGGGAAAATTAATGAGGTATTCCCCGATAAACAACTTATGAAAATTATCCATCTTCTATAAGTCACTCATGTACCATGGTATGTAGATCATGCGAACTTTCTTGCAAGTGACATCATTTCCCCAGATCTTTCTTATTAACAAGGGAAGAGGTTCTTTGCTGATATCAAGCATTATTTTTGGGAGATCCTTTGTTGTTTAAATGGGGTCCGGATCAGATTATTCGGAGATGTGTGCCGGAAGATGAAATGGAGAAAATTCTTGAACAATGTCATTCATCTCCATATGGTGGTCACTTTGGTGCCGTGAAAATCGCATCAACCTTTACTTCAAACTGGTTTCTATTAACCTACATTATTTAAGGATGCTCATACACTTGTTTCCAAATGTGATAGATGCCAACGTGCTGGTAATATCTCCAACCGAAATGAAATACCTTTTACTTGTTTATTGGAGGTGGAGATTTTTTATGTGTAGGGTATTGATTTTATGGGGCCTTTTCGTCCGTCATTCTCAAATCAATACATATTGATGGCGGTCGATTATGTGTTAAAGTGGGTAGAAGCGGTAGCTTTACCTACTAATGATGCTCTGGTGGCAGTGAACTTTTTAAATAAAAATATTTTTTCTCGTTACAGCACCCCCCAAGCTGTCATTAGTGATGGAGGTAAACATTTTTGTAATCGCCTCTTCGACTCACTATTGACCAAATATGGAGTAAAATATCGTGTAGCCACCCCCTATTATCCCCAAACTAGTGGTCAAGTTGAAATTTCAAATCAGGAGTTGAAGAGAATTCTTGAGTTGACGGTGAGTGCCTCTAGAAAAGATTAGTCCAAGAAATTGGTATGTCTTCATATCGGCTCTTATTTGGGAAAGCATGTCACCTCCCCGTCGAACTCGAGCATCGGGCCTATTGGGCTATCAAAGCGTTAAATTTTGATGAAAAATTGGCTGGTGAGAAAATATTGCTCCAATTAAATGAACTCGAGGAACTCCGCCTTGATTCATATGAGAATGCCCGAATCTATAAAGAAAAGACAAAGAAATGGCATGATAAGCATATTGTGAAGCGGGAGTTCTTTGTTGGGCAACAAGTTCTTCTCTACAATTCTTGACTCCGTTTGTTCCCCGGAAAGCTCCGCTCCAGATGGTCAGGTCCTTTCACCATCGTTAAAATTTTTCCATTTGGAACATTTGAACTTCATCACAGAAAAAATGGGAACTTCAAGGTCAATGGCCAAATATTGAAACCATATTTGGGGGTGATTTTTTTGAAAGAAAAGTTCACCGTTCTTATTGCCAATCTGGAGTAAAGATGTTATATAGTCGAGCTAAGGACTATAAACAAGCGCTTGTTGGGAGGTAACCCAATTTTCTTACTCTTGTAATTTTTTTGTTATTATGTGTGGTTATTACTTTTGTTATTGTATTTTTGAACTAATATCATGGTTTTTGTAGGAAAGTTTTGTAGTCCCAGCCACTTATGGATCTCACAGGTTCGAGGAAAATTGGTGTGCAAAATGGTCTTTTGTCCAAGCTACTTAAGTGCATCACAAGTCCAATACATGCATTGGTACCTCTTCAGAGAAGTTTCGTTATTCCTCTTTCCTTTATCTTGTTCTTTACACATTGAGGAGAATGTGTGGATTAAGTTTGGGGGTGAGCCTTGTTGGCTTTAGATGTTATGAGCCTGGTCGGCTGTTGATATTGTGCTTATATTGGTGATATTGTATTGACATGTTAGATGACCTTGTCGGTTTAGGATTGCTTGATGTTTGAAATTGTTGTTGATTCATGAGCTATGCATGGCCAAATATGCTAGTTGTGCGTAAATTTTTTCAAAAATTGCTTATCCATGTAAGATTCTAAGTTTCCTTGAGCACAATAATCATGATTAAGATGTGGAAAATTTTGGTTTGATGGGAAAAGCTTTGTATTGATAAGAACTAGGTCGTGAGTTGCTTGAAACATTATATCAACCTATGTCTACTTCTCTTTCACCTTACCACATTGCGAGAAACGTAAGATCAGCTAGTTAGTTGTTTTCATTGAAGATGGTAGTAACTGAATGGTGTAGATAAAAGTTGGTGAGATTTTGAGCCTATAGACTGACACAATTATTGTAGTCTATTACTTCTTTCATGTGTGACACTCTTCCATGATTTTGCTTCTCTAGAACTTGCCTTGATTCTCCTCAAGATTAAATTGACACATGTATGCATGAATATGATTAAGGCCATCTTTGTTACATAAGATTTACCACATTAGCCAAATAGCTTACCCTGCCATTAATCTTTCCTTTGAAAAACCCTGTTGTGCCTATTTGCCTTTTCTTTGGTAAACTCACATTGCAAGATTTCATATCCAGAAAAACAATATCTTTACTCAACCCTTGAAGGTAGTTGAGTATTGCTGGTGAATTTGAATGTTGGGGTGGGTTAGAAAAGAATTGTCGGGGTATCAATATCTATGGTAGTGCTATGATCGGTGTAGTGGAAAGTCTTTTGTGTTGAAAAAAAAAATTTGATAGACAAAGAAAAAGATATGGATGAGACTGATATTTATGACTATATTCATAATTTCTCCTGATATTTGAAGAAAGAGAGGTCGATTGTGCTGAATATGTGAAAAGTAAGAAGTCATTGTTTGGAATGATTGAGTCGTACATATCCTATCTATGTTGAGCTGAATCAAGTATCTTTACCCCACTAAATTTTTTTGGGCTTCTTAGTCACTGGCCTAAATATTTTCCACAGTTTGACCTTAAGCCACGTTTCAACATGAAAATATCTTATGATTTGTGTTGTGCATGTGATCTAAACGGTGACGAATGAGAAAATATGCAAACTTATGGTAGAACATCTTCATTAGAATGAAATTGAGCGAAATAGTTACCCAAATTTAAACACTTGAGAGTGGAGTGATCATATTATATCTGTGAGGTTCTACCTGTTTAGTTAATTCATCTTCATCTAGCAATTGAGTGGAAAAAGAAATGAGTGATTCAGAACAACCTTTAGATTTATACCATGGGAGAGAAAATGATTATCTATTTTAGGAGTGCGAATATCACGAGCGGGAAATGACATATTTAACCACACAAGGTCGGGTTGAAATCAATTTAAAGATTTTTCCGTCTTGACAACTTTTTCCTAATTTAGACGATGATTGAAGTGACTATGCACCCACACACTGATCGAACATTGGATAAGTTTAAATTGTTTTTGATAGCAGTATTTGAAAGCATATTTGTGAATTGATATACAATTTAAATTGTATATCAATTTACAAATATGCATTTGACCATTATCGCCAAACACAATTCACAAATAGCTCTTAAGTCAATTGATATACACATTTGAAAGCCCATTAGATACTCTTGATATTTTTGGCAAGGTATCTAATGTGTTGACCATTATCGCATTTGCATGATTATGTTAGAAGTTAATATTGCTCGAGAGGAGCAAGAGCTCAAGTTTGAGGGTGTGATAAGTGTGTTTTTACATACTTATTAGACACTTTTTGGGAACTTATTATTGATGAAATTGAATAGATTTCTATGCATAATTGTGTAATTTTTACATTTGTAAGTCAAAATCCTGACAAGAAGTGAACGAGGCGAAAAGAGGAAAAAAGGGACTTAAAGCGTACAAAATTGTAAAGTGGGGGACTAAAGTGCACAAGTGTGAAAGTTGGAGGACTTGGAGTGCAATTTATAAAGATTGTAAATGAAAGGGACTGGAGTTGCAATTTATTTTTGGCTTGATAAATGCGGCTGCATTGCTAAAAGCTATGCGACCGCATTAAAAAGGTAGAGAAGTCAAAATTTTCACTCAGCCCTTCTAAGCGGCCGCATAGGTTTAAAAAAAAGGCGGTTTAAATTTCGTTCCAAATTTTTATTTGATCCAACTTACATTATTTTCTAGTTGTTTATTAATAGATATTTTGGGATATTTAGACTGTGTCTAAAAATATCCTATAATATTTATTATAGATAATTTACATAGCTCTCCCTCTCATTTTACATTAGAACTCTCTCCCTTTCCCTGTTGCTTAGAACATATTTTTCTTTCTTTTTAATTTTATTTCCTTTGTGTTCTTGACTCATTTTGGGACGCAAATTTGATATAACAAGGAGATAACATCAAGAAGGTGGAGATATATTTGGAGAAGTCAAAGCCAACACTAAAAGGGTTGTATCTACACCTTTGTATTTTCTCCATTATTTTCTCAACTTTGTAATGTATTGTATACATAATCTCATTTGCTATTATTTATATATAATGAGCAAAGTCTTTTGTGTTGGAATTTATGTAGTAGCTTAACCAAGTTTCATTAATATCTATGCATGTATTGATGATGCCTATTTTATCAAAATCATATTGTATTAATTATTGTGTTTGATTTTCCTTCATTTACTTGACCAATAAATGATGTGTTAAGTAGTTTGTCCAATTATTGAGAAATTGTTGTGCTACTAGACCACAATAATTAATACCCTAGATTTGTATAGTATACTCTGCGCGTTTAGGTGATATAGAGATATACACCTATCTTAGGTGACCATTTGAGTTATTTTTATAACAATTTAATGCAATTTGTTAAGTTTTTATCAACATAGAGATATTGTGGATAG
The DNA here is from genome assembly GCA_019395295.1 of Osmanthus fragrans. Classification (NCBI taxonomy): domain Eukaryota; kingdom Viridiplantae; phylum Streptophyta; class Magnoliopsida; order Lamiales; family Oleaceae; genus Osmanthus; species Osmanthus fragrans. The sequence continues at coordinate 14,613,861 of CM033356.1, forward strand.
TTTAATCAATTAGGGTTAATTTCACTCGAAAGATGTTATTGACTAAAATTGGAGAATCGGGTCTAACTTTGTATTTTGGTAATTTGCATCTACAAGTTATTGGTTTGATATTAATGAAACAAATGTTAAGCGAAATCGCAAGTTCCAACCTCTTTTAATTCAAAAATCCTACAACTTTTTAAATTGTTATTTTAATCAAAATCTTTTCATTTTTTTAAATCACCTTTCAAGTTTTTAAATGTGTGTGTCAATTTCGTTAATTTGAATCTATATTCTTGTAATTCGAGATTAACACTTTTCGTGGGATCGACTTGGATTCAAAAGTCCACTTTACTACTTGTACGCGACCCTTGCGCTTGTAGTATAATAGTTTAGCGAACAATGTTCGACTTATATGTTGAAAGGAAAGACAGAAAAGTTGGAGTCTGGTTAGATATATGCTTGTTTGTAGGATACCCAGAAGGTACCAGGGGATATAATTTCTACAGTTATCTAGACAGAAATGTATTTGTTAGCACAAATCCAACCTTTCTTGAGGATAAGTATATTAAGGAATATTAAACCAAGAGTAAGATCGTGTTGGAAGAGATGAGTGTGAGCAATTCCACTTTATCGATTTTTGAAACACAACCTTGTAACAAACAGTTCTTAGTATCAATTATACCTGGACAATGTAATCTGAATGAGAGAGATAAGTTGTCATTTGATCCCATAGATCAAGTAAGTTGAAAGTAGTGAAGAGGTAATATCATCAATTGATGGTAATATCGACATAAATACAAATTTTAAAGATTCCAAATGACACCAAAATCCAGGAGTAGTTAAATCATTTCAGATATTTACCATAGTGGAGGATAATGTATAAAAGCAGTATGTCAATTTGTGCCTGGGCTTGATAAACTTTTTAACATTTCTCTATATTGGTTATTTAGGTGTAATTTGGCAATATAGTATGTTCAGTAGGTGTTCCACAGATGTATTAACTAGTTAATTATTCATTGTTTTGCATTTCTTTTCATTGTGATGAAGTTGCGAATAATACTAGTGGAAGTTGATGCAAGTGAGTGCCTTTTGATCTTATAGTAGGCCTTTGTAAATAAGTTATAAGAGTAGTAAATTCGACCATAAAAGATGCCTCAAAGCAGGTGTTTCCCTGAACAACTGGTCTCCTGAGAATTTGCATATAGGTTGATACCTCATAAAAAGATAAGAAATTTCAAGTTATCCATAACATGATTGTATTAGTGTAGCTTACTATTTAAGCATGGCCTACAAGGAATTTATTGCCTTTGTTTTCAAAAATTAGAATATTAATTAAATTCCTAGGATGTCTTTGAAGTTGTATGAGTTGATCCATCTTATTAGAATATTTTGACTCAATAAGCATTTGAAATTTCCCCATGGGGTGCGCTTAAACAACCTGAGTTCACATATTTAATTTAGATGCATTTTGTTGCTTCTTCCTTTAATGCATACAATCCTAGGAATGTTTAAGGTGGTTGCTTATTTCTTTTTACCTATTTCTGAGACTTTCTTATGTTTGTGCAGGATTTAATCTAGTTACCAGTTGAGGTAATACCAAATTTGTCTGCTCAAATGGAAGACAAAAAACAACCAAATGAGAGGTCAGGAATATGAAATCATTTTACTAAGATACTTGGTGGAGAAAGAGCAAAATGTAATTATTATGGGAGAACATTTAAAACTGATACTAATACTAGAACTTCTAACATGGGAAGCATTTGAAATCTTGTTATGCATATAAGAACACTACAGTTGATGAAAATAAAAAAATACTGACTCGAGAAAACAATGATGGTGATGTTATGGCTATGGTGTTTGATAAAGAAAAGTGTAGAAAAGCATTGGTTAAGATGATTACTATTGATGAATTGGTTTTTTCCTTTGTCGAAGGTGTGGGTTTTAAGAATTTTGTGCATCAACTTTACCCTAGATTTGAGGTTTCTTCTCGAAGAACGATTACTAGAGATGTGCTCTATCTCTATCATGAAACAAAGGAATTATTGAGGATTAAATTTATTAATGATAGGCAAAGGATTTCTTTAACCACTGATTATTGGACATCAATTCAAAACATCAATTATATGGTGGTCACAACACACTTTATTGATAGAAGTTGGAAACTACATAATAAGATATTGAGTTTTTCTGTTGTTCCAAATCAAAAGGGCAATTGGGAAGCTTATTGAAAAGTGTTTGCTTGATTGGGGAATAGAGTGTGTAGGTACCATTACTGTACACAATGCAAACACAAATGATGCAACGATCATTTATGTGAAAGCAAGTTGAAGAATTGGAAACCTGATGATACTATGATTTTAGGTGGCTCTTATCTGCATGTACGTTGCTCAGCACACATAGTCAATTTGATTGTTAAAGAAGGGTTGAAAAAGTTTAATCCAGCTATAGGAAGTATTCACAATGCGGTCAAATATTTTCGATCATCTCCTTCCCGGTTGAGTAAATTTAAATGTTGTATTGAAAGGAAAAAGATTACATGCAAAAGACTTGCTGTTTTAGATGTTCCTACTAGATGAAATTCAACATTTTTAATGTTGGAAAGTGCATTGAATTTTGAAAAAGCTTTTGAAAGAATGGAGGAAGAGGATGGATTTTATTGTAAATATTTTTATGAGAATGAAGGTGAAAAAGAAAAAGAGGGGCCACCTAATCGTTATGATTGGGAGAAAGCTAGAAAATTTTCCAAGTTTCTAAAAACGTTTTATGATGTCACATTGAAGTTTAGTGCTTCATCAAATGTTACTTCCAATATTTACTTCTATGAAATTTGTAAAATTGAGCAAATTTTGAAGAAAATGGGTGACAAACAAGATTATATGTTAAGTAGTTTGGCAAATAACATAAAGCTTAAATTTGACAAGTATTGCGGTAAAGTTGATAAAATGAACAAGATTTTGATTGTAGCAGTTGTGCTTGATCCTAGGTATAGGTTGGAGTTTGTTGTGCATTGTATTAGTATCTTGTATGACTTTGTTAAGGTTGAAGCCACAAAAAATGAGGTCATGAAATTATTGTATGCTTTGTATAACCAATGGTTATTTGATCGCTGTGTATTTCATCTGAATCCCTTCACACACACACACACACACATAATGGTTATTTGATTCACCAATGGATGAAATCAATTCAATTGATCAAAAATCTCGATGAGTTAGGAGTTTGATAATGAATAAAGTAAAGAACAAGAATCCGTGTCGAAAATCGTCATTCTAAAAAATTGGCAGAGTGACTACTTAAATATTTTTTCTTAAATAGTTAAAATCTAAGCTCAATATTTAGCAACGTCTAAACTTTAATATCCATGATTGATTTAAAGGACTGTTGAAGAAAATAGTATTTAACTTAGAATAATTAGAGGAGAAAAACATTTATTTGTGCTCATACCTAATTATTAGATATCTAAGGGAGATAAATTATATATATATATGATAGCGAAAAATATTATAGATTTATTAGCTTCTACAATTTTATGGTTTTCAAGTATGCAGTATTTTACTTTTAGTGGAAAAAATAAAGAATAATAAATAATTAAAGGGATAGTTGTAGCCACAACCTCTAACCTTTCAAAATGTTAAAGGTTTTACCATAACCCCACATTTGTTGTACCGGTGGTCCCATACCTTTTAAGTGCGTGCATTTGAAGGACAAAATGGATGAAAATCATACATTAGTCCGTTAGTTGACCCAACAATTAACTTTGTTCTCATTTTAATCAATTTAAAAAAGGGTAATATATATGTTCGATGAAGTCCTTGTGGTAGCTGTTTAAAAATATTGGGTCATAATTATAATTACTATAAAAGTTTTGAACTTAATTGCAATTACTATAAAATTTTGGACTTAATTGTAATTGGTATGAATATTGAAAACTTAATTGTAATTGTAATTATAATAGAAGTTATAGGGCCATACTTTTAATTAAATAAGGAATGGGCTAATTGAATTTGGACTTTGACTGAAACCCCTTTTTGGATTTCTATTTGATCTTTATCTGGAATTCTTATTGAGCATGAATTAAAATAGTTTTATCTCTATATATAACGATTAGATTGAACCAAGAAATTCTATGCAACAAACATAATAATTATTCCATATTGTCCGGATTTAGCGAAAGAAAAATTGTTGTTGTTGTTTTTTTTTTTTTTCATCTATCAAGTTTTGAATTAATTTTCTTGATTTAATTAAAAGAATGTGACAAATGATTTTGAATGTTATTATAGGACACTTGAATGTTTCATAATTAAAAATTGAAAGTCGGTGGTTTAAACTCAATCAAAAATTGATCATGGAATTTGGATAAAAACTCAAATAACTTATTCTTGATATAATATACATTGAAACATCTAAACGATTTTATATTCTGAATATTATTATATATATATATATTTTTTTTAATTTTCAGGTAATCCTTCTTTCACGTCCCAACAAGTTCATTGGTTCGCTTTGTTTGGCATCGAAGTTGTTTTTATACATCCATCCCGACAACAGCGGTACACGAATTACCCCGAAAAGACCCGTTTTAACCTGCGCTATTGAAGTTTCGACCCGGACCCGATCCATATAACTGTCTATTTCCACCCGCGCGTGCTCACGCGACGGAAACGCTGAATCTCCAATAAACACAAACGGAGCAGCAAAGGGTAACAAAGGTAAGGCGTCCTTCTCCTTCCGGCGTATATGGCGGCGGAGGACGACGACACCTTCGGAAACTTTACTTTCGCACCCTTCCCTCCAAATCCTCCTCCTATCACCACCTTCCATCCTCGTCATTTAGCACTATCCAATGGCATTAATTCGTCCACCGACGATGATGAATGGGGTGATTTCGTTGAATTTCCGCCGCAATTCTCCTCCATCCAATCAGAAACCTCCAAGTCTTTTGATTCGTTCGAGGCCGCTGCTAATCAGTCAGGCGATTCCAAATTGGTGTCACCGACGCGGTGGGTAAAACCGAGTGGCGCATTGCCACTTTCCTTATTTGGGGATGCAGAGGAGGAAGAGCATGGGGCTGGGGTTGATCTCAATGCCAATTTTGATAGTAATGGATCGGATTTGAAAAGTGTTGGTAATACTAATATTTTTGTGGTTAATGACATTATCGCCAATTTGTATAATCAGACTCCGCAGATCAAGTATGAAACTGGATCTGTTACGAGTTCCAGCCCCAGAGTTGATTCCAATGCGAATGATTTGATTTTGGATAATAAGAGTCCGGAGGTGAAGGTTGAAAATGGAGTTCATTCCAGCTCGAATTTGAATGCTCCAAGTTCAGGTTTCAGTGAATGGAATATGGAATTTAACGGGATGAATTTGAATTCCAATGTAGATGGTACTAAAAGTTTAAGTGATCAGAGTCTTGAAAATGGATCTGGTACGAATTCCATCACTAGGGTTGATTCGAATGTGAATGATTTGGTTTTTGATGGAAAGAGTAGGGAGGTGAAAGTTGAAAATGGATTTGATTCCTGCTCGAAATTGAATGCTGAAAGTTCAGGACTTATTGAGTGGAATATGGATTTTAACCAGATGAATTTGAATTCTAATGTCGATGGTATGAAAAGTTTAAGTGATCTGAGTCAGCAGATAAAGTGTGAGAACAGTGGGTTGAGTATTAAGTCGAATGGATTGGATCCATATCAAGATGGCTCAAGCTTGCATCATTTTGGTGGATGGACTTTGGAATTGAATAAGTTCAGCTCCAGTGCAAACACATTAAATGCAAATGTGGATACATTGAGTTCAAATTTAGATACGAATGTTAGAGAAACGGAATTGGACGGCGCTACATGTGATGACGACAAGGATGATGACGAAGATGAAGGATGGGAATTTAAGGATGCGTATTCAGAATGGAGGCCTGGAGATGTGAATAATATGGTAGGGAAATGGTAACAATTTTCATGATAATTCTAATTGCTGTGTGATAGAGTTTTCTAAGCTCATTCTTTGGCATTTATATTAGAAACTTTTTGTCCAAGATTTCAAATTCAATGGATGGTAGGCCAAGAATTGCACAAGGGTATTGCTTATGGTCCTCAGATTTTAAGTTCTTTAAATATACTGTCATGCTTAGGAGTTATCTGAAGCTAAACTTCCTACTTGGATTGCAAACAACATTTACTTTAGTGTATGATTTCGAATGGAATTATATTTCAGCTTAATAAAGTATATTTGATTACTTGATTGTGCATTGAAAATTATGTATTTATATGAAATCATATTTGCGCCTTGAATACAGCTGATACATTTAATTTATGTTTTGAAGGTTGACACCAAGGTGCATGACTTTTATGAGAAAAATGCATACTCATCTGGGATTGGCAATGAATCAATTGATTTGTTAGGCACTGCAAATCAGTCTACTGATTTGTTTTCCACTTCAACTGGAGTTGATTTACTTTCCACCTCTAGTGATTTTCATAGTAGTTCCCAGAAAGTGAATATATTTGAGGTTCAGTCAAGTATAGCAGCTCCAATCAGTTTTATTTCAGATGCAAACTTGAGCATTGAACGGACAGATACTAAAGATGGGTTGAACTCTAATTCGGATGTTGGATATGCTGAATCTGATGATGGTTTTGGGGAATTTACCACTGCATTCTCAGAAAGTGAACCAAAGCCAAGAGTAAATTTTAACTGTCCGTTGATTAGTTAGATTCTTATGGCATTGAACAATTGTGTATGATGAATTTACTTACATGTTTCAGGAAGCATTGGATGATGATATTTTTTCTCCCTCTAAAGAAGCAGTATTGATGCTGGATGGCAAAGTCCAGGTGTGTAATTAATTATTGAATTGATAAAAGGCATATAGCTGGAGTTTGTAGATCCCAATATTTTATCCTTAACTTGTAACATTGGCATAATCCTCCTACATCTCTATTTAACCATTTGTCGTGGATGTGGGGAAGGACCCCTGCTAGAAGATTTTATCAATTTGTCATTGTGCTCCATGTTTTGTTCTACAATATAAATCTTTCTGTTGGTTTTCCGTTTTGCTCTATTAGTAGTCTATCGTGTTTTTTGCTGCATGTTTATTGCCTTCAAGAATATCAGTTCTGCATGCCTCCACACTTTGTTTTGATGTAAAATTCCTACACCTCAATTTTAACTTCTTCTTTTCTGTGGCGGACTCTTTAGGCAAGGTAGGACCCTTGCTAGTTGCTTTTATCTATTTTAATACACTTCTATTACGTACTACTGTATAGGAATTTTGCTAGATCCAAATGCAACGTATGTTGTGGTGCTCCATGTTTAGTTATACAAAATCAATCTTTCTGTTGGTTTTGCTGCATCAATATTCTATTGCGTTTTGTTTTCTGTTGCATGTTCGTTGCCTTAAAGAATATAAACTCTGCATGCTTCCAAATTTTGCCATTCTGGCTCCCAAACTTGGCACACATCAATTCAAACTTTGGCCATTGTGTCTTTTGCTCTTCATTCTTATCTGCATATCCATCCAGCCGTACACTCCAAAACTGACACTTTTGTGTTGGAGAAATATCTTTTTCCCATGAGAGCGAAACAGAAAATGGTCATCTTATGCATGTTCTCTAAAATCTCTGGAAGACTTCAGGTGGAAAAATTGTAGACTGAAATTCTGAGTCCTAGGATTTGGTAGGCTTGGTTAAATGTGATTGGTAAGACCTTTTCCATTTTTATTTTTTTTTTTATTTTTTTTATGTGAATGGATACAGGACTTACTTTTTTGGTTTTCTTGCATGTAATATGATGAACAGTTATTATGTACAGAAGTTCAATTCACTTGTTATCCTAGTATAGTTCAGGAAGAGAGTATGAAAATATTGTGGTACCCCAAAAGAACTTTTAAATATAGGCTTTGAAGGCCCTTCATTTCTTTGTCTGTACAGTTTATTTTTTCTTATTCATAGACTGTGTATTGTCCCCTTCCATACTCCACGTTTTCAGATAACAAACGTTATCTTCAGCAACCAGGAAAAGTGATTGCATCACATACCTAAATTTAATTTTGAGTTTACTTCTTTCCGTAGCCAATTTTTCTTTGTTTTCTTACATATAATTGTTTCTCACTTTTTTTAGGGGAAGGAGACTAATTCAAATAATCATAAAGGTGCACTGCCCCTTTCTATCTTCGGCGATGAAGAGCCAGAAACTAATGGTCACGTGGATGTTGAAGATGCTTTTATGCATCAGCCCACTTCTTATCAAAGAAGTCATGCTTCCAACTCAGTTATTTCTATCAATGATCTTGTATCAAATTTATACAGCCAAGCCAAGCAAGCTTCTTCTGTAGACACCGTGCAAAAAACCAATTGAAATCAAGTTCAACCCATCTGATGCAGTGTCCAATTCAGACGTAGTGCATAATGATAATGGTGATTTTGATGATAATACATGGGAATTTATGGATGCCTCATCTGAAAAGAGAAACAGTGATGAGGCTTTTCTTTTTAGTGTTGAAGATGATCATTTGATTGGCTCTTCCAAGCTGCAGCTGAATAATTTTGTAGATTTTTATTCTAGATTAATGGATGAGTTGTGCTTTATTGCTGAAGTTCATATCGAGAGACTGAAGGTTTGTGCTAGAAAGTAACAATTTTCCTGTATTTCATTTTTTTATCTCACTTTCTGAATAACTGCTAAATGTTAGAATCCTTTTTTTTTTTGGGGGTCAGAATACTCGAAGTAATGCTGCTCTTTCCGGCGAATTTGCAGAAGTGGCTGCTCTTGATAATGAAATCCTGGTACGTCATCCATTTGCTCGTGCCTGCTTCCAGGACTGTTCTTAAGTTTCTTAAGATCTAGCGTTGTTCTATTAATTATGTCATAGGTATACTTGAACTTCTACGAGATGTGAAGCTCACTGTACTGATAGTAATACTTCTTTTCTGCTGGATTCTTAAAGAATGAGTGCATTTAAATAATATAGACTATGTGTTGGGGGGTTATGCTACATGTACCTAATTTTTGGTTAACAATTAGGTACAAATAAAATTTTCCATGTGTCGGGAGGCACACTCGGAAACGTCCATTTTTAACAAATAAGGTAGACAGAGAAAATTGTGGGGGTTAATTATATGAATGGTCACTGAACTTTGCCGTATGTTATTACTTAATACCTGAACTTTAAAATATAACTAAATGGTCACTAAACTTCGTTAAATGTCACTACTTTATAATTGAACTTAAAAATGTATCTCAATGGTCACTGAACTATGTACCGTGTTACCCATTCATCACTTAAATGGAAAAATTCGTTAAGTTCAACAAATCAATAACTATGAAAAAATAAATCAAAGAAAATGAAGGTAAAAAAGGGAAACAAAAAATTAGAGATCTATATATCGAATAAAAATAAATTTTTTGCTGATATTCATCCATTACGATGAAAGTACGTTTTACTTTTAGATCTACAGTATCAGTTTAACGTATCTCGAACTTCGCATAAACAGATTGAAAGAGAACTAGTAAGAACACTGAAAGAAATTGAGAGAGAAAAATTAAATAAAAGTACAAAAATGTTCAAATAATGCCAACGTAGTTGGTCGATTTGATTTTTCAACTTTTTTTTTCCCTTTCATTTTCTTTAATTTCTTTTTGAGTGATAGATACTAACACGGTACATAGTTCAGTGACCATTGAGATACATTTTTAAGTTTAGTTATGAAATAACATTTAACGAAGTTTAGTGACCATTGAGTTACATTTTAAAATTCAGTTATTAAGTAGTAACATATGGCAAAGTTCAGTGACCATTCATATAATTAACCCAAAAATTGTGAGTTTCTATCATTTTTACCGACGAAAGATGCTAACATCTCCTTGTAGTTTAGACAGAATTCAGATATGGGACATTCTTGTTGACAATGAAATAATTTATGGTTCAAAATCAAGTTTCGACTGGATTGAAGTACAAAATACAGTGTGATGGGAAACTCTGTGGAATTGTCTTCTTTTTGATAAAAAAATTAGTTATTTTGCATATTGTACATTTTTTAATCTTGTTTACTTCCGAAACATCTAAGATTTCTATAGTTAAACACTATTCAAATGGGGGATATTCTTGTTGATCTCTGTAGCACGGACACTTCATTAAGGTAGCGTGTTCGTGTTCGATATGTGTCGATATCAACACACTTCTGACACTCTACCATAAACATTTTTCATTTTTTATTAAAAATAAAATATATTTTTAACTCAAAATTATTAGTAAATAACAAATAGGTACTCATATTTAAAAGATTTCCACAAGAAAAATTAATTTAAGGTAAAAAAATCGAAAATTTTTGAACGTTCATAGAACCCAAGATCTGGGTGGTTCAATACAAAGTTTTGGTTTTTTTTCTACCCGTTTGACCTTGGTCTCTTTAGCTTTTACAGGTCGACGCCCCAGCCATTTTTTCAAACATTGCATATATAGGACATTAATTTTTTTTGACAATTAATAAATTTATGCTTAAATATTAATTCTATTTTTAGCTTCTCACACATTCTTCATTTATTACATTCTAACGATTACTAAGTGTAGTCACATTGTTAAGTTTTTGATTCAGCAATATGGGATTAATTATAGCTGGAATGAAGAAGCACTTAAACGGTTGGAAATCATATTATTGTCAGAAATATATAGTTCTCTCAACTGCAATGTAGTACCTTCGTTCGACTTTGTGTCGCCAAATGGATTGGTTTCCAGAGCATAATTTCTCGCAAATGTATTTAACTTTTGAGTTAAATTGTAAGATGATTTTCATTAAGTATTAGAGCATTTTTAAGAGACACTTTATTTTTAAAAAGCATATTTTACAATTTAGAGAGCATCTATAAATTTGAAGTACTACAACAAATTTTTTATCTTTACCACTTAATTTTTACCATTCACAAAACATATTTATTATTTTTTCCTATCACTAGCTTTCTTCCAAATTATTATATTATTTTTCTCCATTGAAATAATTTGAATGCATTTAATTATAGATATAGATAGTGGATTTAGTTCTCCAAATTTGGAGAGTCAAACTCACTCTCTATTTTAAAATGTTAATATGAAGAGTCTTTTCGAGTATAATTTTAAAGGTTGACTCTTTAAAATAGAGCATCTTATGTTTAAAAAGCCTCTTGAAGATGCTCTTACTATATAGATACTTCTTTTAACTAAAAAAGAAAATTAGGCAATATACAATTTGGCTCCCAAAAAAATCTGTTTAGTCGTAAAAATTCAAAGCTTATAATTCCACTGTGGTTGGAGGTGGGTACTTGCTCTCAAAAACCATCAAATTTCTTTTCATATTAATGAGCAGCAGCCAATACACCCACTGTTGGGTGTTTAACCAGTCTTGTCATAACCCAAATCCCTGTGAGACAAGAAGCCTGTGTCGAGAGCTTGACAAGATGACCATTCTTTGAAACCTGATAAAGTTGTAGTTTTTTCTTTAAAATTGCATGCTTAGTTTTCACTGAGAATGGATGTGTCCGTCCATCACCAAAGTTACTATCAAATCAGTTATCGGGGATTAGTTACATGGAACTGAGCTTTCTGATATGCAACAAAAGTATCACCATCTTCTCAAAACTGCTCATAAACTAACATTTTTATTCTGTAAATTACCTCTATAACAAAAGTATCACCATCTTCTCAAAACTGCTCATAAACTAACATTTTTATTCTGTAAAATACCTCTATAAGCAATTAGATTAAGTGTAATTTGAACAATACATTTATAAACATGTAATAATAGAATCTCCATTTTCTAAAACGTGTTCATGAGAGACATTTCTATACTGCACAGAAGTAATAATTATTTAGTATGTATGTAACTAGAACAAAATATTTAAGTGACATACACACTGGTGGATGAGTTTTGGGACTGAGCATGCAAGTTTTCATTTGTTTAAGAGTTTTTAATGTATTCTAATTTGCTTCTTGATTTTTTTGAGGAGTATATTTGGCTAAATCTAGCTGCACATGTTGTACAAAATGTGCATGATAGGGAATGAATTTTTGGATAGTATGTTACCTTGCTTTTCTCATGTTTCTCTAAATAATTATACTATGCTTGATGATTTATCCAGAACTTTAAGGTTGTGGTGATGACTTCGTTTTGATAAAGTCGTATTTGTATAGAATGGTTTCACACGTTTGAATGGATGACTTGTTTTCAATTTTTATTTATATGTGTACTCGTGTTGTGCTTTTAAATGTTTATCAACTGATGTCTTTGCAATCACTGTAGGAGGCTTCCAAGGAACTTGATCAAATGAATGTTATATTTAAAGAAGACGATTCACTGGATCATCCTTCAGGAGAAAGTTATCTCAAGGAATTTATTGAAGTTCTATTGGAGCCAAAGTTTTTAGTACTTGAATCAGAATATCACTTATCAGAAAAATTGTTACTAGTATGCAATTTGTTCCTTAATCTCAATTTTTTTCTTTCAATATCAAATAGCAAAAAAGCCTTGCAACTTCTACTTAAGTTATGGATCGTTTATCTTATTTTCTTAACCTTTTCTGAATGTGTTTTGGTTGTTTAGTCGCTTACTAAGTTTTTTCTGATAATAGGTGGAACGGGATCTTAGATTAGCCATAGAACTTTTAAAACATACAACAACAATGATTAAGATACTGAAGTTAGGAGCATTGGACGAACAACAAATGTATGTTACCACATGGTCCAAGATGATCTCTGTTTGCAGTCGAGAGTTGAAGCATGGTTCCTTAATTTGGAAGCAGGCAATCGAGAAGAAAATTCAAAGTCAGATACTATCTGAAACTCAAGGTAAGGCACTATTAATTACTTGTTATCATGTTAAGGCCACTGTTTGAGTATAATTATATTTTCTTTATCACCAGTTCTATAAGTTTGAATAATATTATAATATGACTGTGCTATGATAACAAAACGCTTGCCTAAGCTTAAAAGGTTCACCTTATAAGTATGCTTAATAAGTAAATAAGTTTTTAAAATATACAACATTTTTATTGGTCAAAGCGTAGTACCTAGAATGAAGGAAACTCGCTACTCGTTGGTAAAAGAGAGAGAGAGGACCAATTGAAGTACCCACTGGTTCCTGGATGCATTTGGACACTGCAGTGTCTGCCTTGGCAAAATTCCACTCCTGTATTCCTTAACTCAATCTTGGCTTGATAGGCTCAGCACGGTTTTGATTGGGCAAGAGTTATTTTTTTAAATAGCAATTTTGTTTAATTAAAGTAAGTAAAAAGTAACGCATCCAAACATGCTTGGAACGAAAAATTACTTAATGTTTACCTTTATCTTGTAGTTAGCCAAACATGCTAGGTCTCTGCGTGTTTATTTCTATATTATGATTCTTGTATTCGTGATAACCATGCTAACAGGGAGGGAGTTTATATTAGCACTTGGAGAGATTTACAGGGTAGTGGTGATACTTGGAGCTTCAGCCAAAATTTTCAAGCCTTGGACCATATCCTGTTGGTCAAACATCGATATTCTTCTAGAGGAATGTCATACTCTATGGTCAACTTCAGGATTTGAAGAAGCTCTTATGAGTGTGTCAGAAACATCTTCATCAGATGATGCGTCGCTGATGAAGTCCATCAAGTACATAAGTGGTCTTGATGCATTCGCTCTTCAAAACTGTGTTTTTCACACAACATGAATCTTTATGCCGGCTATCAATTTTATCTGTAGGAGCAGTACCAGGTAGGCAAACTTCACTAAAATGGGACGTATAAATCAAATCTATCTTAGCTTCTTGATATTATTTTCCAATGATATTCAGGTTTTTTTTATTCAATTTTCTTTTCTTTTTTTCTTTTTCTATTTTTGGAACTCAGGCATGAAGATGATAATGTGGGAAAATGAGCAGTACTTTGTCACACTAGCGAATTTGTGGGCAAATTCGGTAAGCCATAATCCTCCTGAATTGCCACCTTTACACCTTGGTCGATGAGGGAAAGCAAATAAGGAACGAGGTTCTTTCAGTCAGCATCACATTGGGTTGAGATGCTTAAGTTCCTCAACATGGTTTGATCAAGAACAGCAATATTCATTTACAGAAATGGTGGTCTTTTATTTGGATTTCTTTTTGTATAGGTTGTATAATAATAGTGGATTTATTGTTATTTGTTGTGGAAGCTTGCGCCATTATGTACGTATTCCAGATTAAAAGTTTTGGTATGGATTATAAAAAAAAATAATTTATTTTTGGTCTCTAAATGTCACTTATTTAAGAATTGTTTCATGTAATCATTGAACTTTAACTTGTTTCATGTAATCACTGAACTTTAACTTGTTTCATGTAATCATTGAACTTTAAGAATTGTTTCAATTACACCACTTTGTTACTGTCTCCATTTTTTAAGGGCAACATACAAAAATACTCCTAAAATCATGAACCTTTTGAAAAAATGACGTTGGTACGTTGTTGGCTAAAAAATATGTATCGCAAATGCATGATTGCATACAAGTAATAAAATGGACAAACTAGTCCCGATTGTCGATTCTCGAGGAGTTATTACACAATTTATACAGTAGTTAACACGCTAAAATTTGGATTTTGAAAATGACAAAAATAGCTTAAAATTCTACGAAAATAACAAAATGATCAAATAATAAAATTGAGGAAAGATCTTATCATTTGATCTTTCCGTTATTTTTGTAGAATCTTAAGATATTTTCATCATTTGCAAAATCTAAAATTTAGTGTATTTCGTTGTTAAAAATAAATTTAAATATTGTTCAATTTAATAATATTTTCTTGTAAAATCGACAATCCGAAATTGTTTGTCCACATATTACTTGTATGTGATCCGTGCATTTGCGGTACATATCTTTTAACAAACATGTCGATGTTATTTTTATAAGTTTAGTGGCTAAAATTCGACTACCACAAAGCTTGGTGAGCAATCGAAAACTTTTTCAAAAGTATAGTAGACAACCGAAGACCTTTTTAAAAGTTTAGTGAACAATGAATAACGCTTTCTTGAAACGATGAGATGTTGGTGAATAACGTCCAACGTTTGGATAAATTTAGTGGTCAAAACTCGATATCTTAAATTCCAATGAAAATCAAAGATACAAACATAAGTTTAGTGATTATTGGGACAATTAACTCCTTATTTGAAGTTTTAAAATATTTATTTATTTTTTATATTAAGTTCATATTTGATAGTGATTAAAATCAGATTTTTAGTAAATTTTGAAAAAAGTTGATAAAATGCATGGTTAAAAAATTGTGGGTCCGATGAAACATATGATTAAAATTAATTGTTAACTTTATTTTACATTAAAATTTTAATTTTAATTCCTACCAAACATGGGCTAAATTTTGCCTTGTCCACTAAGCTTTTAACTTATTTTATTTATATAATTGAACTTTAAAAATTGTTTCAATTCCACAACTCCGTAGTCTCCACTTTTTTAAGGACTACTTACAAAATACCTCTAAAATCATGAACTTTTAGAAAAATCAGATTAAAAATGTTTTTTTAAAAAAAAAAAAAACAATGTAAAGTCAAAATAGATGGTCCTTGTTTGAGTCCTATTTTTGTTGAAAATTCATTTTTTCAACTACAGACTCTCCCTTCAAATAATTTTACAGGTAAATTTTAAATTTTTTATACTTTTTTAATCACATATTCTCTATAAAACCATTATTTTAAAATACATTTTCCTCAAAAAATGAGATTCAAACAGGGACATAATATTTGCGACCTTTTTTTATTATTAAAAAGTGACATCATGTTACTCTCTTTTATGAAATCTTAATTCATAAATTAAAATTAACGTTTAATTTATTAGTTCAAGAAAGTTAAAAAGTGGTACAATATGTCAGTTTCTAAGTCAGTATAATAATATTCAAAATATATGAAATATCAACAAAAAGGTAAACCTCAAACTCAAAAAATTAACATAATAAAATAGTATAAATTTGAAATTATTGTAAATAGGTGTATAATTTTTACGAATTTTATTTTACATATACAATTAAAAGTAATTGCAAAAAAAAAAAAAAAAAAAAAAAAAAAAAAATTGTGACAGTACATTGCATTTCACTACAAGAAAGTTTTAAGTTAATTTAATTCTCGTCTAATATAACAATAATTTAGTTAAAAATTTTAAATTTATATGTGAATTATAATTATGATCTAGCACAATATATATGAAGGAATATTGTGTGATTTTTAAATAAAAAAAAGGACACATTACAAATTATAGTTTACCTGTACCAAAACCAAAAACACGAAATAAGAAATATTGTATTTGAAAGTTGGGTGGCTGCATAATAATATAGAACCGGTTAAAGATTAGATTCAGCTATTTGTATATACAAAGCAAGTGATATGTAGTTATTAGACTTCAATAGGCGCACGGCGGTGGCGGTGGCGATAGCGGTGGCGAATGGCTGAGGCTGATGGATCTCCCAATTTCTCCCATCAAGATGTAATTCTAATTTCAGCGTACTTTATGCGGATGTTAATGTATTTTTCACTTGATTTTTCGAACGTCCCCTGATTTAACATATTTGTCTATTTTTAACAGATTTGTTAAATAGTCTAAAGTTCACAATATATACGGATCTTAATAGCGTACTTTATATGGATGTTAATGTGAAATCATTTGTATTTTCAACTGATTTTTCGAACGTCCCTGATTTGTTCCTTTTTTTTAACAGATTTGTCTAAAAGTTCACTAATAGATTTTTAAAAAATAATATTCTGAGGTTGATTCTTTTTATTTTAACTTAAAAATAATGATCCTTTGATTTCAAGTAGTAAAATATTGATTGAAAACTGTCTCTTTTATTTGTTTCAAAGTACAAAGGACGGCCGCATTAAACTTTAATTTCTATCGAGCGATGAGATTTTGGAAGAAAATGTGTCTTGAAATAGTGATTTTTTTTTTTTTTTTTTTTTTTTTTAATGTATGGTTAAAAATGAAGAAATTTTTTAAGTTTATGCACTTTTTCGGGCTTCTGTTATTTAATTTGTGTAAATTATGTCTATTGTAGAAAAATTCCAACTTGAAAAATATGTGAAAGTGGCTATTTGAAACTTAATTGGGATTGATTTGAAGCAAGTGAAAATTAATCGGATTGCATGAGATCAATTGAAAGTATTAATAGAGCATTCGATAAAAATTCATAATTTTTAGGAGTTAAATTTGACAATTAGAAATTTTGAGAACTAAATTGTAAACTTTTCAGAACTTGCCTCTAGTCAACTATATTGATTTTAGAATGAAGAGGATTAATTACATAATTAGAAGATGAAGTATTAAAGTCACATGAGAAAAGTAGTTCAAACTTTTTTATGGAAATCAAGTTGAAGAAGGATTTGCCCAAATCATGTTCTATAAATATATATATTTTAATCCAACAATTTAAAAGGAGGCTTTTAGGATTTTATTAGTCACGTGTATTTAAGTCGAGGTTTGGGAGATTCATTGTACACACATTATACAAGCCCAAAAATAGGAAAATATCAAGAAATCAATCAAGAAATTAGGGTTCAAAATTTTACAAGAACAATGAGGAATTTTGATGCAAGATATTCATCTTTTTCCCCCCTTTTTCCTTTAAACCTGGTGATAGACTTTTTTTTTTCTTGTTTCATTCTTCTCCCATGTGTAATTAAACAATTAGTTATGATGAATGATTGTAACCTAGTTTAGAATCTTAATTTTACTTAAAAGGTTTTAAATCATCAATTGATTTTGTGAATTGTTTTTACTTCCAATATTAATGTTTTCCAATAATCCATTGATTTTGTGAGCGATAATTACGTCAAAAAGTGAACTAGTTTAGATCACGTAGTAAAAATCGAGAATTAGTATAAAAGTGTAAAGATACATTTTTTTAGTTATCACGATCATTACATGGATCCTTATAGATTTAATGCATTTAACGTAAGATGTATCCGAATTCACATAGAAATATGAAATTAACTTAGTTAAATAGAATGAATAACTATTATGTTGAAAAATGAGGTCATGACAGCTCTACATCCAAAATTCTTTTTGAAGAAATATTTCAAAAAATTCAGATGATATATAGAATTATTTAGACAGTAATACAAGTTTTTCTCATTTAGTTCTAATTCATCAATAGCTAGAGCGATAGATGTTAATGGTACAAATTTTGAAATTCCTTCTAAGTTAGCTAGGTATATGTGCGTAGACATTCGTAGTATGTTACAATCAAAAGAATTATAGAAATTTAGTTTTCTATCATGATGGAGGTGTAACGAAAATCAATATCCAAATGTATCAAAAATTGCATGTGATTTACTAACACCTCTTGTGTTTACGGTGGCATCGGATGCTGCATTTAGTTTATGTGGTTGAGTTTTATCAGACGAGAGATCAAAACGAAAAGAAGAAAATATGCTTGAAAGATTAATAACGTGCAAAATTACGTATTCAAGAACAAGTTGACAGTATAATGGTTGAAGAGTTACATAAGATCCAAGCTTAATGATATTGTAAGTTTTTAAATTAATTTTTAAAAAAAATACCTAAGAAATATTTTATTCATATACAATTTTAACTCTGCTTACATCAATTGACGTTGATTTCAAGCCCCAAAAAATGAGGGTTGTAACTTTGATTTAATTTATAATTCGTATAAATTGCAAAATTTTTAAATTCTTTAAAAAATGTTAGAATTTCACAAATTAAAAAAAAAAAAAAACAAAAGCGCCGGCTTGGTTTAGTAAGACCCGAGTCGAAAGTTCGGATTGAACCTAGATTTTTTGATTGAATAAAAGCTCATCTCGGCTCGGACAAAAAAAAAGTCCTAGCTATTTTTACTCGAGCTGAACCCGAGTTTCGACTTGACTCATTAACATCTCTAATAGTAGATACAATACCTTGCTCCTTATTAAGGATCAATTTTGGTTCAATATTTTGTGTACCATGCTTAAATGTTTAGATAATATATATTTACTGAAAATAAAACAAGCAATAAAAAATAAAGTTTTTTTTTTGGTAAATGGTTTACATGTTTTAAGATTTTTCTTCTCCTTCCAATTAAAATGTTATTCTTAATAAATACAAATAAATTCTTTATCATGGTGTATTTATTACCCTATTAATTTTAATGGAATGATGACTATAATTATAAATTTACTATGGTGTATTTATTAAAAATATATTTTAATTATGATGTAGTAAGTAAAAATATATCCAATTCCGTGTCAGACGTGCAATTTGAGTGGTTGAATTGGAGTACCATTTGCGCACAAGATGAATTGGACCAATACATTAGAGAGTATTTGCGCCTTCTATTTACTTATTTGAATCTCGATTTAATTTTTGAAGTTTTGATCATTTAACTTTTCTTTTGTTCACTAAACTAATATAACGATATAATTCTAATGAGTTTAAATTTTGGTGAAGTAAATGAGATTATTCAAAGTTTGGCGGCCATCCTTTAATTGCTTAATTAATTCTCTAGTAAGTAATATAAAAATTTTAAAATTCATAAAATATAATAAAACGTTAATACATGTTTTCCTGTTTACAATAATAATAATAGGGTTAATTTCAGAAATGGTCACTGAAGTTACAGAAAAATTACAAAATGGTCACTGAAGTTCAAAATTTTCAGTAACGGTCACTGAAATTTCAGGCGCTTTAAAAAACGTTCACTGAAATTTGGAAAACTTTCAAAAACGGTGACTGGGTTACAAACACTTTTTCAATTTTTTTTGTGATTTTTGCGGCAACTTTTTTGCCACTTCCGACCACCGAAATCGCCAAATTTTGATACCGTTGGAAAGCCCACAATATCCTCTTCAATTACCACCCAAAATCTTCTCGTAACTCCAAGGTATTCGACCGAAAAATTGTCGCAAATGTCGCCCAAAAAATTTGAAAATCTAGATTTTTTGGGCGACTTCCGACCACCAAAACAGCCGAATTTTGATGTCGTTGGAAAGCTGACAGACACTCTTCAATTATCATCTGAAATCTTCCCCCAACTCCAAAGCATTCGACCGAAATAAGCCCACAAAGTTAGCATCCCGAATCTGGGCAGATTTTCGCCTTTTTGTATAGCCGACCTTGTGAGCTTATTCCGGTCGAATGCTTTGGAGTTGGGAGGAGATTTTGGATGGTAATTGAAGATGACTTTGTCAGCTTTCCAAAGGTATCAAAATCCGGTGGTTTTGATGGTCGGAAGTCACCGAAATATTGCCGTAAAAGTTGGCCAAAAAATCTGAAAATTTGGGCAGATTTTTTGGGCGAATTTTGCGGCAATTTTTCGATCGAATCCCTTGGAGTTAGCGGAATATTTTGGATGGTAATTAAAGAGGACATTATGGGCTTCCCAACAATATCAACATTTGTCGATTTCGGTGATCGGAAGTGGCCGAAAAGTTGTCTCAAAAGTGTTTGTAACTCTGTGACAATTTCTGAAAGTTTTTCAAATTTCAGTGACCGTTACTGAAAGTTTTAAACTTCAGTGACCATTTGGTAATTTTTTTGTAACTTCAGTGACCATTTCGAAAATTAACCCAATAATAATAACATAGTCATTTTCAAATAAAATAATCGGGAATATACAAGTAATGAAAACTAGCCGTTTTACATACATTTTTCCGCAAATAATTCGACCGTTGAAACATTTCTATCCGTTACAACAAAAATGACTTTTTCTAGTTGACCTTCTTCACTTCCTAGAAGAACTCAGTTTCAGAAACTACTCTTTCTGTGTTTGTGTGTGTGAGTGAGAGAGAACCTACATTTCGATTCCTTCCTTCTGTAGTCGTGAAAAAATGGTTGCAAGAACCCCACCAAAGCAGCTGATGAAAGTGGTGGTGCCGCCCCCTCTCAACCCCATTCTTCTCAGAGAAACTGTTAATAAGGTACATTATTACAACCTTAACCTAGAATAAGCGATTGAATTAAATTGGTGTTTTCTATATTGGTGATTTCCAAGGACTTCAATTTCTACTTGGAAGTTGGAAATTAGAGTGAAGAACGTTTGTATTTGAATGACTTATCCTGTGCTGTTTGTTTTGAAATTAGAAATTATCTCCTTGCGATTTGAACGATCTCCCCTTTCTGTATTACCACCGCGAGACTAAGTGGGGGTGTTTGGGTGGCTACTGCCTAATGATCTTGATTGGAATTATTTCTACTTAAAAGTAGGGAAATTGGTGTTTGAATATTAAAAAATTGAATGGCTCATCAGGTGGAGAAATGTATGGCTCGATTACAAGAGCTGCAGCAGCACACAGTTACCAGAGGCTATTTGCGGAAACAAGACTCCATCAGGTAATCTCTCTTTCTTTTTGGATTAGGGAATTATTAACATGGGCCGGGATTCTTACATTTGTTTGGAAGATACCTGTTTGTACTGCGCATATTACTAAAACTGGTTCTACATAGTTGAAATGTGAAAGGGAAAATAAAAGCACTTTCCCAGTAATATTTTGCTTTTCTATGTACATTTGGTATTATTTTAAAAATAAATGGATGTACATCCGGTGATACCTTTTCCACTTGAACTTCTCTGCAGAAGAAAAGCCTCCTATATATTCAATGAATAGATGATATTTGATAAGAGGTGTCTGTGGCCCTCGAAAAGCTTCTAACATTGGACTTGGACTGTCCCCAATATATGTAAAGAAAACGTTTAAGTACATGTCACGTTTTGAAAAACCATTCAGCACCAATATCAAACTCTTGTAGTTTTATGTATTTCTATGTTTTTCCGCAATAATGATAATTTGATATATGATGTGATTTTCTTAGTTATTTGCCTTTATTTTGAATTTGAAGGATGAAGAATGTTAATTCTCGAAGATCTCCCACAGGAAAATTGCCAGCTAATGCAGGTGACTTCAAAATTTTCCTATGTAACAAAAAATTTCTTAAAATACTCTTCAAGATTTCTTAAAACTTACTATGTCTGATTCTTTCCAGACGAATGGCGGCGAATGTCATTGCCAGCAATGCTTTTAGGAGAAACAATGGGAGAAATTCTTCAAGCTAGTGAATTTGCAAGAAATATAGTGGAAGCAGTATCTTCCAAGACAAAAAAACCGGCCATTGATGACCCCAAAACTCCAGTTACAGAAAGGAGACGAAACCGAAGGCCGACAAACCCAGAAAACAGCCAATTCGAAGCACGAAGAAAGCGAGAAAAGCAAGTGGCATTACAAACAATACGATCAGAATCCGATATGCACTCTCTCCAACGAGCTAGATCCCGAATAAACTTCAAGGTGTCTCCCCACACAAAAGAGAGAGTGTGACAAAGAAAATTACAGATATATAGCTAATAGAGTGTCCCCAAGGAATAGACCATGGGCTAGAAAAACGGTGTTATTTCCCAATCCACTGTTTCATTCATCACCAACATCACAACATCAAAAATTTTGCAAGACTAAGTCACCAGTCATTGCAAGTTATAAACAAGTTCCGCACAAGTTTTTGATCAAGTCCCCCCCGCCTTCTGCATCGAAGTTTCAAGTGAAAATTAGGCTTTCTATTTCTCCTACACGAGCAGCAACAAATATGGGGAAAATTTCACCGAAGGTGTCGGCAGCAGCAAAGCTTCGAAGGTCATTTTCGCCATCAAGAATTGCAAACAGGTTAGTGTCGCCGTTGAAGGGCAGAAAATCTGTACAAAAGAATGATGCGATGAACGCAATGAGTGGCCTGAAACAGCGTCCGCGATTCTCGCCAAGGAGAATGTGAAAGAATGTTTGTGTTTATTATGCTGCTGTTTTAAGATTGAAATATTCTTTCTGCAATAGATAATTTCCTCAATGTCTATAGTGATCTTTGCTTGATAAATGAGATTTGTTTTTCCACATGTAGCTTCTCTCCCTTCTATCGTAAGGATTTGTTTCAGTTTTTCGACGTCGATTTCACCATTCCCTTTGTGACAAAGATCCGCTTTCTGATTGACCTCGACTTTTTCAATGGATCCTGAGTACAAAAGGGGGTAAAAAGCTCACGTGTTGTTCAAGTGTTGCCAGTACACTCTAGTTATGTAAAAAATACAAAACGATCACTGAAGTTCAAAAGTTGCACAAACGATCACTGAAATTTCAAGTGGTTTCACAAATAATCACTGGAGGACCAAACTCATTTTCAGTCCAACCAGCCACCTTTAGACCATCATAACTCCAATCCACGTTGGCCTGGCCATCGACCAATATGCCTTCTTGAAACCCTCAATGCCCTCTTCGCAACCCACCCAACCACTGGCCGTAACCCCGTCGAAATTGACCAAAAAATCGAGTCAAATTGGGCTGAAAATCTCGAAAAATCAGTCCAAACAGCCACTTTTGGACCACCATAACTCCAACATCCGACCACCGACCAACATACCATCTTGAAACCCTCAATGTCCTCTTCGCAACCTACACAACCACTGGCCGTAACCCGTCTAAATTGACCGAAAAATCGAGCCAAAGTGGCCGTTTTTGAAATTAACCCTTTGATTTTTGAGTAGAGGGGTGGTTCATAGGACTGTGGGGCGGGCCGCCCCACAGTGAATTTTAAAAAAAAATTGTGTGGACCCCATCGGAGCTTGTACGCCCCCTATGAACCACCCCTGTACCCCAAGCATCACTCTTGATCTTTTGTCATCTTATTAAAAAGAAAGGAGAATTTACAAAAATATCAAATTTCATGCTTGTCAATTGAAAAATGTTTACTTTTGATAACTTTTGCAAAAGCGACATGCCCTTAATGAAAAAATGAAGCAATTTTTTTTTTCAATTTGTCGCGGATTTCGAGAAGTAGTTTTCATGCCCTTAATGTTCTCGATATTTGAGTCGCGTTTATATTTCAAAAGTACAAATGTCAAATCACAATATTAAATGTTTTCGACATATTAAATGTCTAGAATGATATTTCTCTACACTTAAAATATATTTCTAGACATTTCTGCGTCAATGAGAAACATAATATTTATTGTAATTTGACATGTGTATTTTTGAAATAAATAGGGCAGGTCATAGTATCAAAATTTTATTGGCAATAATTGCAACAATGCCCTTGTATTTTGGTGTAAATAATTTCAAAATAGAGAAAATGGACATTTCTAGTAAATTTAACAGCTTGCAAGTAAAATTTAGAGCACGGTTGGTACCCCGCCCCATTTTAATTTCTGTTAGCAAAGATGTTGGCCTAATTAGATGGACCAAAAAATGTCTGGAAATCCATTACTATTTTGTGCAGCTGTTTAAGAAGGTATACGGGGGATGTAATTATTATAAAAATTACAAGCGACGATGATGGAACGACCTCAATAATCAACTGGTTTTCCTCCAAATTTACATTTGAAAATGATTAAGATCTTCCGTATCATTTTACCCTTCAAACAATGTCATGCATCAGCACTCGCTTCATTGTATGGAACTCTTCAAATTCAAACAAACAGCAATGATGAATTGCAGAGAACAGGCAAATTTAGAATTTGGAAACAGTATTTGAGGAAAAATTACAAGGGGAAAACAAGATGACATATGCTAAAAAAAGCATTTCATGGTAAACATAGGAACAATTATCTATCAGAAAAACCTGGTACGGGGTACGCAAAAAGCATGCGCACTGATCAGGTTAAAAAATGAAAGACATCTAGGAGAAAGTGTTCGATTTTGTTCACTTCAAGTGGACAACGAATTCCTATTGTTAGTTTTCAGGCCTCTCAACTTGAGTGGACTCCACACTACGTGTTTCTTTTGTAATGCTATGACTGTAGGATGCTTAGGTATCCATGAACCTGGCTGTGGACTGCCCCGAAATTTGCAACTTCTAGGGCCAACTGGTGTTGCTTCTACCGATGCCACTCTTGACATTTCCCTCCGTGGTAATGGAGAAGACACTCTTGATGTACGCCATACTCTTTGTGGATCCCACACAAACGATTGTCGGCCCATAACACGATCAGTCCTTACCTGAGCAGTTGAGCTCTGCAGGGGAGTTCTCATGTTTGCATTGGATTTGGGGCGGAGGGTTGCAATGGAAGCTCTTCGTGTGGGCTGAACAACCTTACTTGTCTCTGAAGGGGTTGCTCTTATAGCAATGGAGCCCCGTCTTGCTTTCAACGTTGTCTTTCCCTTGTTTGCAGTCCCTGATGCCCTTGAATTGTTTTCTTTGTCCTCATCCACAAGTGGGAGAAATGACTTCCTGGTTTTGTTTGGGGGAGCAGGAGATGCCACTGGCATAAAATTAGTAATTCTTCGAAGGGGCAACCTCATTTTTGTAGGAGCCAAAGGTGGTTTCTTGTCAACTGTGATCTTCTGTGTTTGGTTTAGAGATGACAAGGCAGAGGATTGTGTAGAAATAGAGGCCAAAGCTCTATTTTCTTGTTTTAACCTTGTTTTCCTTTCCTCCGCTAATTGGTTCTCAAGATCCCGAACCTGTTAAATTTTTTTAAAATTATCAGGCCTTTACACAAAAGTTAAAAAAATATGGTCCCGTTACAAATTAAGGGTCACATAACATGTGGTCAGGTTTAAGCATGTCAACTAGTCTGAAGCCCGTCACATTTTACTTTTGAGCAATTCTATTGGATAATTTGATATCTTCAATTTATATGTACCTTCTCCTGAAGACTCCTGCAAATGTGTTCTCTGGCAGCAAGCCTCAATTGCAAAGACTGCATACTATCCTGCAACTTCTTTGTCTCCTTCTCATCATGCTTGGCTTTTTCTGCCTGTTCATACAAGGGGAAAAAAAAGGCGAAACATGAATAACTCTACCATTTTCTAATCATATAGGAACAATTCTCATGATAAATTTCTTCCTCCTGCATACCAGCTGCTTGTACTTGAAAAGGTCAGCATGATCTGGCTGTTTGCGAGCAGGCCCATTCTCAATTGCTCGGACACGACTTGCAAAATTCAATGAGCAAAGGGTTTCTCCTAAGTCAGCAGCACTGGGGCTGATTTGGACAAACATCAAAGTCTTGCAATCTCCTCCTGCATTTTGAGTTCCATTATGTGTTATGAAAGGGGATGGTATGAAGAGCAGAAGTATTAGAATATGAGATTTGCATTGGGACATTATGCAGCCAAGAAATCTGTAGTTACATGATCATAATAGAACTATCTCAACTTTTGTAATTGTCTCCTTAAAATTAATTAAATGGTATTATTTATTGAAATCTTAGAATTCATTTCCGTAAGTTAAAATAATGACACAAATTAACTCTCTATTCAATTTCTTATAATTGATTAAATGCCGTATTCCAGTAGCTCACCAAGAGAACTCTGTAGCATATGAGTGAGTTTCGAATTCCTGTTTGTTCAAAAGAAATCGCTGATTAGACTAGAAAAAATGGAATAGCACAAAAATACATCGACAGACGCACAAAATCAGAGAGGGAGAGAGATGCCTGTATGGAATGTGGGATGTTTTGGATGCAAGAGCAGAGATAACATCCCCCAATGCTGATAAGGATTTGTTTATGAACTGGGATTCCTTCAACCTTTCACCTTCAACTTCAATCCTTCCAACACGCTCACTTCCTGCCAAGTCAACCAGCCATAAATGGCTTCTTGTTCTCTGACCATTTATTAAATTCTCTCCCCGTAAAGGTCACTCGCAACAAGCTGCAATTATATTTAAATAGAAAAAAAATAAAAGATAACTTGTCAATCCATTATCCTGACAAACTTTCTGCTCAAACATACCAGTGAGAACGGCTGCTGAGCTCATTAGCATTCGTGGATCCAACAGATCTTACTCGACTTCCTGACTTGAGTAGTTCCCAAACTTCATCTGTACTGGAAACATGAGCTTCAACAAGCCCAGGGACTTCCTGAGTACCGTCAGGCGATTGCTTTATCTCCAACCTGCATTTCTAGAGTATTAACCCTCTTCCAATAAAGTAGTATTTAAGCAGATTGTCCTTTCAACACCACCTGATAACAGTTGTCTATCAAGTTCTAAGTTTCACATGTAAACACATTAAAAGTTTAGAGCACACTGAAATACTGCTGAAAGATAAGGATTCCATGAATGAAGTGACCTAGAAATATATTTATAATTATTAACAATCTTATGCAAACACCTACTATTAAGATGCTTATGCTCATGATTTAATTTATAAAGGACTCAAATGAAAGTCAAGTCTGCATGGAATAATGAAAACTTACTTCTTAGCAGGTTGGTTGGAATTATCAACTAGAAGATCTCTTATCTTCTTCTCATTGTAGACCTCTAACATGCTGACAAACAATTTATATGTCATAATACTGCTCCTATCATTACATATTTTAAAAAGCTCCTCCAAAGTCCTGTAATTTACGCCCCTATTTTCTGGCATTCCTTCCATTGTATAGGTCTTGCCAGTACCCGTTTGCCCGTAAGCAAATATGCAGACATTGTAACCATCCAATACAGAAGTCACTACGGGCATAGTTTGAAGGAAAACTGCCTCTGCATTGCACAAACAACATTGGATTGGTATAAAAACCATTAAACGAAAGTCTACATACAAACTACACCTTAATTCTAAGTTCTCAAGTTACCTTGGTCGTCCTCAGGTCTAAATATGTGGTCAAACTTGAATTGCTTTCTGGAACAATCAGAGGAAATGATTTGTAGCTCATTGTCCTGAGACGAGTTGAAATCTATGACTGAAGTAGTCCCATTTTCGATCTCATCTTGTTTCAGTGGCCTACACCGACAGAAGACCCTAATATTTCCTTTGAGCTCAATCACTTCATTGTAGACCCGCTTTCTTTCTGAGCATTCTTCAACATACTTTCTTTTCAGTAGTTCACGCTCCTCATTGTACTTCTTTTTCAAAAGTTCATGTTCTGTGCCTATTATTATGACCAATACAGAAAAGGCTGATTAAAAATGCAAGTCAAAACTCATTAAGAAATCTCAAAAGTATAGTGGTGAAGAATATGCCACATACTAAGATTCTGTAAAGTAGTGAAAGCTTCAGAGCCAAGTAAAGAATCAGCACTGATCCCCTTCACTTCATTGCACAAAAGTGTATGCTCCATCTTAATAGTCTGAAAACAAAGTGACAACTAAATCCAATTACAGACATTACTGATACAGACAATAATGACATTAAAAGATGTCTCCTATTATACCTGTACTTTGTTGCTCAAATCTTCAATTTTCTTGAAAATTGGAAGAGCGTGCACTGGATATAAACATGATTCTTGGGTGTCAACAGAGGCACCACTGCCTCCGATTAAATCATTGTTTCCTTCATGTGGTCCTGAACCAAATCCCGATAGCAGCAAATCAGGAATCAATTATTGACTTAATATCCCCAACTTCCATCAAATTTCCCCAGGTCGCATAAAATTAAAACTAATAATTCCTATTTTTGTTTGTGAAGACATAGGAATAAAAATAGGAAAAAGGTGAAAAATATAATGCGGATCTTATATGTTATCCTCAAATTAACTGATTTTCTCTCTCTATTACTTCACCTAAGCAATGGGAATTTTCCCCCAATCTGTTTTTTTCTTTTCCTTTTCTGTTATTTGAACTTCATTATTCTGGAACAAGAAGTTGCTGGAAAAGAATTCAGTCCACTTAGATATTTTAATCTGTATTCGTGAGAAAAAAAAAAATGAAAATAGGAAATAATTCAATATTCCGACCCAGTGATTTTTATAATCAAGAAAAAGCAATCCAACAATTTCTTGAACTAATCGGGAAAATGGGAAAAAGATACTATACAAACCAGAGTCAGGATCTGGAGTCTCTATGATTTGTTCTGCATTAAATTTTTCCAAAAAATGTAAGTACAATTTCGGCTTCAGTACATATTGAAAATTGCAAGTTCAAGATATAGCCAAATATAAATCGAATATAACTCAACGAAAAAAAACTACTACCGTTATTATCATACGAGACAGTGACGGCATGACCGAATCTCACACATAGCGTATCTAGGATTTGATCTGCAAATTCACAAACAGCAACACAATATTAGTCTCCAGATAAATCCCTGCTTCTGTGCGCGAGTACTTGTGTATAAGAGAAGGGAGAAAATACCATCCATGATCACAATGAATCAATCTCGTTTACACAAGCAGTAATCGATTAAAGAAGATGAGAATTGAAATTCAGAGCTCAAGTGGAAAATTTCTAGAGAGAATGAAAAAAAAATGATCTTAAAACGGTCAGAAAAAGGTTTTTTTTCAAAGGGCGGATTTCAATCAATTTAAAATTGGAGCATCCTGAGCCGTCCGATTCTAGGAACTTCCTTTTTACGGCTATAATTTCTCTGCCCGGATTGTCTGTTTCAGTGAGAAGACCCGAGATACAACGGGTCGTATAACCCGGATTTGATTACAGCATAGGAATATTGAAATTGTTTCTGTATTTATTCAAACTCAATTCCAATAGGATGATTAAAGTGACACCACATTTTAATTATATTAAGCCCCTGTTTGTTTGCCATTTTATTTTTCATTTGTGGAAGAATTGCAATCGTTACATGGGAAAAAAAAAAACAAATGCTGAAAAGATACAGGTGCATTTAATGTTCTTTTGAAGAAAAATTACCGTCTACCCTTTTCACATTTATTTCATAGTTAAAGAGAGGGACATTTCAGGGAATTTCAATGTTGTTGAGTCAAATATAACGTTTGTATATGTCCCACTGATCAGTACCAACGAGGAAAAAATTACTTAAAATGTGTTGAAAATGGGTACCAAATAGGGAATAAATGTCTTTTAACTTTTAATAATTATCACATTTAAACCCTTAATTTTTTATCAAAACATTTTATTAATTTTTTATCCTTAATCATGATTTTCGTCAAAAAAATATTGTTTGTTAACGTATTTTAAAACGATGGTCAAAATATATAATTGTATTTTTGCAGTTATACTTGTTTTGCTTATTAAAAAATACAATGAGCAAATAAGTCTTTTTACTTTATCTTAAAGAAAATTTTGGAGAAAAATCATAATTAAGAACAATTTATGTTAATTTAAGAATAAGAATGAGATAAAAAATAAAAAAAATAAAAAATGAGGCATGATAACATTATGAACATAGTCTAATTATTAAAATTGTGGTGTATAATTTAGCTTTTATGAGATCCTCTACTTTTAACAATTTTTAAATAGTACATTTCATCAAAATTTATTAAAAATTTAATTTTTATACAAAAGGGTTAAAGATTTTGATTATTCTTAGCCCTCGTTTGACAATCATTATTTTCAAACTTTTTTTTTTTCTACATACTCATTGTTAATCACGCATTCACACAATAAAATATTTTGCACACAAATCAATAATAAATTGCATAGACCAAAAAATTAGAAGATGGGATTCCATAAACCCCTATAATCATCGTCATCCTCAATGTGACATAGATGATGTTGTTTCATTAATACTGACCATAATAATTTAAAAGGGAAAAACATGTTCGAAGAAGCTCACCTTCTACCGACCTCCATAAAAACATGACAAAGAGACAATTCTCTACAAAATATTCAAGAACAAATTTTCTTTTCTTCACTTGCCTTCTGTGGAACATCAAACACTATAACTACTACTCCAAAAAACTTTCTTCAATAAACTGTACTAAGAAATTGGATCAACCTAACCGAACCATCAAGTTGTTAAAGAATGATATTTAAAAAAATAAAAAAAAAGAGAGAAAAATATTAATATTAAATAAAAATGGGTATATATATTACAATTTTTAAATTTTTAAAAAGTACTATATTCATCTCCATTACGTATAACATCGGTCTTTTTACTATTCAATAATAAATTGTATAGACCAAAAAAATAAGAAAATGGGATTCCATAAACCCCTATAATCACCGTCACCCTCGATGTGACATAGACTATTATTTTATTAAAATCGAACATAATAATTTAAAAGGACTCGTAGTAATTATTCCATTAAAAAGGGAAAAAAATGATCTTTAGCGACTACCATAAAATTATGACAAAGATATAGTTCGCTACAAAATATTGAAGAACAAGTCTTATTTTCTTCGCGTACCTTCTTTGGAACATCAAACACCAAAAAAAAATATATCACTTTCTTCAATAAATCGTAGTAATTTATTCTTCGGAATTGGATCAATGTAAGTAAACGGTCAAGTTGACATTTATGGAGTTCAAATGTATTTATAATATGAAATTCCTAAAAGGCAATGATGTTGATTCTACTCTTGGAACACAAAAGTGCACAGGGATACTTGAACTAAAATGAAATGAGAACAAACAAGTTAAAAATAAAACGAAACAAAAGCTAGTGACACTAGAATAAAACCACCTAACTAGGGAAAACACATATACAACTTATCTAGCAATAACGGTAGTATTATCATTAACTATCCAAGTCAACAGTCAACTGTAACAATCCTATGAGATGTAATTACAAGTGGTTTCATCCTAAAGTGAAATAATCCTATGACATTCAGTGGCGAATCCAGCACGACGTGTCAGCTAGGACGGGTTGACTTTGACCATTGACCCTCGACAGTCAACGATCGTAATAGTCCGGTCCGACTGATGGTTGATTAAATAATATTAAAAATTATTCGATATATAATCCATAATTCATAAATAAACCCTAATTCATAAACTATAATTCAAAAAACCCTAATTTATAAAACCCTAATTCATAAACCAATTCATAATTCATATATCAATAATTCATAAATCATATTTCAGTTTCCCACTAATTAATAAACCAATTAAATTAAAACCATAATCGAACAAAAAAAAATTAAAAATGGAGAGTGGAAGGAATTTACCTCACCCCGTGCAAACCTTAGACACAAACAGAAAGGTGAAGGTCACAACTCATAGGCACAGCACTCCGGCAACAGACAATAGTGACCGGAAGAAGACGTCGCCAAACTCGCCACTCCCTCGTTGCCCGTTGCACTCAGTCACGACATCCAATTCAACTTCAATCTCCTCTCCAACTCCAAATCTCCAATCCAACTTCCAAACTCCAGTCACAAGTCTCCCATCTCCAGTCCACCATGACACCATCCATGAGGCACGAACGACTCCACCACCACCAATCCACGAGTCCACCTACCACTGCTCGAAGTCGCCACAGCCAGTTGCCAATCGCCCAAGAAGCAAAAACGATTTAGGGATTTTTAGGAATTGGAATTTTTGATGTGAAAATTACACAAAGCCGTACTTTAAATATTGAGAGTTCTAAAATCAGATGAGATGCTTCATTGTTCAAAAATTAGATGTTTTATTAATTAATTAATATATTCTACCCAATCAAACCCTAAATTATTTCTATTTTATAAATTACTTACTTTTGCATCTTTGTTTGTTTGAGTTAAATTACTTATTTGTGTATTGTTGAGCTAAATTACTTACTTGTGCATTGTTTTTTAAAAATTACTGTTGTTGTTTATAAGTAGAGTACATGTTTGCTGGTAATTAAATATTTAAATGCTGTTTTTTAAAAATGAAAATAAAATTTACGTCGTGCAAATAGCACGCCGTAAATATTTTGCACGCCTTAATATCCTACGGCGTGCATGCGCACGTAAATGGGAGCATATATGGCGTGCATTAGTTTCATTTTTTTTACGGCATGGCTTTATACGGCGTGCGGCAACATGTTTCTACGGCGTGCAATGATATATTTTGTTTATAGTGTGAGCTTATTGTCTATTCTATTTAAGATTTAGATGCATGCAAGTGGAATGATTCCTTGGTCGTTCTTGATCCAAGTGTTCTATGATATTAACATAGAGTTATATAAACGCTTAAGCATTAAACATGACAGTATACTATATGAAATTTTAACATGAACAAAAGCACCAAATAAATTTAAATTCATCAATCCTCGATATCCACTTTGTACTGAGTATGTAAGAATGCATGAGGTTAGGGATTCATACGAGTCCTATTCCAATTGGACATTTCAAGTTATTGGGACTATATTTCCCATTTTTAATAGAAGACCGAAATTCAAAAATGGTGGGACTCTAATTCCCTTTTCTAGTTAAAGACTGGCATACTTCAGCTTCATGTTTACACGCCATTTTGTTTTTAAAAAAAGGGGAGTTCATAGGCCGACTGATTCTTGGTGTTGGTTTCTGTTCATTTTCAATTTCCAAAGGAGTTCGGTATATGTTAACTGATGGTCGCAGATGCTCATCAAAACCTTAAGCGGATCGTTTGATCATCGATTTGCTTATTTATGAAGGCAACATGTAAGAATGCATGATAAATAGATGATTTTTATGTTCATATAGCACGTGTAGCCTACTGAGTATTTTTTTTTTTAAATACTCACTCCTCTTTAACCTTTTTAGAGTTATCGGAGATCGAGCGATGGTTCGGCATGGATGGCATGTGTTACTTTTTTGGAGAAATTTATTTCCTATGATTTAAATGATCACTTTCTGTTTAATAATCAATGGGGGTATCCCAAAAGTTGTAGTTTTAAATTCATGTTGGAGACGGAAAATTTAAATGTTTGAACCACTGTTTTTTTTTAGAAAATTTCCAGAATTCTGCCACTGTTCTAAAATTGTGTTATGGTCGGCATATTTAGAATTTTAGCCTGTTTTTAATTGAAAAATAATCCCTTGTGAGTTATCTATCATGTGTAACTGAAAATAGGTCGACCAGAGTCCCGTAGAATTTACTATAATTATTTTAGTGAAACTGTGGCAGTCAAATCTGGGAAAATGAAGACCTGCTTGTTCGGGATAATTTCGAGCTTCAAACGTAGTCTTCAAGCCCCCAATATTTTCTTAAAAACTTTTCTTAAATCTCATATTTTGGAGATTTACGTTAATGAACTCATGTTTGGTAACGCGCTGGGTTACTAGAACCTAGGGCGTTACACCATGAGCAACAACAGATTATTTGTCATCGATAGATGTATGATTAATATTCTTCTAAAATATTAATTACAATGTTGTGCTACTTCAGGAGCAACCACATAATAAATTATCAATTTAAAGTATATAAAATAACATGTAAAAATTTTAATCAGGTTAAAGACAGAATATTTAATAATCATCATAAACGTATAATTCACATTATCCTCTACAATATATAAAAGAGGAGAGTTCTCTCCAATTCATAACGCGTCATTGCTGACGTAATATTTTTTTGTCCTCTTTTTCCCGGTCTTTATTTCTCTTATTCATTCATTCACGCGACGTCGCCTCCCTTTTGAAACCCTAACAATCACCTTCGTTGTCAAGCCTGAATTCGACGAGTAGCTTCCTCCTCCTTTCGCGATTTCGCTTTCCCTAAACCTGGGCAAAGTTTACATATTTTTTCTCCTCTCTCTCGCGCTTCCCTTTTTGAAACTTTAAGAAATTCCATAGCTTTCTTTCGCAAAGTTTACATATTTTTTCTCCTCCATAATATGTTGTAATGTATCATGAAAAAAGGAGGGGTGAACCTCGGTGGAGATTTGGTACTGGTGTTGCAACGACGGCGACGGTGTATTAGAGAGTTTGTTTAGTCGTTGTGCTTTTCTTCCCGACCCTGCGTGCAATTTATTGTTCGTGTGTCTTAAGGTTTCCTCAAGTGTTTCTTAAGGTTTCGCTGCTGTCCTTCTTGAATTTTCTTTGTGTTGAGTTAATTTTTTCATGATGAATGTGTGAATCATTATTTTTTTGGTAAAGGAGAAATGGGAAATTGGGTGTGTTAGCCGTGTCATTAATGGAGACGACTGTCTCTCCATGGAGACGTGATGGAGACACCGCCATGTCTCCATGAAGCATGGAGGCACGACGCCATCTCCATGTTTCATAGAGATTCAAGCGACGTCGCCTCCCTTTTAAACCCTAACAATCACCTTCGTTGTCAAGCCTAAAGAATTCGACGAGTAGCTTCCTCTTCTCGTGATTTCGCTTTCCCTAAACCTGGGCAAAGTTTACATATTTTTTCTCCTCTCTCTCTCATGCCTCCCCTTTTGAAACTTGAAGAAATTCCATAGCTCTCTTCCGCAAAGTTTGTTTAGTCGTTGTGCTTTTCTGCTTGACCCTGCGTGCAATTTATTGTTCGTGTGTCTTAAGGTTTCCTCAGGTGTGTCTTAAGGTGTCGCTGCTATCCTTCTTGAATTTTCTTTGTGTTGAGTTAATTTTTTCGTGATGAATGTGTGAATCGTTGTTTTTTTGGTAAAGGAGAAATGGGAAATCGGGTGTGTTAGCCGTGTCATTAATGGAGACGACTGTCTCTCAATGGAGACGCGATGGTGTCTCCATCCTTGATGGAGACACTGCTCGTGCCTCTATGCTTCATGGAGACACCGCCATGTCTCCATGAAGCATGGAGGCACGACGCCGCCGTCTCCATGAAGCATGGAGGCATGGTCCTTCATGGAGACACTGCCATGTCTCCAAGAAACATGGAGATGACGCCGTGCCTCCATGGTTGATGGAGACACTGCCATGTCTCCATGAAGCATGGAGAGGCTGTGTCTTCAAACTCTTTATGTTGAAATGAGACTAAAAACTTTTAAATGTTGTGTATACTTTTAGATTTTATTTTGGAGTGTAATATGCTGCAGTTTGCATTGAAGTTTAGCTTAATGGTTTTGAAATTAACGAAAAAGCTTGTAATTCTCAATGTGATCACCTCTAAAATTTGAACATGAACATGAAGAGCAAATTAAAAGATTACATAAATTACCTTTTGTTGCACAGACATGTTCTCTTCAACACATTGTTTTTTAAGGAGGTAAAAACCTTTATAATTCTCAATGTGACGTGTAAAATTTGAACATAGACATGGAGAGGAAGTTAAAGGATTACATGTTACTTTTGTTGCACACACACATTCTCATCGTTGTTTATTAAGGAGCTAAGTACCTTTTTATATGATATTTTTACATGATAATTGCAAGGAGTTTATGGAAGAAAATATTTATTCACAAAATTGTGGGTGTGGGCAATCAATTAGATTATCCAGTCGAAGTAAGTTCTTTTTATTGAATGAGGAGATTACGTACAGTCCAATCACGGCAGAAGGTTAGTAACTTATATCTAGAGTTTATCCATTGTGTTGATTCATTTGATATATGTATTTTAAAATTTTAAGTTGTTGGTTTAGTTGTATGGATTATAAATTATATTTTTGTGATTTATATATTTATTTTGATTCCTAATATTTGACTCTTTTGAAGGTCAACCGTCAGATGGTTCAGTCCTGCCTGAATGTCGTAGGAAGCGAGCATGAAAGATTAATAATGTAATAAAAAAATACATGCGATGAACAACGGAAAGAAAAAAGAGACAAAAAAAAAAGAAACCAATCTGGTGAAAATTCTTCTATAATGTTTCATTTTATTACTCCTGGTCTTGTTTAATTTTTTATGGTAAAATTGGTTGAAAAGAAACATGAAATATTTGAGATTGAATTTTTTTTATTAGGGTGTTCAAATTTGAGGCAATTTGATGATAATATTTTCTCAGAAGCTTATGTGCTACCAAAAACAACTATCTGTGATCGTTGTGGAGCTGTGAAATTTTTTAGAGAAACAAAGGGATTTTGCTGTTTAAATGGAGAAATTGTATTAAAAACAAATGATGTGCCTTTAGATTTATATATGTTGTTTACTTCAAATTCAAAAGTCTTTAAACTTTAGAAAAATGGTGCGAAGTTATAATTGTAATTTTTTGATGACGTCGTTTGGTGTGAATTATGATAAAAAAAACTATGTACAAACTATAACGGTATTTATACTTTTAGAATTCAGGGTCAAATATACCATTTTATGAATGAAATTATTCCAAGAGACCACCGTCCTTCTCATTTGCAGCTTTACTTTTTTGATACCGATAATGAAGTGCAAAATAGATTAAATCTTAGTGAATGGATAGTTGAATCTGTTGTTGTTAAATTGATGAAAATTTTAGAAAATAATCCTTACACGACCTTTTTCCGAAGTTTGGGCAACGTTCCTGATCTACCAAGTCATTCCATTAGTTTCCGATGTAATCCAACTACTGATCAGAGAACATTTAATACACCAAATGCTTCACAAGTTGCTGCTATTTGGGTTGATCATAATGACTCTGATGATATTCATATGCGTGATATTGTAGTCCACTGTAAAGATGGAAATCACAATAGAATACAATATTATTATGGATGTTATGGCCCACTTCAATACCCACTTTTATTTCCTTATGGTGAAACAGGTTGGTATCAAGGTATTCAGCGTATTAATACGGGAAAAAAAACCAAACATTTGTAGAAATGAAGACATTGTTGATGCAATGAATTTTTCGTCGCCTGAAGAATTAATTGAGAAAGAAAGATTAGGTTAGTTGATGTCTAACTTTTGTGCTTTAAATTATTTATCTGTAAATATTATATTGATTTGATTTTGATCTTCTTATTATTATATAAATAATTAACTTTCTACTTGTCTAAAATTTAGTGATGGAAAATAAGAAAACCAGGATGCAAGTGTCATGTAGAGAGTACTATTGTTATAAATTACAAATAAGATTATCAACAACTTCAATATTATTACATTCTGGAAGATTATTACAACAATATGTTGTTGACATGTATGTGAAAATTGAAACATCTAGATTAGATTATTTTCGACATAATCAGAGTGTACTTCGAGCTGAATTATATCAAGGAATTCTAGATAGTCTTGAACTTGGTGAGAAAAGAAGTAATAAAATTGGTCGTTTGATCATTTTGCCTAGATCTTTTATTGGTGGTCCTAGAGATTTGAGAAAACATTACATGGATGCTATGTCTTTAGTCCAGAGATTTGGTAAGCCTGATATATTCTTAACAATGACCTGTAATCCAAATTGGCCAGAAATTAAAGAAGAATTGAAGTATAACGATGAAGCTCAAAATATACCTGATTTAGTAGCTCGTATTTTTAGAGCAAAACTTGAACAGATAAAGGAAGATATTTTGAAAAGAAGAATATTTGGACACGTTGTCGCACATATATATGTTATAGAATTTCAAAAAAGAGGGCTTCCACATGTGCATTTTTTGTTGATTCTGAAAAATAATTGTAAGATTACATCTCCTGAATTGATTGATAAATTTGTTTGTGCTGAGATTCCGGATGAGATTCAATATCCTTATCTACATTCCGTTGTTGTTAAACATATGATGCATGATCCATGTGGTGTATTAAATCAAAAAAATGTTTGTATGAATAATAAAAATAAATATAGATTTTCTTATCCAAAAAATTTTAGTGAGAAGACAATTATTGATGAAAAATGTTATCCTAAATATAAACGATCTAACAATGAAAGAAAAGTGAAGATTAGAAATCATTTTTTGGATAATAGCTGGTTTGCACCTTACAATGCATACTTATTGACAAAGTATAATTCTCATATAAATGTTGAGATATGTTCATTGATTCAAGCTGTTAAGTATTTATATAAATATGTTTATAAAGGTCACGACAAAATTGATTTTGTTGTCAGTGAAAATGATGTCGAATTCGTTTATGATGAAATTAAAATGTATCAATCAGCTAAATGGGTATCTCCACCTAAAGCTGTATGGAGAATTTTTGGATTTAGTTTATATGATATGAGTCCATCTGTTATTGCTCTGCAGTTATACTTAGAAAACTATCAATCTGTTACATACATAGAATTTGATGATTTATAACAAATTGTGAAAAAAGATTATTACAAAAAAACAATGTTGACAGAATACTTTCATATGAACATTAGTAATTCTAAAGCAAAAACTGTGTTATACAGAGAGTTTCCAGAACATTTTGTGTGGAATTCACAGTGTAAAACCTGGTCTGAAAGAAAAAATAAAACTTTCTCTGTAGGACGAATTGTTTCCGTATATATTATAGAAGGAGAAAGCTATTACTTGAGAAAATTGATTAACCATGTTAAGGGAGCTATTTCTTATGAAGATTTGAATAATGTTAATGGAATTCATGCTTTTACTTTTCGCGAAGCTGCATTATTACATGGTTTGCTTAATGGTGATACTGATTGTGAAATGTGTTTACAAGAAGCTTCTCAATATCAAATGTCATTCACATTGCGTGAATTGTTTGCTACAGTTTTGACAATGTGCGACCCACATGATCCCAAAAAATTATGGAATAATTTTAAGCAATATATGATAGAAGATTATGTAAATAATGGTATAAATATAAAATTAACTGAAATGAAGGTGTTAAATGATTTGAATGAAATATTACAACTTTTCGGCAGAAGTCTGAATGATTATGGAATTGTTGAAAATCATATGTTGTTGCTAGAAGAAAACAATCATCTTGCTAAAACTATTAGAGATGAATTAGAGATAATATTTTCAGATGAAGATATGTTAAGTGAAACAAAAATAAATTTAGAACAGAGAAAAGCATACGATATAATTCTAAATGATGTCTTCAAGAAAATGAATGGAGTATATTTTATTGATGGTCCTGGAGGAACGGGAAAAACCTTTTTATATCGCTGTTTACTTGCAGCTGTAAGATCTAGAGGAATGGTAGGCTACTGCATCTTCTGGAGTGACAGGGGGATTGCTTCCTGGAGGTAGAACTGCTCACTTAAGATTTAGGCTTCCACTTCAGGTTAGCAATAAATCAAGTACTTCAGTTAGTAAACAATCATCATTAGCTAAATTACTAAGAATGACACAATTAATAATATGGGATGAAACTCCTATGCTAAATAAAGCAGTTATTGAATCATTAAATGAGATGCTAAAAGATATAACAGAAATTAAACTACCATTTGGAGGAAAAGTCGTAGTTCTAGGTGGTGACTTTCGTCAAATATTACCTATTGTTCCCAAGGGACAAAAAGAAGATATTGTTGATGCAACCTTTGTGAATTCACATTTGTGGCCATTTATTAAAAAAAATCAAATTAGTTCAGAATATGAGAGCTCAAATAGATTTCCCTTTTTCTGAATATTTACTGCGAATTGGAAATGGGATTGAACCTTTACATTCATGCAATATGATTAAATTTTCAGACGAAATGATTATTCCTTATGATAATCAAACCACGTCAATAAGAAAGTTGATGGATGTTGTGTTTCCTGACTTAAATGCTTACCCAAATAATATTGAAAGTATGATTAATAGAATTATATTAACTCCAAAAAATGAGAATGTTGATTTTATAAATATGATGTTAAATAGAACAATTTCTCGGCGATTCCATTAAATACTATAGTTTTGATGAAGCAATAACTATTAATGCACAATTATGTGATGAAGATTTTTTTCAATACTTTAACTCCTAACGGTGTTTCACCTCATGAATTAATTTTGAAAAAAAATTGTCCTATAATTTTATTAAGGAATATAAATCCATCTGAATGTTTATGCAATGGAACTAGGCTAATTTGTAAAAGATTTGATCGAAATATAATTGATATTGAAATTGCTGTTGGACAATATAAAAACAAGAGAGTTTTTCTACCCCGGATACCATTTGTGCCTTGTGAAAATGATATGAGTCCAATTCGATTCAAAAGAACTCAATTCCCAGTTCGTGTATGCTTCGCCATGATTATAAATAAAGCTCAAGGTCAAACTCTTGATTTTGTAGGATTGTATTTACCTGAACCTATATTTGCACATGGACAACTTTATGTCGCATTATCAAGAGCAAAAAGTAGTAAATATGTTAAAATTCTTATGAAACCAAATGAAAATAAAGAAAGACATCACACCACCTGCACGAGAAATGTTGTATATAAAGAAGTTCTATCTGCAGTTTTTGAACAATAATGCAAGTTATCTTCTTAATTTATTGCACACTATTTATTTTTTATTGAAGGAACCAAAGATTTAGTTATGGAGGCTTTGAGGAAACCTTATTTAAACATGTATGAATGTCTTATGGAGTGCTAATTAACAAGAGGACTTATTGATTGATGCAACAGACTCTTAAAATTGATTATAACAAATTATAGTCATTAAATAGCAAACGAGCAAAAGCTTTGTACAACGAGTCAAACGAATGTTAGATATTCAAAGATATTCACTTTCTTTATTTTGATTTTCATTTGTTGTTTGTTGCGAGTTGTTGACATTGATAACAAATTTGGTAATATTTTACTTTAGTGACTAAAAATAGAGTCAAAGTTATTAGTCTAAATAATTTTTTACATTTATGTTGGAAAACTGATTTTTTGAAACGTGTGTAAATTTGCCAATCTTGATGAATCTTCTGTGTACATGGCTATGAATGCTTTGGAATGTAAGATGTCGTATACTTCTCTCACTTATTCTATAGTAAAATAAAGAGTTTTCAATAGTATGGCCTCTATGTGGATTTCTTTGAACTTTTTACTCATTCTATTATTGAATGATATAGTCCTTGCAATTTTCAAAGATCCATTCTGCAGGGGAAATAATGTCCAAGCAAGTTGCTTCTTACTATCTTTGGTTACGCATTTAATTATGTCGGTTTATAGTTTACTTATGATTATTTCTCTCGATTGGGTCATGTACGATGCTTACGGTAATCCGACAAACCATTGTCACAATGCAATCAAAAAATTTTGTCATCCGCTGGAGAACCATGGTAATAACTTTTGAGAATTGAATTGTGATATGATTTCTTTTAAATTTTGGTTACATTTATGGACTTTCCAGTGTATTGAATTTTTATTTTTTGCATTTAATGTATGATATTGAGCAAAAGTATATTTTTTTGGAAAAAGATGTTAATTGGCTCATTGGATGCCCAAGAAGATTATCCCGAATCTTAGGTATAATATTTTAATGTACAAAATATTAGCCTGTGTTTTATATTAGTAAAATATTCTAATTTCAAGTCCTTTATTTATGCATTCTAATGATATTTATATATTTGGTTGAGGAGAAAACAGTTAGCTCGACTGTGCGTGTCCCATATATAACATGCCCCATGTTGGGAATAAGCTACTTTCCTCAACGGACTACAGACGTATCACATAAGGTATGAAATTCAGTTGCTTTTCTGTGTGCTCGATGAAGTCAAAATTAAATGAGAACACTTCAAAATATACAAAGTGTGTAAA
This sequence comes from Osmanthus fragrans, assembly GCA_019395295.1. Classification (NCBI taxonomy): domain Eukaryota; kingdom Viridiplantae; phylum Streptophyta; class Magnoliopsida; order Lamiales; family Oleaceae; genus Osmanthus; species Osmanthus fragrans. Next base: position 14,655,833 of record CM033356.1, read on the forward strand.
TGATTACATATATGGTATGAGAATTTAAATAGTTTTATGTGAACTTTTTTTAATAAGCTATTTAATGATATTTTGGATTAGCATGTAACCGCTTATATTTGTGCGAAGTTATGACATTGAGTATATTCATGGTTGGTTCTTTGTCAAAATATACTTGTTGCATTTTACCTGAAGTAGATTTTTGAGGCATTGATAGGAAATTTGATAACTAACACCAGACTTTGTGAAGCTTTAGATATGATATGCACCAATATACCTGAATTACACAGTACCATACAGCAAATTCTGAGTTAGATTCCATGAAATCATGTGAATTACAAACAAGTAGATGAGGCATTCTTGTGGATTATTAGAAAATATGGTGACAAAATTTTGTTAGAGGATTCTGACAGACGCCTAATTGAAAAAAGAAAGTTACAAAATTTTTTTATAGCTTTACTTTTTCTGGTTACTTCTCAAGAGTCATTTGTAATACTCGCCGAACCTTAAACATTGTTTATTCAGAGAATTCATCTTAATCTCTTTCAAATTATTCTAATTATTCTGATGAGGAAGAATGCCTTACCACCAAGAAACTTACTGGGGGTATTCTTTGGATATTATTCGAGCATTGTTATTTGGATATTGTTTGTTTGTCCACATTAGTCTTTTTTTTATTGTTTTGGAAATATTTATTCTTAGGTTTTTCTATCTTCATTTTGGTTCTTCCCTTTTCTTTTAAGGTGATTTTAACATATATATATATATATATATATATATATATATATATATATATATATGTGTGTGTGTGTGTGTGTGTGTGTTAGCAGATAATAAATACCTCAAAAGACCTTCAACTATAAACTGAATGTTTCTCCTGAAGTTATTGCACAATTTATAAGCTAAAGGTACGACCACTTTAACAATCATTTTCTCTGCTCATTTAGATAGACATTTTAACTGCATATATATCTCTTTTTTCCCACTTTAATTATTTGTCCTATTTTTGTTGATGAATTCTTTGCACTCTTTTAGTTTATTTATGTTGATCAATATACAAGTAAAAATCAGGCATTCTTATAATGGTTATACCTCGAAATATTTTTTCAAAATTATCATGTATTTAATTCAAAGACCAACAGCTTTTGGTATGTTATGGCTTACTCTTTTGGTCGTTGTTACAATTTTTTATCTAATACGTTGTATTGTTAGCTACTCAATAAGCTCATTAGGCTATGAATCAATCTACCTTTGATGGGACTATTGTCTATAACGTAAATGAGAGTGCCACATTTGTGTTTTTGTGTGAAATTGTGTGTAAGTTGTGTCAACTTAGGTCAGGGTTAAAATGTGGCTTTTGTTTTAATTAAGCTGATAAATGTTGCATAGAAAACTCAAGAATGTGTTTTGCGGAAACTGACAGTTGCATATTTTCAGACAGGTGGATAGTTTCTGATACATGAAATGTCTTTGCTTAGCCAAATGAAATTTTTTTTGTAGAATATTATCTTGCATGTTTGAACTACGAAGTATTATGTATTGTTTCTGTTTCGATGAATAAATAATTTCAAAAAAGTAGAGTTCAATTCCGATGAAAAAACAACTTCAGAATTGATGGATATAGAGCAGCAAACTAGCAATTTATTATGTAATTTTGGAAATTACCAATTGATAATTTAGGAGTGGTTTCTATCTGGGATTTGTATGATTACACGAGTAACAAAATATATTTCTCTATTCTATACTTATCCGCTTGAAATGGTAGGCTTGTACACACACGTCCAAATCCTCCCACACCCAAGATTTCACTAATTGTTAGCATTATTTTTCTCACGTTTTTTTAAATAAATAATTTTACACAAATGTTTTAATGTAGATACAAATTATTTGGTTAGTTTGGTGACTTATCTCTTATGTAACAATACTTTAATTTTTTTCTGAGTTAAATATATAAATCATCATGGTATACTTTATTTTAGTGCTGACAGTATGGTCATGGTTTTTGCGGTCTGCAAGTCTGCAATAAATCTGAACCATACCACATACCACAGTCTGTAGTCAAATTTGAACCATACCATTTACCACTTCCACTTTTCTGCCATCTACTTACTCTGTCAATCCCTTTATCTCTGCATATACATCCATCCTATATGCATATTTTTATTTCTACACATAATATTATTCCCTATATTATATACCAGAAAACCAACTGCACAAAATACTTCCTTTATTTATTTATTTACATATATGATGATTTTTTTTTTTTTTTTTTACATTATATTACGTAAATTTTACAAATCACATTGCACTTTATTTTATTTAATGTAAAAGATGGACAATATGGTCTGCACTGAATCTGAACCATACTACCTCTATGGTTAATCATACCACTTTCCTGCCATCTTAGCCATCTTACTCTGCCAATTACCTTATCTCTTCATATCATATCATATATACATACATCCCTAGCCTATATATACCAGAAAACCTAACACAAATTTTAACTAAGATAAGAAAGATAGATAGTGCTTGTGATGCGAGTTTTCTTTCTCTATTTTGATATTTTGATTAACTGCTTCTTGTCCTTGTCCTGTATGTATTGATATGAAATTGATGTATTGACATCTTATGTGAGTTTTCTTCTCTATTTTGATTAACTTTCTTGTATTAATGTATTCATATTAGATACTTCTTTCCAGTTTTCTGCAATACCTCTTCCTGGAAAGGGAGATTTTAGTTCTTTTACATTATTATTAAATGAAGCTTTTTCTAACTAATGTGTTTCTAACTAATTTAATTCTCCTGTCCTAGAATGACATCCAAAATGAAACTAATTCCAGATATTGCACCAAGAGAAATGGGATGGACATGTAAAGTGGTGGTTGTAGAAAAAAACAACTTCCAGAACATCGCAAAAAGGAAATGGTGCATATCAGCACCTTTGGTTACTGGATACCGCAGTAATATTTTTGCCCATACTTTTTGTGATTAACAATGACATTCTATATTGGTATTTCTATACTTATGTCTATCATTTATGTAGGAAAACAAAGTCTAAGCAACTATATTTGCTCAGAATATCAAAGCTTTGGAAAACACCATAGTGCCATCAAAGACTTACTTCATTTCCAACGCATATGTCAAACAAATGGATGATCGCTTCAAGTCAACTTGCGGATATACACAATGGACAATCAGTGGTTCAACACGAATTGAAGACTCAGATGAAGACCATAGTCCTCTTGTAGAGTCATGCTTTCAGTTTACACCATTTGATAAACTTCACAAGTACATAGATACTGATGTTGAAATAGGTAATAGTTAATTTGACTTTCCTCATTTTCCTAAATGAAGTACATATTTTCTAGCTATATTTCATGCACGACCTTTTTCAAAATATTTTTGCAGCATTTGTTGGCATTGTTGTTGATGTTAAGCCAAAACCCAAGTAACAAGACTGCAGATGCAACAGTCCAAGACATTGTCCTTGTCAATGAAAGTTATGTATAGATATAGATGGCTATAAATCTTCCTGATATTTTTTATCTATTATGTTAATTTTAATCTGAAAATTGAAATCTCCATTTACAGATTGCAAGCAATTTATTCTCACTATATGGGATAACTTTATTGACCAGGAAGACCTTGAAATAAGTGAATGCCTTATGAAAAAACCAATGATTGTTGGCAACCATCTGAAAATCACATCATTCAAAGGTAATATTCATTATTTTTTTAAACTTCTATTAAAAATACTTAACTATATTCATCAATTTTTTTAGCTTGGAATACCTAACTTCTTGCTCTGCTTCAATAGGGATATCATTATCCACTAAAACAAATAGTTTCATCCTCATTAATCAGAAATTTGAAAAACTTGCTGAAGTTAGAGAATGGTGAGTTTATGCTTATTTTCTAGAGCAAAAATTAACTTCTGCAATTTTTCTTTATTTTTTTAACTTCATTCATTCATTTTGTGGTATACAAGGATTCAAAGAAACAAAGACATACTGACAGAAATGATTACTAAAAGGAGCTATGATTTACCCAACACATCCAGTATCTTACCCCCTCCAAACAACAAAATCATCAACATCAACGACATTCCAGACAACTCATTGACGGTATATTAACTACTACGAGTAAAACTAAAATCATTGCTTATTTTCTTTAAAATTTCTTCTATTATATATCTACCACATATTTATTTACATTTCTTCGCAGCGAAAGCCATTTTGGATAAAAGGTCAGTTAGAATTGAATGTAGGACCTTAGTCACTTTGGTATATGGCTTGTGACACATGTGGTTGGATGTCATTTGCTCACTTGACTGAAATGTTTTTTTTGCAATTATTGCAAATACATGTGTGCATGAGCAATTCCAAGGTAATAATTCCTATTGTAATTATTACAATGCAAATAGTGAATTATCGTAAATGTAAAATGTGTATGACAGTTATTTCAATTTTTTTCTTCCAGGGCAAGATGTAATGTCCATATTGCAAATGACAGTGGATCTATTTCTGCATCATTATTTGGTGAATTGGCTAAAAACTTTCTGCAACTGTCAGCTGAAACTTTGATGAAGGATTGTATAATGGTATACTACTCACTATTTCTATTACAGTTGCTAATATTTCCTACTTACTGATAACATTAGTATATTCATTATTTTTTTATGCAGTCGGAACATATTCACAGTTTGAATTGTGCAAGGGAAGACCATTTCATTTATATAAAATATGGGAATTTGGATCCTAGAACAAACCAACCAAGGTTTGACGTTGTCTACATTCTTGATAACAATTGTGGGCCTAGAAAGGGATCTCCAATGATGTCTCCACCAAAGACAAAGAATGTCTCACTTCATACCAATCCTAATATACGAAGAAACTTAGTGTTTGAAAAAGAAAGCATTGAGCAAAAGAAACAAAAGATGGTGGCAACCAAAATTGTTGGAGAAATTGTTGGAGACAGCCGTGACAATCCAACTGACAAATAGATTTCCAGACATCAACCAGTTCAAGTTGAAATTAGAAATCAAGTTTTTTTATATTTTGTTTTGATATTTTGTTGAAAATGAAAACGAAAATGAATGATAGTGTGTATGGTAGTTGTGAAGAATTTCAGCTTGGTGGTTGTTAGTAATTTTTGTCATGAATGTCTATCTTCACCTTTTGTGTAAATATAATAAATAAGGTTGTTTTCATTTCAACTTCTTTTCAATTTTATCTATTTCTCTTTCATTTAATACAAAATTGTTAAATTTCTTAACTCTCTCTTTGGATGAATGGATGAATGGCAATGGAGACTTGATTTTCATTTTTTTAATGGTGAAAAATGAATGATATTATGAAATTCAAGTTACTGTTGATATACCCAATGTATCTCTTGTATTAGCTCAGGCCAAATGCTGTATGATGATGACAGACTGAAATTCTTCAATAGCTTTCTTAACCTCAGGCCAAGTGCAGCCAAGTGTTGAAAGACAGCTAAGTGTTGAAAGGCAGTTTTTTTTTTTTTTTTTTTTATGTATTTTGGAAATACATATAGAAATGTATTTTGGAAATACATATAGACTTATGTTAGACACTTTCTTCACATTTCTTCTAGACACAAGTTTAAAGTTTAAGAATCGGGATAATGCGACTTCAATCTTCATAATAAATACGTTAAACTACTTGATTTGATTGCTAAATGTTCATGGAACAAACATGAACAAACATGACAAGCTGTGAGGCACGCCGTACCTTAGAGTGCCTTAGAGACGCCATGTACGCGCCATGGAGGCACGCCCATGCCTCCGTACACCATGGAGGCACGCTGTGCCTCCGTGGCGTACGGAGAAACGCCCGTGTCTCCTTGTGCCATGGAGACACAGGCGTGGCTCCATGGCGGAGGGAAAACACACCACATGCCTCTTTATGAAGCCATACCTAAATCTCTTTTTCATATTTCAGCAGTTAACATTCACTCCACACCCTGCAAAAACAAAAGTAAGTCCATATCCTTGATAAGGATTCATTTCTTTGTGTATATTACATGCTCTTCTTGATTATTGAACTTGGATTTTCATTTTCAAGAGAATTAAGTACATTTCTGGCTATTTTTCCTACTGTTTTCGACATTTAGCATTTTTACTGTTCAAGATATTTATTTTGAAAAGAAGATGGGTCATCATGTGTAATCTTGATTCAAATGGATTTCCAAGTTCGAGGCTTGAGGTTCTTGTAATTATTTTTCTTCTATTTAATCTTTTTTAGACAGGAAAATTAACTTTTGTATCAATAAAAATACAAGGCAATGGTGTAAGGGGATTTGATGTTAGTATGTGGTTATGCTTAGTAAAAGGATACGTGAACTTGAAAAGATTAACATTGTAGGGTGTTTATATTTTCTTTTTTAACTTATGTAGGAAAAATGTGTGATTGTTGTTGGTTTTCTTTAATGTGGACGAAATGGTGCAAGAACAGAATATGAATCAGAGGCTTGGGGATATGTTGAAGTCAGACCCTGTAAGCATAATTTTTGAATTTTCCATATCTAAATTTCTTGATTTAGATATAGCATTATGTTCACTATGGAATCATGATGTGAATACGTAAAAGACATGCTACTACCTATGGTAGTGTTTTTAAAATATTGCTAGAAAGGTGTTGTAAATTGACAGACTCTTTCTTGACTTCTCTTCTATTTTTTCTTAAATTTCTCCTAAATTTCGATATCTGCTATTAAAAATTAAATTTACTATTCATTTTTTTTAATAATTAAGATAGCATAACAATGAAATTTCAAACATTTTTATTACTTTGGAAAATACAAAATTTGCAAATTCCCCATTTGCAAATTTATAGAAGAGTTAGACTTCCATTAGGATGTTTTTTTGTAGATTCTAAACATTGGAGATTGATTGTTCATTAATTCAAACACACATACATCGCCCATTTGTAGGTTTTTTTTCTCTAGCATAATCTGCCCAACCAATAGTAAGACGGTGTATTATACCGTTTGGTCGTAAGTTTGTGTGAAGATTCCAGTTGCGGTGTGAAGCATCATGAATTTGAATATTGCGCACAAACTTTGGTAGATGTTGTCTGGAAAAACTTTCAAGTATATTCTAGAGAGTAAAATAACAAAAATGACAAATTAGAGAAAGAAATGTATAAAATGAATCATAAATAATACAAGTTATAGAGAATTACAATTTTGCGATGACTGTTGTTGTTACCAGTAAGTCTTACTTCAAAAGCAGGATTTTCTATTTCTAAACTTTCATCTTCTTCTTCATCAGAAATAGGGTCATACTCGGAAATCATCTCTAACCCAAAATGGTCGAATATTTTAATATCAAATGTGGTATTCCCATCGTATTCAAATATTAAAACATAACCATCCATTAAATTATGATGGTCATAAAATTGTGGCCATCCACCAATAAGATAGATTTTTTCTCCTACCCTTTCTAACTGTATGATGACATTTATATCATCGTAACCAATTAAACGTACTGCATCACTAAGCTGATGTCTCCAATTATTCACAAAAGAGTTAGGAAGCATCTATAAGAAAAATATATAACAAAATTATAACTATTATATTTAATAAATGCTTTAATATATATAATAATTTTAAAATAACTAACCAAACGTATGTTATGATTTAAGGAAGCAGAATAATTTTGAAAAAACTGCGTGGGGTATCCATTTGAACAAACTGCATCGCAGATAGTATAATGTATTTATTAAAAATGTTTGATGAAATGTGATGCAGATAAAAAATTATTCTAAGAAAAACAAACCTGATGTGTTTTTGATAGTTTTGATGTCGTTAGCTGATTTTTTTAAATGGTGTTTTGGTGTGTTAAGGCTTGCAAATAAATAGATAAAGTTGCTTGATTTTACTGTTTCCAAGATTTGACACAACATTCACGAGAAAACTTTGCAAGATTTGACAAAAGAGAAAAAGAGCAATCTGAAAAAAAATTCTGATTTTCACATGATACACAGGAAAGGAAGGAAAAAACAAAATCTTACAGTATATTTTTTAATAAAAAAAAATGTTACAGTTATATAAATAAATATTTTTGACCACTTTCAACACTTTCTTCTTTACAATTACTGCAACCTAACCACCAGCTACCACCAAACCAAAAACCAAGCAGGTGCGTGAAAAGCAAACCACCCACCAATTATAAAATCGCCGAAAACTAAATTAAGATGATTTTAAAAAAATTAAAAATTTCGTGCTAATAAAAATAACTAATATATAATAAATATACAATTCAGTAAAAAAATTATCAAACATTACCTAAATATTCAATTCCAAGATCGCCGAAAACTAAATTAAGATATTTTCAAAAAATTAAAATTTTCGCCCTAATAAAAATATCTAATATATAATAAATATACAATTTTGCAAAAAAAATATCAAATATTTCCTAAATATTCAATTATAACAACGCCGAAAACTAAATTAAGATGATTTTAAAAAACTTATAATCTTTACGTTAATAAAAATATCCAATATATAATAAATATACAATTCGACAAAAAAAATATCAAATGTTTCCTAAATATTCAATTATAAGATCGCCGAAAACTAAATTAAGATATTTCAAAAAAATTAAAATCTTCGTCCTAATAAAAATATCTAATATATAATAAATATACAATTCAGTAAAATAAATATCAAATATTTTCTAAATATTCAATTATAAGATCGCCGAAAACTAAATTAAGATATTTTAAAAAAATTAAAATCTTCACCCTAATAAAAATATCTAATATATAATAATAAATATACAATCAGGCAAAAAAAATATCGAATATTTCCTAAATATTCAATTATAACAATGCCAAAAACTAAATTCAGATGATTTTAAAAAAATTAAAATCTTCTCGATAATAAAAATATCTAATATATAATAAATATACAATTCGGCAAAAAAAAATATCGAATATATCCTAAATATTCAATTATAACAACGCCGAAAACTAAATTAAGATATTTTTAAAAAATTAAAATCTTCGCCTAATAAAAATATCTAATAGATAATAAATATACAATTCCGCAAAACAAATATACTAAAGGTGCAAACATAAAAATTTTCAGGAGCAACATAAGAAAATCATTTCCTTGTTTTTTTATTAAACGTACAACACTCTACGTCCTTTTTAAAATAGTTCGTTCTCCATGTCACGCAAAACGGTGCAAATCTCGCACCGTGCAAGGCGCACGTTGCCTTGCGAAAATAACCTTGCCTCTCGCACGGTGCGAGATTAGAACTTCTCCGTGTCGAAGAGAACGGTGCACATCTCGCACCGTGCGAGATGCACGGTGTCTTGCCAAAGGCATCATGACTTTCGCATAGTGCGAGATCTGCACTGGTGCAGATCTCGCACCATGCGAAATGCACGATGCCATGCGAGAGGCTCCATGTGTCTCGCAAGCTTACATCTCCCACGGTTAAAACGTCTCATTCCTCTTAACTCCATTCACCTACCTCCTTTCGTTTTCCACTTGTTTCTTGTTCAAAGTTTGCCCGCCCTCAAAGAACTCATCTCTTCTATTCGTAGATTCAACATTTTCGCGATTCATTTTTAATTCTTCATTCTCCAACAAACAATCCCTATTGGTATTTATTGTGTAAATAATTGCAGACACAAGATTTGAATTAAAACCAAAAAGGGATAGGTTCTTGCTGCAGCAAAACCGGCCATTCTAAACTTCACTCCAATTATTTCTCTATATAACTACAGATTGGGTAATAATCTTTAGTATTTCAAGCACCTGCTTTTCTTAGCATTTTTGTTTTTAAATAAATTCTTTGGTCCTAACATTGCGTTAGTTTCGCAGAATTCTAAGTAATATATTCAATTCGTGCAGGCCGGATTTTTTGTATCTTTATCAACCAGGTAAAAATTTTGTTTTCTTCTTCTTTTTGTGGTTATTTTGGATTCAAAATTGGATAATTGAATGGAGTACTAAATGGAGTACGGGATTAGGTAGTGTTGGGTTTATGATTGTTGAGCTGAATTAAAGTGAAAACTAGCTTCATTAACACCAGTAATTTCGAAATTTTCATAAAAACATAATACCTACAAACTGTTTGTTAAATTGTGTATATGAAACTAGATAAACATCGTGTTGATTGTGTAAATCTGTGTATTCCTCTTTATTTTTAATGTTGGAAATTCATTCAAACATTAAAAAGATGACAGTAGGATATACTTCAGTGATGGAAAGGAATGTGGTGCAAGAATTAAAGTACTCATCCCTCAGATTAAGTCACATTTGAGCATTTTATAAAACAAATTTCATTTTGTGATATTCATGAAAGGATGGTTCTGCAATATGGGTACAGATACATTTAAACCACGGGTAAGCATGGGAAGATGGTGGAGTAGGCAGTTTAAAGTTAGCTTCACATTAAAAATCATAAATAGATACCAATAAGATATTTCATAAATAACCTGTAAATTAGGTACAATTTAGAGTTATTGAGAGTTTCAGCTTTCAAACACACTTCAAATCAAGGTTAACCAATTATCTTTGGACTTGAAGCTTCAATTCAAATATACACTGAAACAGTAACACATCCTAGATAAACTATGAAATCGACTTAATTACAAATTCTGCATATATGATAAATGTGCTGATTTTGTCTTTCTAAATTGACAATGTAATAAGGATGTTAGAGATTGTCAGTTTTAGCGCACCGAGATGGATGTAAAATACTTGGTGAGATGGAAGCGAAATTGAATTTGTGGTGATAGTCAGTGGAAAAAAAAATACACAGATTCATGGATTTTCATGATGCATGATTCATAATTCTAACCTTCCCATCTCCATGCTTAATGGAGACACTGGGACTCTCCATTAAGCAGTGAGACACTTCCGTGTCTCTGCACACAGATTCAGATGTAAGCCTCACCTCTAACTAAAAGAAAGATAAAAGAAAAGCTGAATTGGATAAATTTTAAAAAATTGAGTAAAACCAAAGAGAAAGAAGACAATTTGGAGAAATGAAAAGCAAAATTACTTGCTAGATTTTCAGTGTTCACTGGTTACTGCAATTCTACAAAAAACTTCATTATGTTATTGAGAAATATCAGGCACAATGACCAGACAATTTTATTTTTATTTTTTATCTTAGGTTTTCATGTAATCTTGCATTACGTTTTATCAAACAACAATAGTATAGTAATAAAATTCTAAATAATTATAAGGCGCACACCTCTAAAACCAACCAGAATTACCTGAACCCTGATAGACAAAGCATATACCTCAAATTGAAAGGCATCTCAAATTTACCTTTCTCTTCAACTATATATTATTAGTTGACAATAATCAAATTTTTAGTTTAAACAGGCATATTATATTTTCATTATTAATAAATTTAATTCTAATTAATGACTTGTGTAGATGTCTTTGGAATATATACTCTCTCCAAACCAGTGGTGTTCCGCTACCATCATACAGTATCCACATCATCAATTCATCAAAGATTTCCTGGAATTTGTAACTGCCGAACAACAATCCTCTTTATTCAGTAGTAATTTCTACGGATTTCTATATGGTATTATTTACAAAGGAGAAGAACAACAACAGTTTACCAGCAAATTAGTGCATGAATTCATAATAAGGTTTGTAAACTGTGGTAAGAAGAATGAGATGTGGGTACAGTTAAACAATCAGTTTGCCAGTTTTGGTATGCAAGAATTTTGTTTGGTTACTGGATTGCCTTGTCATGAGTCCAATGTCAATCTTCAATTGAATAATACTAGGCTTAGAAATCAATATTTTGATGGTACAACTATGAGAAAGTATTTTGAAGCATTCCACCTTTGCTAAGATGAAGATGATAAATTCAAACTAGGATTGATTATGTTAGTGGAATGTGTGTTGAAACCAACCAGAAGAATTATTGATTACAAGAGTCTTAGCATGGTTGAGAATGTTGATGACTTTCTTGCATATCCTTGGGGTCATAAAACTTATTTTGTTCTGTTACACTCATTGCAAGAACGGGTGCAGAGAATGCAACATAATGAACAAACTGATTGTAAATATTCATTGCACGGATATCCACTTGCGTTTCAGGTATTTTTTTTTTATAACTTCTTAAACTATTTGTACAAGAATCATTTATATTTAATACTTATATTTCTTAATATTGTAGTTTTGGGTTTACAAAGCATTTCCTGAAATTGGAGAAACATTTGGACGACGTAGATATAAAACTTTACAAACTCCAAGAATGCATAGGTGGAAACCAAACAAAAAATTATCAGAGGAAACTATTAGACACTTTTTGGCCACCGAAGAGGTATATCTTCTTTTATCAACCTACATCTATATTTAACAATTCTATCATGTTTGTTTATTCTATTTAAAAAAAAATTTCAAATAAATATTTAGGTACACAGTATTACACCCAACAGAAGAAGAATTACAAACAGCATGGTACACAAGTCTTTCACTGCCATTGGACAACCAAAACAACGTATTAGAAGCCATAGTCAATAACCAATCACATAACCTACCGGATATACCAAGAGAAATACCTCAGGCAGATATTCCAGATGAGATCGGAATTCAATCAACTTCTCCTACTGTCAGATCCAACTATGTAACTAAAGAACAAATGGAAGAAGTGTTTAGCATGAATAGGCAGCATGTAGTATCAGATATGTCTACTTTCTACAATAACTTAAAGACAGACATGCTTGAAGAATAAAAAAATAACAGACTGACTATCTTGAGAACCAAAAATGCCTATTTCAAGAACATGAAAAAAGAAGACATCAATACTATCGAGAGATGCAATCTTATCAAAGATAACTGTATGAAGAAGTTGAAAAGAGGCAACAGGTTCACTATCAGGAGATTCAATCTTCCATGCACTCCTATGTAGATGCCAGTATAAATTCAGTAAAAGACTCAGTAAATTCATATATCGCTGAAAATAATATGAATTGGCTAAACCAATTATCTGACTGGAAATCAAATATGGAAGCCATTATTGCTTCATTACAGCAAGATGTTGTCCATAAGAATCCAATCCAAAGTGACCAAGGTGAGCCCTCAACATCTCACCACACTCATACAACTCAACATATTCAAACATCTCAACCACATATTCAGACAATTCAACAAGTTCAAAGGCCAACCAGACGAAAGATGGAAGATTCAGTTTGACCAATATCTCTTAGAAGACTATAGTATGCAGAAGTACACAACTATTAGAGATTGGATCACCAAAAATCCATCTGGGTAACAAATCTATTTCTAAAGCTGAATATTACAATTATCATTTAATTTGTCTACAGTTAAGTCCAATCTGTTTATTATGTAGTTATTGGGATGATGGAAGTGGCAAGCTCTATGAAAGAAAACATTTAAAGAGTTTAATGGATAAAAATCAAGAAATCACTACAACAGTAAGTCATATTCACTCATATTTAGTCATCATATTCAATCATCATAATTAGTTTCATTCCATAATCATGCATCTAATTACATGTCTATCATTTCGTCAGGCTATTAATATAGAATTAAATATGTTGAGACGGCGAATCCGTAGTGGTTGCACCCGTTGTTCACAAGAATATGCTATTATGGACTTTGAATTTGAAGATAAATGTCTTCGCTATATGCAGCAAGGACTAAATGTACAACAAAAACCAAAAAGTCAAGGACCTCGAAACACTTCACTGCCCAATCTTCTTACAAGATTATCTACTTGGCAATTCGCCACCTTGTGGTCTTCAATGGATAAAGTGTAACTATCTACTAATTCCATGCCACTATCCAGGAAATATTTGGTATCTCTTTTTAGTTGATTTGCGTGAATGAAATTAGCAATATATAATTGTAGTAACAGCTGTCAAACACTAGAAGAAACCAGCGCATATGCAAGACCAACATGGACCGTACTCCATAAATTATTCAGACAACCTGATTTCTTGCTTAGACAAGATTTCAAGAAGCATGAAAACAAGCAAATGAACATAGAGATTATGCCATACCAACCTTCTGCAAATAATGGATAACAATTTACTTTCATAGTTACTATACTACTTAATTTCCTCCACCATTTATATACCGTAGTCTTATTTAATTGTATATGCTAATTTAGTCTAACATTGACTATTTCAGGCCAAACTGTGGAATTTTTGTGCTAAAATATATAGAATGCTTCATTCTAGGTCATCCAATAGAAATAGTTCAATCAGATAGAATGATAGGCCTCGTTTGACCCACATTCTCATTTTCATTTTCATTTTTCTACTCATTTTCAACCACGCATTCTTCAATAAAATAATATTTTTATCACATCAATAACTTTTCATTCTTTTACAACCACACATTTCCCATCATATCACTATTTCAAAATTCATTTTTTCCCAATAATCTCTATCAAACACACTCTATATATAGACGAAAAATTGTTGTAGACATTTGTCAGAATGAATATTTTCTCGATCCCAGGTTTGTCTATATTATTTATTCAAAACTTTTATATTTATTCTATATTAAATTTTTATTTTTTAAATTAAAAATTACACCCAACAGTTTTATAAAAATGTTTAACTGCACATTTTTACTTTTCCATATTTCAACTAAATCAATTACTCAATCCACTAATTCTAATTTTTTTCCTAAATTTTAGGTAACTACATCCATGCTTTTAAGCAAATATTCTACAGATATTCTCAAGCACCAACACCGCCACAATCATACCACCAGGTAAATAGATTACATTTTCATAACATAAGGTGACTTCATTGAACTAAACCTATGATTTGCTATAAGAGAAAAAAAAAATTCAATGCAATCATCCTTAATAATAAATTACCTAAATTTCATGTTTATAACTAAATTTCCATTTCTTTTAAATTTCATCAGTAAATTTTGCTGTTGAAAGTTAGTTGCTCAGTTACCATCCATAAATTAGTTTGATTAAGTGCCAACTATCCTATTAACTCAGCTTTTTATTAGATGAAATCACAGTGATGCAAAAT
Source organism: Osmanthus fragrans (assembly GCA_019395295.1). NCBI lineage: Eukaryota > Viridiplantae > Streptophyta > Magnoliopsida > Lamiales > Oleaceae > Osmanthus > Osmanthus fragrans. The sequence continues at coordinate 14,670,838 of CM033356.1, forward strand.
ACCTAAAGACACGTCAACAAAGGCCGTCATCATTCAAGAAATCATGTGGAAGGCCAAACTGGCCATGCTGTATCTGGATCTACTACTTCGAGTGTGGCACCAATTGCTTCCTTAGCATTGGTGATGTCCAGCAGCCTTAGTGCTATGCAACACAAGCTCAATTCCTTGCAGCCTAATACTATCAATCTTGTTAACAGGTGAATGATAATAACCAAGATCTTAGCTTCCTTCAGACATTTGATACATGTATATGCACTCAATGATTAATGAAATGAGGGATCTGACCATACTCAGACATCTCAACAACATGTTCGAACATTACAACTTGATGTTGTCCATAAGAATCCAATCCAAAGTGACCAAGCAGAACCCTCAACATCTCGCCATACTCAGACATTTCAAAAACATGTTGGAATTAAAGTCAAGGATTTACTTTCATGGTTATTAGACTACTTCATTTCTTCAATAAAATTTAATTTCCTCCACCAATAAATAATTTTGTACTTTTAATTGTTTATGCTAATTTAGTTTGACGTTGACTATTTCAGGCCAAATTGTGAAATTTTTATCCTAAAATATATAGAATGCTTCATTCTAAATTATCCACTAGAAACAGTTCAATCGGATAGAATGACTATATATAGACGAAAAATTGCAGTGGATATTTGTCACAATGAATATTTTCTCCATCCTAGCAGGTTTGTCTACATTATTCATTCCAACATTTTGTAACTTAGTTATTCTCATTTGTTTCTTCCGTTAATTTCTTAGTTAAACTACAACTAAATCAATTACTTATTATTGTCAGATGAGAAAATATCTTAATTTAAAAAACTACATTCACTAAACAAAATCCCAAAACCCATGCCTAAATCCACTGATTCTAATTTGTTTTATATATTTTAGGTAACAATCATGCTTTTCTGGTGAAACTGGAGGGACAACCATACTTCTCTTCGTGAAAGTAACGACGACCGTACTTCTCTTCTGAAAGTGGCGACCATACTTCTCACTTCTCTTTTGAAAGTGGCGACCGTACTTCTCCTCTGGCGACCATACTTCTATTCGTGCAAGTAGCGACTTCTTCCTGAAATTGGCGATCATGCTTCACTGAAAGAAATAGTGTTGCATATAACTTTACAACTTATATAAATTTCCTATATATAAGTTTGCTTTCATATTTGTTTACCATCTTCTTCTTCTTTCTTGTTATTATAAACCCTGTTTGTTTGTACTGTCATAGGTATAATTTCTACATTTTTTTGTACCTAAAATTCTATACATAATTTGTGTTTTTCCCCGCAAATTCTTCATCTTTATATCTCTCTACTTCATAATTTCAATTTTTGTATAATAATCACTGATTTTAGTCTTAAATTTCCCAGAGGAAAGGAGAATGAGTGAAAAATATAAGCTAATCCAAAATATCTATCCAGGGCAAACTGATTGGACTACCAAAGTCATCTTGGCTAAGAAAAGCGCTACAAAAACTGCTCGAAATGATGGTTCGAAATACTTAAAAATAACTTTCGTAGAAATATTATTTCTATAAACAACCTATAATTTTTCCTGCTTTATATTTTATTATACTGCATATTTTTAGCAAACCAAAATTTCTTAACCTTGCAAATTATTTACATAATCATAACTATTATTTACATTCTTATGTATCAAGGAAACAAGATACAAGCTACAATATTTAATTCAAATATAGCAGCCTTAGAAGATTGGTTGGTGCTGTCGACTAACATACCATATTAAAGCCTCAATGTCCTCTTCGAAACCCACCCAACCACTTGCTATAAACTCGTCAGACTTTTTCGAAAAATCGAGCCAAAGTGGGCTACTTGGCTGAAAATCCCGAAAAATCACTCCAAGCAGCCAATTTTGGACCACCATAACTCCAACATCCCGCCACCTTAGCCATCGACCAACATGCCATTTTGAAGCCTGCAATGCCCTCTTCGCACCCCCACCTAACCACTGGCGGTAACCCCGTCGGCATTGGCTGGAAAATCGAGCTAAAGTTGACTGATTGAGCTCAGAATCCCAAAAAATCAGTCCAAGCAGCCACTTTTGGACCACCATAACTCCAACATCCAACAACCTTAACCACCGCCCAATGTACCATTTTGAAGCCCGCAGTGCCCTCCTCGCATCCCATCCAACCATTGGCCGTAACCGCGTCGAAATTTGCCAAAACATCTAGCCAAAGTTGGCTACCCATGCACAGTGAACTCGCTATGGCAGCGTAGCCAAGTTTGGCTCAATTTTCCGGCCAATTCCGACAGCGTTATGGCCAATGGTTGGCTGGGGTGTGAAGAGGGCATTGTGGGCCAAGGTGGTCGGATGTTGGAGTTATGGTGGTCCCAAAATGGCTGCTTGGATTGATTTTCCAGGATTTTCAACCTAACCAACCAACTTTAGCTCGATTTTTCGAAAAATGCCGACGGGTTCCCGCCAATGGTTAGGTGAGGTGCGAAGAGTGCATTGCGGGCTTCAAAATGATATGTTGGTCGATGGCTAAGGTGGCGGGATGTTGGAGTTATGGTGGTCCAAATTGGGTTGAAAAAACCATTTTCTTATTTGTTTTTCATGGAAGTTAAAATTAACCCATTACTTTATACCGTGTTTCCGTGTAAATCAGTTCAAGACTTCGTGTATTTAATTTCTAAACCAACACAACCATCTTTTAGACACAACCAACACACCACCAACACATCTCCTGCCAGCCTTGCTCGACACTCTCACGACCTGTACCGGCAGTCCCACGAAGCAACACATCCACAACTGAGCGCTCACTTAAAAATACACTGGACAAACATCAATCTACACACATAAGTTAAGCATAACACCCAATTCATCTTCATTGTCTTCAAAGGTAAATCTTCAACCATCTCAAGCGTAATGTTTCAACATCTCTTCTACCTTGTTCTATGTTCTATGGTGTTGAAGAATTAAATTGTTGGAGAGTTGAGTATAGGTAGTTGTGAATTCTTTGAATAGTGACTATGTTAAATTTGGTTAGATTGATCTTCTGGTAGACATCAAAACTCCAGCCCCAATACTATGCCTGCAAGGTGTTCGAGCAATTGCCTTAGTGATTATCCCTTAGTCATGCTTGGTGTTTGAGGAATCTTTATTACCCAAATAGCCTTAAATCATGCCTTAGTCATGCTTGGTGTTTGAGGAATCTATATAACCCAAGCACCTTAGATCATGCCTTCGTCATGCTTGGTGTTTGAGGAATCTATATAACCCAAGCACCCGATGTTTTAAATGCCCCTAAATCATTGCTACATTAATCTACAATAAAGGTCTTTTATTCATCTGGTTCAGCCCATAGACTATGTTTCAAAAATTCCACGTTTTCAAATAGCAAGCAACAAAGACATAACTGACTATGAGTATTCTTCCTAATGTGATTGCAGACTTCTAGCAAACTTCTCAACACTACTCTAGAACTTAACCAAATAAAACATAAGTTACAGCTTCAAAGAGCTGCTTCTCAACACTACTTTGCTTCCATCTTATTTATGACAAGATTTCTTTCATAAACTATCAAACTTGGAGAACATAAATATAAGAAAGAGCAATAAATATCCAGAAAACTTCTAAAAATTTAATGAATAATTTAACAAATGAAAACTATCTAAGCCATAAAGAAGCCATAAAATTTCGATGAGCCAAGTCTTTTCTCACACAAAATTTATGTTTGAGATTGTTGTCAATGGAAGCAAATCTTGGAAATTACTTGCAAATTCCACAGGGGTGCTAAAGGCTACATGTCATGCTTGATTTGATAGAATAATTTTAATGTATTCACATTAAAATTATTCTATTAACATTTTATTTAATCAAAACAATTGATAGGCATTATGTGCTGAAATTGTTAATGCTAATCACAGGATTTAAATTTCAATCGATAATTATTTGCAGATGTCTTTGCAGTATATATTATCATCAAATGAATGGTTTTTTGCTACAATCACTCAGTTTCCAAATTATCAATTTCTTAAATATTTTGTAGAAGTCATTGATGCAGATGAACAAGCGTTATTATTGTGTAGTAATTTTCATGGATTTATAGATGGAATGATTTATAGAGTAGAGGAAAAACAACAATTTAGTAGTAAATTACTTCATGAATTCATTTTGAGACTTGTACATTGTGGCAAAAACAATGAAATTTGGGTGAAATTCAAAGACAAGTTGGCATGCTTCGGTTTGCAAGAGTTTTGTCTTATCCCAGGCTTACCTTGTCACGAGATATCACTTCATCTCAACTGCAACAATAATAGGCTTCGAAATCAATATTTTAATGGTACAAAGAAAATTACCATGGCAATGCTTTTTCAAGCATTTCATCTCTGTGATCACAGAGAAGACAAATTTAAGCTGTGATTGGTTATGTTTGTAGAATGCGTGTTGAAACCTACAGGAAGAACTATTGATTATAAAACTCTAAGCATGGTTGAGGATGTTAACAACTTCATACAGTATCCTTGGGGTCGTACAACCTACTTTGTTTTACTACACTCACTGCAACAATCCCAAGTTGAAAGACTACACAGACTGCAACAAAATCACGAAGATGAATATAAATATACATTACATGGATATCCACTTGCCTTCCAGGTATTTTTTATTTTTTTCCTATTCACTTAGACCGATGTTTTGTAAATTTATATATAATATATAATATTTATATTCTTTTAGTATTGGATATATGAAGCCTTTCCACGAATTGGAGCAAAATTTGGTCACCGTAGATACAAAACAACACAAGTTCCAAGAATGCATAGATGGAAGTCCAATAAATTTTTAACAGAAAAAATAGTTAAAAAATTTTAGCAACCAAGAAGGTAATTTTCTTATTTTATTATAGTTATTTATTTAGAAATTGCATATATTTTTACATTTTTTTCGAATAAATCCACAGATTGAAGTGATTCTAGTCTTAGACGCCAACGAAGAAGAGGTGCACCAACCGTGGTATACATCTCTTGTATTACCATATAACAATGAGCATAGCACACTGGATTGCATTGTAAGGGGAGAAATCAGCAATCATCTACAACAAACTGTCAGTGACACTCATCCTATTACATATACTTCGGTTGCAGTTGACTCAAGTTATTCTTCCAGTTATGTAAGAAAAGAAGAAATTGAAGAGATGTTGAGGATACATAGACAACATGCTAGAGAAGACATGGAGGAAATGCTTAACATACATCAACAATATGTTAGAGAAGACACGGAGAAAATGCTGAACATACACAGGCAACGTGTGAGATCAGATATATCAAATTTGTGCAATACCTTTAAAACTGAGCAAGAAATCACTACCAAGCAATTCAGGAATTATTTCAGCACAACTCTCAACAAGAAAACTTTTAACAATCGTAAGGATACTATGAAAACATACAATCAAGCATAAAAGAGTTGAAGTACGATTTGACTTCTCTAACATCATATATCGGTGAAGAAAATTGTAGTATAGTCAATAAGTTATCAGAGTCGCAATCAAACGTGCAAAATGCTATAGCTTCTCTTCATGAAAATATTTGTCTCCATAAAACTTCAACATCTCAACATGCTGAAAGTGTTAAAAAGTTCCAAATAGATAAGGAAGCTACAACAACAAAAATACAATTTTCAAAGAGCTTTCCTTTAGAAGATTATTCTATGTTGAGATATGAAGAAATTAAATATTGGATATCGAAAAATTCACCCAAGTAAATAATTTAAATAACTTCATTATTTTAATTTTAGTTCATGTGAAACTAATTGTAATTATGTTATGCAGTGACTATTGGAGTGCTGGAGATGGCGATTTTTACACAAGAGATACACTAGAGAGTATAATGGATACAACAAAAGACATCAGTATTAAAGTTAGTAAAATTAATTCACCCTACTTCGTATATTTAATTTACATAATTCCTATATCTAATTTATGTTTATTTATTATCAGCATTTTGAAGTGGAATTAACACTGTTGAGAACGTGCAATCTTGTTTCGAAAGAGTATGCAATTCTTGATTTTAGCTTTGACGAATTTTGCATTGAGCATTTCACAAAAAAAACAACTCATAAAACAAGGAGTTCAAAAGAAAGATCAACGTTTTTTTTATGTTAGTATTTTCGACGAATATGTACTTGGCAAAACCAATGACTGGTCGTCCATGGGTAGACTGCAATTCTCTGTTGATTCCATCATCTACATGTGGCACTGACTAGTATCTTTTTCACGTAAATTTTCGCGAGTGGAAATTTAGGATATATGATTGTAGCCACACTACACATATGCTACAAGAAATCTTGAAACGCGCAAATGCCACAGTAGATGTTGTCCGATATTTGTTACTATTTTCACCATTTTTCTTCGGCACAGATGTGGCGAAAAATAGAAACAAGAAGATGGAAGTAGAAATCATGTCTTCTGTGCAATGTGCAAATATTGGGTAAATAAATTCTTTAATACAATATTTTAAACGTTTGCTTGTTACATTCTAATTTATAATATTTTTTCTGTTTACGCACTTATTTAGATCATAAAATATGGACAGTTAAAACAATCTGTAGATGAAAACAAGGGAACATTGAGATGAGTAGGGATTCCATGCATAAAAACTGAGTTGTGTGGATTGTGCAGACTGATGAGACAAAAATGAGGCGAAAGTCTGAAATTAGGGGTCAGTTCTTGAAACTAAGTGTCTAAAAAAATAGGGGCTTGTATAAATTTTTGTGAGGAAAACACTCTTTTCAAACCTTTATGACTCGAGCAAGTAAGCCTGCAAGGGTGAATAAAAATCTGGTGCCCTAAAATCAACTGATTTGGGAGTCATCGGCCTAAAACTTGATACATGGGTCATATAGAAAGTAAGAGGGAAAGAGTCAAAAGAAAAGAGAGAAAACACATTTCTCGAGCCTTTATAACTTGAGCAAATAAGCCTGTAAGGGTGAATACAAATCCGGTGCCCTAAAATAAACTGATTTGGGAGTTATCGGCTTAAAGCTTGATACATGGGTTATATAGAAAGCAAATGAGAATGTGTTGAAGCAAAGAAAAAAATAGAGTGAGAAAAGTGCCCCATGACATTTAGTTGATAGAATTGTACCTTTGATGTAAGGCAAGTAACTTAGTTTAGTCTTAGAAGTTGAAACAATCAAAGAAATAGGAGAATCTCTGCTTCTTGAAGTGTAAACTTGTGATTGCGAGTCCTATCCAAACTAAGAGAGGGTGACACTTTAAGTTAACTAAATATCAAGTATAGAACATACCTCGGGATAAGTGAGTAAAAGAACAAGTTTGGGGGGGTGTATCTCTCGAGTGAAGAAAGGAAAAAGTTGACTACTGTAGGTCGGGATTTGAATCTATTAGAAACTGAGCATGTTTGCATGAGTATACACACACACACGTCAGGTTGCATATGATAAGTGGAGGTTGATTTGATGTTGCACTGTTGATATTGTTACTATGTTACTATTCAATTCTAATTCTGAGACATGGCAGGTTGTTGAACCATGTTTTGTTTAGAGTTACATCATCATCTTGTTTGAGGACAAACAATAGTTCAAGTTTGGGGGGTTTAATAAGTGCGTTTTACGTACTAATTTAGATCATAAAACATGGACAATTGATTGTAATTATGTTGAAATATGGCTTAATTATATGTAAATTGTGTTTGCAGGACAACATTGATGGATATAACGAAAAGTATGTGAAAACGAGCGAAAAATGACCAAAACGGAAGAAAACGAAAGTTCGGGGATCAAAATGAACAACATGAAAACAATCCGTAGATGTGACGGATGATGGAATGAAGATTCAAGAGTACTAGGAGTCAATTGGTTGAAAGAAGACATCAAAGGGATGAAATATCGTCAAAGTATGATCATACATCAATTTCTAATCGAAAAGTTATGCACCGATTTTTAGTCTCATATTATGACCCATATTTCACATGGTAAACGATCGAATTGGAAGATAATATCTAAATCAAAGTTGTAGATCTTTGGGTTATCTTTCCAACGCACTTTGAATCACTTCAATCGGATATCGGTAGATAAAGTTATGATCAAAATATTGAAAGCTGTCCAGCGGAGAAACAATTGAACCATGCGGTCGCATAGTGTTATTTCCATGCGATCGCATGGAAGAAACCGAGAGCTCCGGGTGCCAATTTCAGTTAACCATGCGGTTGTATGGATTATAACCATGCGGTCGCATGGTACAATCCCGACGCGAAAATTCTGATTTCCTTATTTGATTCAATCTCTTATGGAAATCAATTTTTGACCTCTTTTTAACCCTAAACTCGACCAGAAAAAGGGGGCCACGCACTTTTAGAGATTAATTTTGACATTGGAGAGCAAGAACTTGGGGAATAACGCGAAGATTCATCAAGCACTTCAAGGAATTAATCGAATATTTATTCGGGTGATGGCGTTTCTTCACTTATTCTTTTGTTTTTCTTTCTTTAACATGTTAGGCTAGTTTTTCTTGTACTAGGAGATCAATGAACCTTGTAACATGATATTTTAATCTTTAATTTTACATTTTTGACATTCAAACACGTTTTTAGATATTTGAACGATTTATACGTATTTATTCCATATGGTTATTGTGTGCACGTTAATTGTATGAATGTGGTGATCTATTTTATGCATTCGAAAGAAGGGAAATAGATTCGACGTAGTATAAATTGTCATAGGGTCCGATAGGGGATAGAAATATACCGCTATGCTCTATGTGAATCTTTAAGTGTTCATAAAAGTTAATGCGTTCTTTTATGTTTGTATTCGTCATAGAAATATAGTCGGATCGCATGATAGAATATGTTTAATATTACTCGAAAGAGATTGTTAAATTTAATAGGAATATTGATTCTTCAATATTTAATCGTGTTGTCAAAGTGTAAAATTAGGGTTTAAATGGATTGTTGCATGGGGATTCGTGATCCTAGTACATTTTTCTCATCTTAAGTAAATCAATTTGCATTCAATTTCATAGTTCATTCTAGTAAAATTTGCATTTAGCTTAGCAAATTCATCCATATTAGTTTTCATAGTTAGTTTGGTTAGCAATTAATATAAAACTCATCAAAAATTCATCTAGTTTCGGTTAAGGTCGAAATAATTAATATTGAACTACTCAATCTCTGTGGGATCGACAATCCGGACTCTAAAAGTCCACTTTATTACTTGTAACGAACCGTACACTTGCGGTGGTTTTAAATCGAACGTATTTTCGTGAACAAGTTTTTAGCGCCGTTGCTGGGGATTGAGTTTTAGTTTGATTTTATTTTCATGTATTCTTGTGTTGTTATTTTCGTTCCATTTTAGTTCTATTTTTTTCTCTTTTTCAGGATATATGAACGAATAAAAATAACAGGATAAAAGATGACTACGGTTGATTTCAACAAATTGCTCGTATCTGACTTCATCATAAGGCAACAACAATTGGCAGCTCAAGAAATTGATGATGGTGATATGTTGGTGGGAGATTTCATTATAGGGCAGCGACTACGGGATATACAAACAGAATTTGAATTTGATGAAACTGTTTTGGGTGACTTACCTGTTGCATTATTTCTCTCACCACAATTTGATGTGGGTGATTTGCCTATATTTCTTTCGCTGATTGTTAATGGACATCAATTAACTGAATCACGTCAACCAAATTTCTTACAAATACAACAAGAGGAGAAGATTCTCAATGAAGATGTCATTGTTGCCTTGCCAAAAGTTTTGAATATGGATGTTGAACTTGAGAAAAATTCAATTAAAGAAGAGGAGCATGAAAAGAGCAAGAAATTAATCATATTGGGCGAAAAAGAGCTTGTTGCATTAAAAAAAAGGAAATTGGCATACAATCCCTCGACTTTTTCGTGTGCTCAAAAATTGATTTTGTGATTAAACCTTATGAGGAGATTGAGGTTTACATTGTCGAGTTCGAAATGTGTAATGAGGAAAAGTCATACTACTTGGAGAATGGTAAGGTTAAAATTTGGAGGAAAGTTGCAATATGGAATAAAGTCATATTGAGGAAACTAAGCAAGACTTCCAAAGCCAGATTCAAAGTGCCATGAAAAGCTTGTACAAAAGTCGAGCTCTAGACTTTAAATCGAGAGCTGGTTGGGAGGCAACCCAACACTTCTACCTTTTTATTTATTTATTTTGCTTTATGCATTAGCTTAGGATTTTGTTTTTCATTATTTCTTGCATTTTTAGTAGTTATAGGTCATCGTTTCATCTATTGTTCAATTTCTAGTATGCCAGCTAATATTCGTCATTTGCACTCTCACAGGATTTCATCAAGTAGAAAGGAAGTGACATTCACCACCGGGCGATAGCACAACTAGACCCAGTTTTCTTCCACCATGGTCACTACCACCGTCGTACTGATCAGGGGAGTCTTTATTAACCTCCCATATTTTGTATTGTATAAGCTTTGTCCTTCAAACTCTGTATTCAATCTTACACTTTACACATTGAGGGCAATGTTTTGTATAAGTTTGGGGAGTGGTCGAATTTGTAGAACAAATTTGAGGATTCAGTACTTGTATTGAATTATGCATTGCTTATTCGTTGTTCATCGATATTGGTTTGGTTTGGTTTGTTTGTTTGTTTACTGCTTTTGTGTGTTTGTTAAAAAAAAATTCGTTTTTGACATTCTGTTTCAGTATATGTTTAGTTAGTTCAATTTGTGTGCTTGTGTGGGTTTAATAGTTTTGCCGGCAATGATGTGAATATTGGAATATGTATGAACTATGGATAGTGGAAATGGTGCATGTCTAGATTAGCCAATGCTTATTTATATGATACTTGACATATCTTGCGCACGATACTCATGTTTGGCATGTTAAGTTGATGATTGGATTCAATTTTTGTAAGAGATTCGAACATGATAGGTTACACCTGAATTACCTCTACTATGCCTAAAGATATTCCATTGTTTTAGTGGTTTGGAGGATTAGTTATTGCAAGGGAACATTGAGATGAGTAGGGATTCCATGCATAAAAATTGAGTTGTGTGGATTGTGCAGACTGATGAGACAAAAATGAGGCGAAAGTCTGAAATTAGGGGTCAGTTCTTGAAACTAAGTGTCTAAAAATAGGGGCTTGTATAAATTTTTGTGAGGAAAATACTCTTTTCAAGCCTTTATGACTCGAGCAAGTAAGCCTATAAGGGTGAATAAAAATCTGGTGCCCTAAAATCAACTGATTTGGGAGTCATCGGCCTAAAACTTGATACATGGGTCATATAGAAAGCAAGAGGGAAAGAGTCAAAAGAAAAGAGAGAAAACACATTTCTCGAGCCTTTATAACTTGAGCAAATAAGCCTGTAAGGGTGAATACTGATCGGGCCAATCACGATTGCCGCAAGCGTACGGATCAAGTAGTATAATAGAGCTTTTAAAGCCCAAGTCGATCCCACGGGGAGTGTTTTTATAATTACAAGTTAAAGTATTTCAACTTAACGATGAACACACACATTTTAAAAAGTGATTTTAAAAACGAGAAAATAACAAAAGACTTGATTTAAATTTAAAAAGACAAAGAAAATTATGAAAAGGGTTTTTTTGATTTGGAAAATGTTGGAATTTATGCTTTCACTTAACCATTGTTTCATTAGTATTAAAATCGATAAAATAAAGATGCTAGTGTTATCAAAGTGTCAGATTAGACCCGATTCTCCAATTTTAGTTAACAACCTCTTCCGAGCGAAATTAACCCTAATTGATTAACCTATCCACTATATCTCTATGTGGATACAATTTAACCAATTGCATTAAATTGTTGTGAGAATACTCTAAGGGTCACCTAGGGTAGATGTATATTCCTATAACACCTAAACGAGTATAGTCGAAACCATACAAACCTAGGGTTTCAATTACCATGATCTAGCTAGTACAACAATTTCTCAATAATTGCACCAACCATTTAACCATATCACATATTGATCAAGTACATGATAGTCAATAAAACACAATAATTAAAACATCTAAACTTGAAAACACATGCATCTTACCATACAAAACAACATACTAATGAAACTTTTGGTTAAGTTACTACATAAATTCCAACATAAAACTATTTAGCTCATAATAAAAGTGGTGTAACAAAGAGATTTGTGTCCCATTACAATACAAACAAGGAAAATAAAGAAAGAGGTTCAAAAGGAAAGATGAAACCCTTGTAGAACAATGTTGAAATCTTCCCTTTCTTTTCCAAGTTCTTCCTTTGATGGAATCTCTTTGTTCACCCCTTCAACCCTTAGCTAAACCTACAAAAACACAACAAAAACAAAGTGAAAACTTAAGCAAAATGAAGAAACCAAAGAAATTGAAAGAGAGAGGAGGACGAGAGAGAGAGAGAGAGAGGAGTTCAAGAGAAGGATGGATGAAGATAATGCTAAGTCCCCTATTTTCTATCAATTTCCCATGTTTTTCCACTAACTTAACTCCACTAACTCCATAAATTATAATATAAATAATAATATATAATATTAGATATAGATAGGCTTAACATTAAACAATTAAAAAGTAATCAAAAACTTGGCCAAAGTTCGAGAGAAAAGTTTTAAACCGCCATTCCAAATTTCTTCCAAGCGACCGCTTAGGCAAACCTGGGCGACCGCTTGGGCAAACCAAAATGCGGTCTAAATTTCCTGGTGGCCACTCAGCGACCGCTTAGTTCAAGCTCACGCGGTCGCTTAGTTCATCCCATAATTGCTGCTCAGGTCCTTGGACATTCTGGCCATAGTGCACTTTGATCCCTCATCTTTGACTTTGTACAATTCAGTCCTCAGATTTTGAACTTCATTACATTTAGGCCCTTACTAAATTGCAGTCAAAGTCCTCCATCTTTTGGTCAAGTGCACTTTAGTCCTCCACTTCACAAAATTGTACACTTTTAGTCCTTTTTCTCCTCTTTAACTCGTTTCTTCGTCTGTTCGGGGTTTTTGCCTATAAAATCAAGTAATGCACAATTATGTATAGAATATGCTCAATTTCATTCATAATTATAAACCAATAAGTGTCCAATAAGTGTGTAAACGCACACTTATCACACCCCCAAACTTGAGCTCTTGCTCGTCTCGAGCAAGATTAACTTCTAACACACAATCATGCAAATGTGAGAATGATCAATATATGAGATGACTTGCCTGATATATAAAAGAGTTTTAAAATTGTCTATCAATTCACAACCATGCACCAAATAATGCTAACTTAAAATAAGTTTAGCTTGTCCCATGTTCAATCAGTGTATGCACAGTCACTTTCAATCATCATCTAAAATAGGAAATAATCATCAAGACAGAAAAGGAATCAGATTAGCTCAATCCCAACCCTTAATGGTCAACTCTATCCTTTCCCGCTCGTAAGATTCACACCTCTAAATATATGTTGCTTTCTCATGCCCCGGTGTACATTTAAAGGTTGTTCTCAATCACTCTTTTCTTTTAAGTTCACACAGGTCAACTAGCGAGTATTTCAAATGAAGATAGAGTAACTGAACATGTAAGACCTCACAAGATAGTATATAAACACTCAACTCTCATGTGTTTAGGATTAGATAACTGTTTCGCTCAAAATCATTCCAATGACAGAGTTCTACCATAAGCTTGCATATTTTCTCATTCGCCACCACTTAGATCACATGGATAACACAAATCATAAGGTCTTTACAGGATTAATATGTGGCTTAAGGTAAAGGTGTGGAAAATATTTAGATAAGTGACTAAGAAGCCTCAAATATCAATCAGTGGAGTAAAAGTATTCAACTCAGCTTACATAGATAAGATCTGTACACAATCCTATCCCTCCAAACAATGACTTCTCACTCATCATCAGTGCAAGTACAATCACCCTTTTTCTTTTGAATATTAGGAGGAATCATACATATAGATATGAAAATCAGCCTCCTCCACACATTTTTTCGTCTCCTGTCAAAATTCTTCTTCTTTTTTTTTTTTTTTTTTTTTTCAACATAAAACTATTTACACCAAATATGGCACCACCTTCAATATTGATACCCCCAAACTTATTTTTCTCGCTCACCCAACATTCAATATAATCAACAATACTCCACTAGCTTTAAAGGCTGGATAAAGATATTGTTTTTCTGGTTATAAGCTTGTAATGTGGGTAAATCAAAGAAAATGTCAGCAAGGCACAAAGGGGTTGATCAAAGGAAAAATTAATTCAGGGTAGGCTATTTGGCTAACATGGTTATAACAAAAATGGCCTTAATCATATTCATGTCTACATGTGTCAATGTGGTCTTGAAGATAATCAATGCAAGTTCTAGAGAAGCACAATCATGGAAGAATGTCACACATGAAGAAGTAATGAGACTGTAATGAATGTGTCAGTCTGTAGGCTCAAAGTCTCACCAGGTTTTGTGTCTACATCATCCAGTTACCACATCTTCAATGAAACTGCTCAACTAGTAAATACTCGGTTTACACACACAGTCAGGTAAAGTGACAGAGAAAATTAATGTCCCAATCATTTCCACATCTAGATGACAATGAAACATGACTATTGTGCTCAATAAAACTCAAAATCTCACATGGACAAGCAATTTTCGAAAAATTTTAGCCCAAATAGCATATTTGGTTTGCGCATGCATAGTTTATGAATCCATAACAATTTCACACTCACACATTCCTATGCCGGCAAGGCCATCTAATATATCAACACACAATCACCAATGTAAGCACATGCATAGCCGGCAAGGCTGTAACATCAATTTAAAGCACACAACAGCCGGCAAGGCTCAATACCCCCAAACTTAATTCACACATTGCCCTCAATGTGAAAGAAAACAAGATAAAGAGGATAGGGATAACGAAACTTCCCTGAGCTATATCTGTGAAGTGTACCCATGCTTATACTGGAGTGACTGAATCAAAAACTTGGTCCAGAACCTGAAACATCCAAAAGTGGCTGGGATATCCAAAAATTCCTACAAAAAATAGTTATATTAGTTCAGCAATATAAGAAGTAAAAGCAGTAAACACATATAATAACAAAAAGTTAAACAGTATGAAAGTTGGGTTGCCTCCCAACAAGCGCTTGGTTATAGTCGTTAGCTTGACTATAGGGCATCTTTACTCCGTTTTAGCAAAAAGAACGGAGGATTCTTCTTTCAAAAAGTCACCTCCCAAATATGGTTTCAGTCTCTGCCCATTGACTGTGAAGTTCCCATTTCCTTCATGATGAAGCTCAACCGCTCCGTTTGAAAAAACTTTAACGATGGTGTATGGACCCGACCATCTAGAGCGAAGCTTTCCGGGGAACAACCGAAGTCTAGAATTGTAAAGTAGAACTTGTTGCCCAACACTGAACTCCCGCTTCAGAATATGTTGATCATGCCATCTCTTCGTTTTCTCTTTATAGATTCTGGCACTCTCATATGAATCCAGGCGGAGTTCATCAAGCTCGTTTAATTGGAGCAATCTTTTCTCACCAGCTAATTTCATATCAAAAATTTAAAGCTTTGATCGCCCAATAAGCTCGATGTTCTAGTTCTACTGGGAGATGACAAGCTTTTCCAAATAGGAGTCGATATGGGGACATACCAATTGGTGTTTTAAATGCAGTACGGTATGCCCATAATGCATCGTCTAGTTTTCTAGACCAGTCTTTTCTCGATGCATTAACTGTCAATTCGAGAATTCTTTTCAACTCCCTATTTGAAATTTCTACCTGGCCACTAGTTTGTGCATGATAAGGAGTGGCTACACGATGTTTCACCCCATACTTGGCCATGAGTGAGGCGAAGAGGCGATTGCAGAAATGTGAACCACCATCACTAATGATAGCTCTGGGTGTGCCAAAACGAGAAAAAATATTTTTCTTCAAGAAATTTACCACCACCCTAGCATCATTAGTAGGTAGAGCTGCCGCTTCAACCCACTTTGATACATAATCAACCGCCACCAAAATGTATTGATTGGAATATGATGACGGGAAAGGCCCCATAAAGTCAATACCCCACACGTCAAAAATCTCCACTTCCAAAATAGGGTTCATTGGCATTTCATTGCGATTAGAAATATTGCCAGTACGTTGGCACTTATCGCATTTGGAGACAACAGTGTAGGCATCTTTGAATAATGTGGGCCAATAAAATCCCGCTTGTAACACTTTTGATGCGGTTTTGGCGGCACCAAAGTGACCACCATATGGGGATGAATGACAACGATCAAGAATTTGTTCCATTTCTTCTTCTGGAACACATCTCCGGATAATCTGATCCGGTCCCCGCTTAAATAACAAAGGATCTTCCCAAAAATAGTACTTGATATCAGAGAAGAACTTCTTCCTTTGTTGATACGAAAGATCTGGGAGAATAATGCCACTAACAATAAAATTCACATGGTCTGCATACCATGGTGTATGAGTGACATGTAACAGGTGCACAATTTGCATTAATTGCTCGTCAGGAAATACCTCATTGATTTCCCCTTCTACCACCTCCTCGGCCTGTTCAAGTCGCGACAGATGATCGGCGACAACATTTTCGGTTCCCTTTTTATCTCGAATTTCTAAATCGAATTCTTGCAGAAGGAGAACCCACCGAATCAATCTTGCCTTGGCATCTTTTTTCGCCAACAAGTATTTGATAGCCGAGTGGTCAGTATAGACGATGACTTTTGACCCAATGAGGTATGACCGAAATTTATCAAATGCAAATACTACTGCGAGCATTTCTTTCTCAGTAGTAGCGTAGTTTAATTGTGCATCTGTCAGAGTTCTGCTTGCGTAATAGATCACATGCAGGATTTTATTTCTTCTTTGCCCTAAAACTGCACCAACGGCATAGTCACTAGCATCGCACATTAGCTCGAATGGAAGATTCCAATCTGGAGCTACGATGATAGGAGCCGTAATAAGTTTCTCCTTAATTATGTTGAAAGCTTCCAAGCATTCTTTGGAGAAATTAAAGGCAGTATTCTTTTCAAGTAGGGAGCAAAGAGGTTTCGAAATTTTGGAAAAATCTTTAATAAACCTCCTGTAAAATCCAGCATGTCCTAAGAAACTCCTTATTCCTCTCACGGTGGTTGGTGGCGGCAATTTTTCAATCACTTGAATTTTTGCCTTATCGACCTCAATACCTGCCAGAGAAATGCGATGGCCAAGCACTATGCCCTCTTGGACCATGAAATGGCATTTCTCCCAATTCAGGACCAAGTTGGTCTCTTTACATCTTTTCAGTACCTTATCGAGATTTTTCAAACATCCATCGAATGAACTCCCAAATACTGAGAAATCATCCATAAAGATCTCGATGCAGTGCTCGACCATGTCGGAAAATATAGCCATCATACAGCGTTGGAAAGTAGCCGGTGCATTGCAAAGGCCAAAGGGCATTCTTCTATATGCGAAAGTTCCATATGGGCATGTAAAGGTAGTCTTTTCTTGATCCTCAGGGGCTATTGGAATCTGATGATAGCCTGAATACCCATCTAGAAAGCAGTAGTGTGAATACCCCGCCAATCTCTCAACCATCTGATCGACGAAAGGAAGAGGAAAGTGATCCTTTCTAGTCGCGTTGTTGAGTTTACGGTAATCTATGCACACTCTCCAACCTGTCACAGGTCTGGTAGGTATGAGTTCATTGTTTTCATTTTCCACCACCGTGACACCACCTTTCTTCGGCACGACTTGTACAGGGCTTACCCATGGACTGTCAGAAATTGGATAGATTATGCCTGCATCAAGCCATTTCACAACTTCCGCTCTCACCACCTCTTTCATATTCGGGTTTAATCGCCTCTGATGCTCAACTGATGGCTTATAGTCATTCTCCATCAGTATTTTATGCATGCATACAGATGGGCTGATTCCTCGAATATCTGCAATCGTCCATCCTATAGCTTCTTTGTGTTCCCTCAGTACTCGAAGTAACTTCTCTGTTTCTACCTCACTCAAGGAATTAGAAATAATAACTGGGAGTGTAGATGATTCTCCCAAATAAACATATTCAAGTGAGGAGGAAGAGCTTTTAATTCAAGTGTGGGGGCTTTTTGACAGGATGGAAGCGGTAGTGAGGAAGTCTTTTGCAATTCCTCAAAATAAGGTGTCCTTCGAAAAGGTGTAGCGTTCAAATAATATGCCATATGCGCAATTTTTGGGTCTTCATCATTGATATGCGAAGAACGCACTAGGCATGTCTCAAGAGGATCCTCAGAGCGTCCATAAAGTGATCCAGCAATCAATTGATCAACAACATCAACCCGAAGACAAGTATTGGGTTGAGGAGGGTACTTGAGGGTTTTCAAAATGTTGAATGTGACTTGTTCATCTTCTACTCTCAAAATGAGTTTTCCCTCTTGTACATCGATCAACGCCCGACCAGTGGCAAGAAACGGTCGTCCCAAAATTATTGGAATATCTTCATCTTCCTCCATGTCTAGAACAATGAAGTCCGCAGGGAAGATGAACTTATCCACTTTGATTAATACATCCTCGATGATACCCCGAGGATGTGTAATCGACCGATCAGCCAATTGTAATGATATCGTGGTAGGCTTCACTTCCCCTATTCCCAACTTCCTAAAAATTTGCAGTGGCATCAAATTGATGCTCGCTCCAAGATCACACAGGGCTTTACTAATGTTGACATCGCCAATGGCACATGGAATAGTAAAACTGCCTGGATCCTTGATTTTGGGTGGTAACTTGTTCTGAAGGATAGCGCTACATTCTTCCGTTAGCATCACCGTCTCATGATCTTCCAATTTCCTTTTGTTAGAAAGGATATCTTTCATGAATTTAGCATAGCTCGGCATTTGAGCTAGTGCATCAGCAAACGGGATGTTTATGTGTAGCTTCTTAAATACCTCCAAAAACTTACCAAATTGAGCGTCCATTTTCTGCTTTTGGAGCCTTTGCGGAAAAGGAATAGGTGGTACATAAGCTTTGACCACTGGGGGAGCCTTTGATGTTGATGCTTCCTGGTCATGCTCCTTGGATTCCTCAGCACTTGCTTTAGGTTCCTGTACTACCTCTTCTTCTTCGATTGGCACCTTGTCAGTTTGGATGTTTTGGGGTACTACTGTAGGTGCAGGTAATTGAAGCCCACTCCTAGTAGTAATGGCCTGTACATTCTCTCTGGGGTTTGTTTCGGTGTTGCTAGGCAACGCCCCTGGTGGCCTTTCAGAGAGAAGTTTTGCAATTTGGCCCACTTGCCGCTCCAAATTTTTCAATGAGGCATCATTGCGCTCTTGATACTGCAATTGTTGATTTGCCAATTTGGCAATGGCCTCTTCCCACCCCTCCTTCTTCTCTTGTGGTTTAGGGTTTAACACATTTTGATTATTCCCATACGAGAAGTTAGGGTGATTACGCCATCCAGGATTATAAGTTTGAGCATATGGATTGTACCCTGGACGTTGAAAGTTTTGAGCGTATGCCAATTGCTCGGTGGATCCCGAACTACTGGCAAGTAATGGACAACTTGAACTCGCATGATTAGCTCCGCACATTTCACAAGGCGGTGAGGATTGGATCATATGAGCTGGACGAGGGCCAGATGTAGATGGAGTTGTAGAAAGACCTTCTATCTTTCGCGTTAGAGAGTCGATCTTTGATAACATAAGATTGTAGGCTTCACTATCTCTAGCTCCACCAACTCCCCTTTGTATACCTCTATCAGGCCACATGGCACTCTGCTCACTCATGACCTCTAGTAGATCATATGCTGCTCGCATGCTCCTATTAAGGAGTGACCCATTTGAAGATGAATCCACATTGGACCGATAAGATGGAGTCAGACCAAAATAGAAAATTTGGACTTGTTCTCCTAAAGAAATCCCATGATTAGGGCACTTTCTGAGCATATCTTTAAATCGCTCCCACCCCTCATGAAAAAGTTCCGTGTCATGTTGACGGAAAGTGGTGATATCATGTTTAAGTTTGACCACACGAGCAGGTGGGAAAAACTTAGTTGTGAATTTTTGTATCAACTCTATCCAACTCGTGATACTCCCTGAAGGCAGAGTGTCAAGCCACTCTCTTGCCTTATCTTTCAGAGTATGGACAAACAATCTCATCCGAATCGCCTCCATATTCACACCCTCATAAGTGAAATTACTCACCATTTCCATAAATCGGGCGATGTGATTATGTGGATTTTCATCTAATCTCCCATAAAATGATATGTTACTGGAGAATAGATTAATTACATCTGGGCGAAGTTGAAAGTTCGGATGCCCATAAGAAGGGTAAACAATACCACCTTGATTTTCAACCACGGGTCGGTTTAGGTAATCCCTGAATAACATGTCTTCTTCATTTATACCGGGATTTTGAACCCTACCCGCTTGGTGATTAAAACCAGGCGGTACACCTTCCCGAGGTGCTGGCTCATGTCGAATTATCGGTTCAAGCTGACCTTCTTGACGCTCCATCTGTTGTTGTTGTCTTCTTAGATCGTTCTGTTCCCTAAGCCTTCTGCGAAAAGTCTCTTCTATTTCAGGATCAAATTGAAGAAGATTGAGACTTCGCGAACGGTTCATAAACAGTGAACGATTTAGAAGATTATCAACAAAAATGACTTTTTGGATTTAAAGGGTAAAAGAAAATAAAAAAATTCAAAAGTTCGTTAAAGTGAAAAACAATTAACTAGTAATCAAATTTACACTGTCCCCGGCAACGGCGCCAAAAACTTGATCGGGCCAATCACGATTGCCGCAAGCGTACGGATCAAGTAGTATAATAGAGCTTTTAAAGCCCAAGTCGATCCCACGGGGAGTGTTTTTATAATTACAAGTTAAAGTATTTCAACTTAACGATGAACACACACATTTTAAAAAGTGATTTTAAAAACGAGAAAATAAAACAAAAGACTTGATTTAAATTTAAAAAGACAAAGAAAATTATGAAAAGGGTTTTTTTGATTTGGAAAATGTTGGAATTTATGCTTTCACTTAACCATTGTTTCATTAGTATTAAAATCGATAAAATAAAGATGCTAGTGTTATCAAAGTGTCAGATTAGACCCGATTCTCCAATTTTAGTTAACAACCTCTTCCGAGCGAAATTAACCCTAATTGATTAACCTATCCACTATATCTCTATGTGGATACAATTTAACCAATTGCATTAAATTGTTGTGAGAATACTCTAAGGGTCACCTAGGGTAGATGTATATTCCTATAACACCTAAACGAGTATAGTCGAAACCATACAAACCTAGGGTTTCAATTACCATGATCTAGCTAGTACAACAATTTCTCAATAATTGCACCAACCATTTAACCATATCACATATTGATCAAGTACATGATAGTCAATAAAACACAATAATTAAAACATCTAAACTTGAAAACACATGCATCTTACCATACAAAACAACATACTAATGAAACTTTTGGTTAAGTTACTACATAAATTCCAACATAAAACTATTTAGCTCATAATAAAAGTGGTGTAACAAAGAGATTTGTGTCCCATTACAATACAAACAAGGAAAATAAAGAAAGAGGTTCAAAAGGAAAGATGAAACCCTTGTAGAACAATGTTGAAATCTTCCCTTTCTTTTCCAAGTTCTTCCTTTGATGGAATCTCTTTGTTCACCCCTTCAACCCTTAGCTAAACCTACAAAAACACAACAAAAACAAAGTGAAAACTTAAGCAAAATGAAGAAACCAAAGAAATTGAAAGAGAGAGGACGAGAGAGAGAGAGAAGAGGAGTTCAAGAGAAGGATGGATGAAGATAATGCTAAGTCCCCCTATTTCTATCAATTTCCCATGTTTTTCCACTAACTTAACTCCACTAACTCCATAAATTATAATATAAATAATATATAATATTAGATATAGATAGGCTTAACATTAAACAATTAAAAAGTAATCAAAAACTTGGCCAAAGTTCGAGAGAAAAGTTTTAAACCGCCATTCCAAATTTCTTCCAAGCGACCGCTTAGGCAAACCTGGGCGACCGCTTGGGCAAACCAAATGCGGTCTAAATTTCCTGGTGGCCACTCAGCGACCGCTTAGTTCAAGCTCACGCGGTCGCTTAGTTCATCCCATAATTGCTGCTCAGGTCCTTGGACATTCTGGCCATAGTGCACTTTGATCCCTCATCTTTGACTTTGTACAATTCAGTCCTCAGATTTTGAACTTCATTACATTTAGGCCCTTACTAAATTGCAGTCAAAGTCCTCCATCTTTTGGTCAAGTGCACTTTAGTCCTCCACTTCACAAAATTGTACACTTTTAGTCCTTTTTCTCCTCTTTAACTCGTTTCTTCGTCTGTTCGGGGTTTTTGCCTATAAAATCAAGTAATGCACAATTATGTATAGAATATGCTCAATTTCATTCATAATTATAACCAATAAGTGTCCAATAAGTGTGTAAACGCACACTTATCAAATACAAATCCGGTGCCCTAAAATAAACTGATTTGGGAGTCATCGACTTAAAGCTTGATACATGGGTTATATAGAAAGCAAATGAGAATGTGTTGAAGCAAAGAAAAAAATAGAGTGAGAAAAGTGCCACATGACATTTAGTTGATAGAATTGTACCTTTGATGTAAGGCAAGTAACTTAGTTTAGTCTTAGAAGTTGAAACAATCAAAGAAATAGAAGAATCTCTGCTTGTTGAAGTGTAAACTTGTGATTGCGAGTCCTATCCAAACTAAGAGAGGGTGACACTTTAAGTTAACTAAATATCAAGTATAGAACATACCTCGGGATAAGTGAGTAAAAGAACAAGTTTGGGGGGGTGTATCTCTCGAGTGAAGAAAGGAAAAAGTTGACTACTGTAGGTCGGGATTTGAATCTATTAGAAACTGAGCATGTTTGCATAAGTATACACACACACACGTCAGGTTGCATATGATAAGTGGAAGTTGATTTGATGTTGCACTGTTGATATTGTTCACTATGTTACTATTCAATTCTAATTCTGAGACATGGCAGGTTGTTGAACCATGTTTTGTTTAGAGTTAAATCATCATCTTGTTTGAGAACAAATAATAGTTCAAGTTTGGGGGGTTTAATAAGTGCGTTTTACGCACTAATTTAGATCATAAAACATGGACAATTGATTGTAATTATGTTGAAATATGACTTAATTCTATGTAAATTGTGTTTGCAGGACAACATTGATGGATATAACGAAAAGTATGTGAAAACGAGCGAAAAATAACCAAAACGAAAGAAAACGAAAGTTCGGGGATCAAAATGAACAACATGAAAACAATCCGTAGATGTGACGGATGATGGAATGAAGATTCAAGAGTACTAGGAGTCAATTGGTTGAAAGAAGACATCAAAGGGATGAAATATCGTCAAAGTATGATCATACATCAATTTCTAATGGAAAAGTTATGCACCGATTTTTAGTCTCATATTACGACCCATATTTCACATGGTAAACGATCGAATTGGAAGATGATATCTGAATCAAAGTTGTAGATCTTTGAGTTATCTTTCCAACGCACTTTGAATCACTTCAATCGGATATCGGTAGATAAAGTTATGATCAAAATACTGAAAGCTGTCCAGCGGAGAAACAATTGAACCATGCGGTCGCATAGTGTTATTTCCATGCGGTCGCATGGAAGAAACCGAGAGCTCCGGGTGCCAATTTCAGTTAACCATGCGGTTGTATGGATTATAACCATGCGGTCGCATGGTACAATCCCGACACGAAAATTCTGATTTCCTTATTTGATTCAATCTCTTATGGAAATCAATTTTTGACCTCTTTTTAACCCTAAACTCGACCAGAAAAAGGGGGCTACGCACTTTTAGAGATTAATTTTGACATTGGAGAGCAAGAACTTGGGGAATAACGCGAAGATTCATCAAGCACTTCAAGAAATTAATCGAATATTTATTCGGGTGATGGCGTTTCTTCACTTATTCTTTTGTTTTTCTTTCTTTAGCATGTTAGGCTAGTTTTTCTTGTACTAGGAGATCGATGAACCTTGTAACATGATATTTTAATCTTTAGTTTTACATTTTTGACATTAAAACACGTTTTTGGATATTTGAACGATTTATACGTATTTATTCCATATGGTTATTGTGCGCACGTTAATTGTATGAATGTGGTGATCTATTTTATGCATTCGAAAGAAGGGAAATAGATTCGACGTAGTATAAATTGTCATAGGGTCCGATAGGGGATAAAAATATACCGCTATGCTCTATGTGAATCTTTAAGTGTTCATAAAAGTTAATGTGTTCTTTTATGTTTGTATTCGTCATAGAAATATAGTCGGATCGCATGATAGAATATGTTTAATATTACTCGAAAGAGATTGTTAAATTTAATAGGAACATTGATTCTTCAATATTTAATCGTGTTGTCAAAGTGTAAAATTAGGGTTTAAATGGATTGTTGCATGGGGATTCGTGATCCTAGTACGTTTTTCTCATCTTAAGTAAATCAATTTGCATTCAATTTCATAGTTCATTCTAATAAAATTTGCATTTAGCTTAGCAAATTCATCCATATTAGTTTTCATAGTTAATTTGGTTAGCAATTAATATAAAACTCATCAAAAATTCATCTAGTTTCGGTTAAGGTCGAAATAATTAATATTGAACTACTCAATCTCTATGGGATCGACAATCCGGACTTTAAAAGTCCACTTTATTACTTGTAACGAACCGTACACTTGCGGTGATTTTAAATCGAACGTATTTTCGTGAACAAGTTTTTAGCGCCGTTGCCGGGGATTGAGTTTTAGTTTGATTTTATTTTCATGTATTCTTGTGTTGTTATTTTCGTTCCATTTTAGTTCTATTTGTTTCTCTTTTTCAGGATATATGAACGAATAAAAATAACAGGATAAAAGATGACTACGGTTGATTTCAATAAATTGCTCGTATCTGACTTCATCATAAGGCAAAAACAATTGGCAGCTCAAGAAATTGATGAGGGTGATATGTTGGATAAAATGAGGCAAAACAAACAAAAACTGACACCACAATAAAATGCTTAAATTAATTTGATATTGTGATGTAATCTTCAATTCAAAGGTTTGAATATTGCAATACAAAAAGAATTGTATTATATTTTAACTTTGATGCAAGAAAATTATAACGGTTATAACGATTATCGTGCAATGCACGATTGACACTAATTAGTGTAAAAGTCGTGATGTGTGTGAATCCAATAGAAAAGATATAACTCGATTATTTTGAACATCAATTCTGGACATTAAATTTGAAGTGTATGGATGCATGAATAATTAAAGACATGATTAATTCATTGATGGACATTAATTACAACTTAAACAAATATCAATTACGGATGCATTGAGAGAGATGAATTACAAATATGATTAATTCAAAGACATAACTCTATGCATGAATATTACTACTTTTCCGTACTCATAACATGTAAATAAGAATAAATAGAAGAGAAAAATAGAGAGCCAAATCTCAAGTGTGTATTTAATTGAGAATCAAAACCCATATTTATAGGGTCTAAAATAAAAGTTACAATTGAAATAAAATTGACTCTCTTAATTAGATAAGACTTATCTACATATCATAATAATATTAAATAATCATCAATAATTATCTCATTATTTTACAATACAAAGGTATTTGTTGTCGAAAAATATAGAATGGTGCTTTGCAAAAATAATACTAACTAGCATCCTACTATGCTACCATAGAAGGCTTGTCACCCTCCCTGATAGACTTAACACGACTGTAACGGAAATACGGACAAGTTAGTTAAAAAAAATTCAATGTTAAAAAAGTATATTTAAAGTGTTGTTAATTAAGTAATTTACTTAGAGCCATTTAAGTAAATTATATATATATATATTAATTTTTTGAATAAAAGTAACATAGCCTTGTCAAAATGTTGTTTTGAAACTATTAATATTAAAATATAAATCTTTGATGAAAACGATGCAATATTAATTTTAAATGAAAATGAGATCTTTTATAAATTAATATAGAAGGTGATAAATTGTATGGGCAAAATATACCAAAAAAATATTTTGAGAGGTAGCCAAGTAAAAATCGATAGTCATTCATAACAAAATGTCAGAAAGTAGTATATATAAAATACACCAAGGATCTATTTCGATCAAGCTCTGTTAGTTCGAGTCATTGACCAAATAACACCGACAATACACACCGCACCTCAACGAAGATTTGACCCTTTTTTACTCTCTTTATACTGAAACTCTTTATTTCTCATAATCATTTACAATAAAATATTCTGTACATAAATCAAAACTTTTCTATACTTTTAAAATCATTCTTCAAAAATTAATATTCAAATTATCATTTTCCTCTAGTTTCTCTCTATAACAGGGACTAAGTTGCACCAGACAATATATTTCACAAGAAATCTTTAATGTAGTTATTGCTCAGAAATCAATACTTGAAGAATCAGGAGCAAATTCACATATTATTTCACTAAACTCAGCAATACAAACCCTAGTTTTTTGGTCGAAAATCAGGATTCTCACACAGAGAATTAGGAAATCAAAATAGAGTTGAGAGAGGGCGTAACTGACCCCTAATTTCCTTGAGTTGAAAAGAAAATGCTTCTCAAAGACAAGAAGCGTTCAGAATCAACGGATGCCAGGGAGCTAGGTGTCAACATCAAACGAGAAGTGTTAAAATCTCAATTTGGCATCTCATATAAATATTTGTTGACCTTAATATTATTTTCTCATAAAGGAAGAAAAGAGTCAACATTGAAAATGGAACGAAAAAAATGTGTTACTAAGCAACTTCACGGGCCAACAGAACAGATCTCTCAACTCAAGCCAACCAAGAATTAGTCTAAAGACACTCCAGTTTCAACCCTGGAGCCGCATGTTCCCACTATATCATACGCATTGGCAACTGAGAATAATTGGCATTCATTTTTTCGACCCATGGGACATTTTAAAAAACCAAATCAACACAGAGAGCTTGGGCTTCTTTTAAGGCTTTTGATAACGATTATTCTCATATTTTGCTTTGACAATGAGAGAATAAAGCAAATCAGCCTCGGCTGAAGTATCATATGGCTTTTCCATGATGCTACAAAGATTACAGAAGTATAAAAGATTAGAGATAGAAACCAAATACAAGAATGGGTTTCCAGTGTTAGAAATAAAAGAGAGGAGAGACGCTAATGAGTACCATACAATACCTGTCAAGAAGCTCTTCCAGAATAATTCTCTGAGATGGTGTAACATAATGAATACAATTTCTTGGACACTGACCAGTTGCAATCTGAATTTGATAGTCTTCACCACGCCCTTCATAAATGACGAATGGTTTTACGAATAACAATATAAAATAGAGAGGATAAACACAAGTTTAGCAATGACATTTTTACACCAAATACAATCACATCAAAGTGAACTCATATTCTTGGAACCAATTCCCCATTCTTCAAGTATATTATTTAGATTATAATGCATCTAAACTAAACAAGAAATAACAAAGAGGGAAAAGTCAACCTTGAGAAGTCGCACGTGCAGTTCCTGTTGATGAAGAAAATGTGAAAGCATGAGGTGCTCTCTTCACACATGAATATGGACAGCCTGCATATATGAAGACGAGGGCTAATCAAGAATAAGTAATCTGTTATTTTCAATGCATGATAAAAATATGAAAAAACAAGTAGAGGATTCGTACATGTGAAGATCCTTATCCATTAGTAATAAAACTTTCAGATTTACATTGCAGTTTTCTCTGTTAGAAATATAATAGGGATCAATATACACATTCTTCTTGATTTACTAATAAGAATGGAGACGTCGCCGTGAAGCGAGTTAAGTACACCTACATCATGACTTGGTTCAAAGTGCTACTTATAGTTCACGAGATTCAGGTCAAAATGATTTTGTTGCACAAGAGAATTAACACGTTTTATAATATCATTTACATTGTAAATGGGTCCGTCTTCTAATATCACCACCAGAATATACTCGTTCTCTAAGTATATCCAACTGCATTGCAAGATGATATCTACACAATCAAGTAGGTGGAATGAGCCTAAAATTCTCTTTTCCTTTTTACCCTTATTTTGAAGAGGCCATGCTTCAAGACATACCAAAACTATCGACAAGAACACTTCAAAAAGCCCTAATCATTAAATGTTTTGCTTTCGCTCATTACAGGGCAAAACAGATAGCATTATTTTTTTTCGAGTAAATATGCTTCTCGCATGAAGTATAAAAAAAAAAATTACAGAAGTATTTGAATTTGCTACATAGTCACCTGTTTGCTATATACACTATCCAACAGAAAAAATTATACAAGTGACATCTATTACTATGACAGCTATTTTGATTAAATTTTTACTTCATCAGAACTAGAAGCTTGCTTTCCATTGCTTAACTACGACCACTATTGGTTAAAAGACAAAAAAACATGGTGTGTTTCTGGAGAGAATGAATTCTACATAATGAAGATTATATTAACATAATGAAATGATGTATATTTGGCATTCTTGGAGTAACGGCAGTATTAAAACAAAGCCATTTGATACCATTGACTCAGCAACCTTGGCAATACATGAATAGATGCTAAGGTCTTGTACGCAAGTTCTGACTAAGAAAACAGGATAAATTATTTCATTCATCATATTGTCATCAATTTTAACTCAATAGCCATTTGAGTGATTTGAAGTGGAAGGAAATGCATTCAGATTGTTACAGAATATGTTTCCGCAGTTTCCTTTTCAGTAATTTTGCTGAAGACAGTTCCATCACGAAACTCTCTCCCCTCATTTCCCTTCATATGCATGAGACTTATCCTCTCCCTTGCTCTGTAACGGCGCCCCCGCCAGTGACATGCAGCGGAGGAATGATTAAGTCAACTGCCTCGAGAAGGGATTCATCCTTCTCTTTAGACCTTTTGCTGATTTGTAGATGATGTTTCTAACGGGGAAGTGGACAGCTAAACGGAATTCTCATACTGCTTTGATCATGACATTTAAGCCAAAGGCTAAACAAGAATCCAAATTCAAATTTCTGTATACCATGATGCCAGAAATTAGAATGAATTATTAAAGAATTGGTACCTTTGCCCATACAAAGAACTTCATTGACAAAAATATCAAATGCTTCACATTCTGGTTGATCAAATGGATCCAGATATTCCCTACATGCCAAACACTAGTTACATAAAAATTATTTTTTGAAGGAATTGCCGAAAAACGAATTGGCACAAACAGCCTTAATTGTGGAAATCTGTATGTTTGGAGCTGTGAAGGCTTTTATGTCATTCAGAAGAATTCATAAACTGGCTCGACATTGACATTGACTAGGGAGATAAACATCACAGATTCTAGGTCACTAAAAGCATATATAAAGGTTCATGGAACATGCAGGTTTTAGTGTGAAATAGCAATTGAGGCTTTAAACTCACTGGTTATTGTGAAATTGCCAACATGAAATAGTTATTGAAAAAAAAAAAAAAAAAAAAATGTTCAACAAGAAGGAACACTTCAACTCGAAAAGGGGAGCATCTATACATGAATTACCTACGATAGTTTGTTTTGTTTACCTTTCAATAATTTCCGATTTGCTGTAGTTGGATAGAATCTGCTCGTGTTCAACAAATCTTTATATTAGTCAGCATCCTCGTGTCAAAGGATACATGTTTAGAATTCAATAAAAAGTTCTATGCCGACATGGAGAAACATAAAAAAGAAATAGAAGTATCAAGAACATAATTTGAGAAATTTCCAAAAAGATTTGATATTAGCACAGAGAAGGGTGATAGAATTAAGAGCCTTTGAGACCATACAAACTTGAAAAAAGAAAAAAAGATTCTACAAACAATTAGGTACATAGAACGCTTCGATTTTAAGTCGACAACTCTTTCACCAAAAATTCATGAAGTTCCAAATTTGTAATACCATCTTGCGAACAATTGTATCCTGCTATCCACTACACTTAATACACAAGCATCCTTTATGCCAACATGAGTTCTAAGAAGTTATGCAACTGTGAATGGTAATTATACATAAAACTTCTCTTGTATAAGCAGCCAATTTTTTTAATTACATTATGGATAAATATCAAACCAGGATTTCCCTTTCTCCTCTCAGAGAATGAATCTGGATACCTCGGAGTGTAAGAATTAGTACCTCATAGGCTTTAATTACGCGCCGAATCATTATATCGGAATTTTCCCCTTCTTTCATCACGTCTGGATGAAACTGCTTAACCTGTAACCACAAAAAATAATTGAAAACAAAAATGAGTTAACATAATACATAAAAAGTAAAGTAAAATTGTCAAAAGGATAAAATTCCACACCAGAAAACAATTATGAATCGACTTTGGCTAGACATTTTAAGATGGAACCAAGACTCAAACAGGTGAATTCTCTTGAAACCCTAGAATCAATAGTAAATTCTGCTTCAACACGCACATCGATAAGAACCCATACGGCCCCAAATTGAAATTGAAAAATAATACTAATAAAATGTTTAAATATGACAAGGTGGTCAAATTAGCGAATCAAAACAGAACGGAAGAATTGCTTACTTTGGCTCGAAAGGCAGCCTTGAGTTGTGCAGATGAGCAATCGGGGGCTACACCAAGCAATTCATAGGCCAACGAAGTGGTGAGAGGTTCATCATTTCCATAATTCCTCCCATTATAATAACAATTCACTCTTAATGAAGAAAGTTGGAGATTCAAACTTGGTTTAGAAGCAGAGATAAATGGGCAGTAGTGAAAACTGTGATAGTTTACATTCTCAACTGTGTTTGGAGAAAAGGGTGAGATTGCAATGCTGCAGAGAACGGAGCGTGCTTCCATTTCGTCAGGTTTTTGCTATTTTCTTCATATATTTGACTGTGCAAAAAAAAAAAAAAAAACAACGAATTCTGTCTTTTAGACTCAGTGAGTCCTTGGATTGGATATTTATTTGGTTTTGCGTCCAGATCTATACAATTGTATATTTTTAGCCACCCACGTGGAGTTTCTCAACTTGGATGGATTTTTGAGGGGTTTATGGATGGATGTTTGAGGGGTTAAACCCCATTACCAGGGTCACGTAGCCCTGATAATGCAGCATGGTTCATGTTTGAGAAAATGATTAAACCACTCTGTCAGATGAATAGTGACTTAAAGGTTGACAAATTTCCTTGTGGATGAAAATGATTGGATTGAAATAACGACAATGTTTAAAATAGATCAATAATAAATTGTCACGTGATATTATGTTAATCTATCTATCAACTAAGATGGCATCGTAGCATGATTGTTGAGAAAAATGATTATTAGCACAAAATGTCCCTATGTATGGAATTCATTTTGCAAAACATACGTTGCATTTTTTTAATATTTTCGCCCCTATTTCAATATTTCATTGGGAAAATTATAATTTTCATCCAATTTTTAAATTAAAAAAACTATATAATAACGAATTTGCCCTCTTATTTAAATAAAACAAAAATAAAAAATTAATTGTAACCATACTCTCAATTAAAAAAAGAGTAATTGGCGCAAAACGTCCCTACCTTTGAAGGATTGTGTGGAAAATGTCCTTACCTTTCATTTTTTGGTGAAAAACGTCCCTACCTTTCACTTTCTTGGCGCAAAACATCCCACCTTTCATTTTTTGGCGCAAAACATCCCTACCTTTCACATTTCTTTGCGCATAACGTCATTTTTCAATAAATTTTAATGTAAAATGACCAATATACCCTCCTACTTAAATAAAACAAAAGAAAAGAAAAAGAAAAAGAAAGAATAAATTGCAACTATAGACCCGAACTTTTGAAAAAATGCAAATAACCCACTTGCAAATAACCAACTATAGGCCGGATGTTCTTGAGTTCAATTCCAAAATTTTCAAGTTTTTGGGCGAAATTGGTGAAGACTCATATGTCCATTAGGTGCGCCTTGAAGAGACGGTTCAGGTAGGGGTGGTCCGCCGTCTCTGTTCGTGGCTCCGGCGCCGAAAAATGGTAAAGAAACTGCCGAATTCGCTGTAATTTTTCGGCAGAGCGAATTCGGCAATTTCTTTGCCATTTTTCAGCGCCGGAGACACGAACGGAGACGACGGACCACCCCTACCTGAACCGTCTCTTCAAGACGCACCTAATGGACATATGGGTCTTCACCAATTTCGCCCAGAAACTTGAAAATTTTGGGATTGAACACAAGAACATCCGGCCTACCCGAAACCAAATTTTTCAACCAATTGAAGATCCTAACCTACTCCAATACAACAATTCGACAATGGGAAACTCAATTCAAGTTACTACAACAATGTGTCAAGTTCCAATTGTTCCAATTGATGCATGAATTCCTTTAATTTTGAAGTTAATGGGCGGCGGACGACGGTGCGATTGGGTGTGGAAAGAAGGTAAACTCAAGTGGGTTATTTGCACTTTTTCAAAAGTTCGGGTCTATAGCTGCAATTTTTTCTTTCTTTTTCTTTTTCTTTTCTTTTGTTTTATTTAAGTAGGAGGGTATATTGGTCATTTTACGTTAAAAATTATTCAAAAATGACATTCTGCGCCAAGAAATGTGAAAGGTAAGGATGTTTTGCGCCAAAAAATGAAAGGTAAGGATGTTTTGCGTCAAGAAAGTGAAAGGTAGGGATGTTTTGCGCCAAGAAATGAAAGGTAAGGACGTTTTCCACACAACTCTTCAAAGATAGGGACGTTTTGCGCCAATTACCCTTAAAAAAAAATACAAATAAGTCCCAAATAAATTATTAACAAATTAAAAACTAAAAAAAAAAAATAATCTTTTGTTTCTCCTTCTTTCACCACCACTACCATGACGACATATAAGTTTCCATCTCTCGCATAAATTCATTCCACAAAATCATATTTGACCCACGTTTAAAAAAAGCTCAAAATATAAATGAAAGACAAATGGGCTAAAATACCCTCAAAGAAAAGAAAAGAAAAGAGGAGAAGAGGGAAAAAAAAAAAAAAAAAAAATTGACACCAATGCCACGCACAGATGACCCAGACCGGACCCACATCGACCATTGCCGGAGATTGCCATTTCTCAAATGTTAGATTTGTTCACTTTGTAGTTTATTTTTAATTGATTTTTTCAATTTAATCCCGCCCCCTTTTTTTTAGATATATTTGAGTTTTTTTTATAATTATTTTTTAATATTATTTATAGTTTTATTTTTTTCTTGAATTCTTAATTTTGTTGACGAAAAATCGCTTTTTATAATTTTTTCTTCAATTTAATCCTTTTTTTTGTTTTTTACTTATATTTTCGTTGTTTTTTTTTTATAAATTTTTTTTGATATATTAATTGTTTAATCTTTTTTCGTGAATTTTTAATTTTGTTGACAATTTTTCTTTCGCTTTTTATATAAAATTTTCCTTCAATTTAATCCTTTTTAAAAATATATTTTCTCTTTTTTTTTAACGGTATAACTTGTTTTATTTTTTATAATTTTTTATCCAATATTAATTAAAGTTTATTTTTTTTGAATTTTTAACTTTGTTGATTTTTTTATATTATGCTTTTTCGCTAATTTCCCTGTTATTTAATTCTTTTTTGTTATTTTAAATCCTATTTTTTAATTTATATTATCATTTTTGGTTAATTCCATTATCTGTTAATTGTTGTTTATAGTAGTTACAGTTCTGTTAGTTTAATTTTCTTATATCAATATTTTTATTCCATTATCTCTTGCACAATGTTCTAACATTTGAAATTTTACAAGATAGAGTTCCATTTGGATCCTGCCATTAGACCGATTCTCAACAAAGTTACGTCGAACTGTAATTTTGCCAACTTCACATCGGTATTAGAGTTGCTCGATAATGAGCACGCGAACATGTTACATCGATCCTGTCACATCCCATATATCTGTTGCATGATGTACAGTTCTCTGGACGGCTACTCGATGCATTACCATGTCGGTTCTTAAGCCAGTTGACAACGATGCACCCCATTTTGATCTTGGGGGCAAGATTGCTACATTCTCTATATTCGAGTTTGTCTTCATCATTGGATTGAGATGTACGAGCAAAGAAGCATAAATGACTCATATTCCGAGAAACAAGAAGTGGTCGTATGAATACTTTCGTGGGCAAACGACAATAACTATTGTGTAGTTTGGAGATGCATTCAGGGAATGCGACCAAATGTGTTAGACATTTGAAACTAGCTTGGTGCTTATCCTAGAGAGTGTGCTGAGGTGTCATCACAAGAAGACATTGATTGACATTTTTCATTTGGAAGTTATTGATAACATTGATACTTTCAACAATTATTCATGGGGGTAGAGATGTTTTCTAGAGACTTTACGCGTCTTTAGAAGGGGGTATTCGATGCCCAGGGGATATGCCAGAGCATAAATGTGATACATATGGCTTGTCGTTGACTTTGCAGGTAAATGTTTAACATAATGAACGTTAATTTTTTTAATTAATTTCTATATATAACAATTGTAATTGTTGCATACATGGGTACACGAAACTGTCACCATATTGACGGACCGATATGCGAGGAGAGGGGAGACATGCTGCCATCAGATGCATCATTGGTGAGCACAAAACAAGTCACTTGCTAAAATAATTATCAGCTCTCATCAATGATCTTAAGGTGAGTATTATACATTTGTGATTTATATTGTATGTCTTTTCAAAATCTCAATACATGGTCCTTAACTCAGTAAAATGTCAATATGTCAACTTGAAGTCTTCATTAAGTTGACACCGTCGATGGAGGAAGAGGACCAGAGTTATTTACGTGAACTATCTGTTCAGACTGCACTAGACGATCAAATGCCCAAGTCCATCATGGATTGAGATAGGATATGTTAATTGAATATAATTTATTGATTATCGTTTTGATATTTTAATTAAGTTATTCATTTGTAATGTTATTTTTGTAGGGACGTCATCCAATATCACCTCCGCCGAGGAGATCACCTCCACATATGAGATCACATTCTTCTGTATCCAAACATCTCCCCCATAGGTCTCCTGCTCGTAGCCATAGTGCTTCCACCAATGATTTGTTAGAATGCCTAACTACATTTATGAGGGAGATAAGAGTCAAAATAGCAGAGTTACGACATGATATCAGGACGCTACGAGATGATTTAGGAGACCTTCATATTGACGTCGTAGCGCTATGAGGCGGCATAGCAGGCCGATGAGGATGTGAAGGAGGGACAAGCAGTTCTTGGGATGGAGAGGGTGACGGAGGGACTAGAGGTTCTTAAGGGTGAGAATGTGACGGAGGAAAGGGTCAGATGAGGTATGATGATTCGTTGTGGCCATCAAATGCTACATTCGAGTTATTTTTTGCAGGCACGACGAAGGGTGTTGCCTCGATGGTGACGGATAATCTAATAGAAGGACAGGCGAGGATGTGATGGAGATGCTATGGAGGAGGTGGCAGAAAGGTACCAGAGGAAGATGTGATAAATGTGGTACTGGAGGAGTAGCGGAGGAGGAGATGACGATAGACACGATGTAGGATGTAGTTTCGTGTTGGAGGGGGTAACATAGGTGAGGAAGGATATGGAGCGTGTTGTTGACGTGCTAGAGTTGGTGGTAGTTAAGAGGCTGATATTGACATCACAGTACATCGTTTCTCCCTTCATAGACGTTTGTGGACAGGACGTTTCCCAATCTCTTCCGCGAGGTTGACCCGGTTAAGTACAAAGCATTCGATGAATGGTTCAAATCCTTTAAGCTTGAGTAAGTATTTTATGATTTTGCTAAAATATATATGAGATCATCTATGCTTTTTGTAACATATCTCTTTTTTCGTTTGTTAGAGATAGTTACACAAGATAGGGGGAAGACGATTTCGAACGTTAAAAAGTGGTTTGAAGATACACTGACGAAGTTAGCTTGGCTCGCCGACGATTTAAGTGTATTCTCATTGTTATCTATTATGTTTACATAATTTGTTGTTGATTTAATTAAATGACCATTTCTCTTTTTATTGGTATTTCTATTGTAGCATAGTGACATGGCCATGAAAATGTTGTGTAGTCGGGCTCGGAGATGCCCGAGATCTTTTGACATTGCTGGCCGAGTCATCCTGAGCTCCAGGGTTGCACATGCCGTTGACATTGAGCACAACATACTCCTACTCCAAGGGAATAAGTATGTGGTGCTTGAGTACATGCTCAAGTGGGTCATTAGGCTGGAACCGCCACATGAAAATCCATGCACGGATTGTACACATATGTACATTTTTCGGTGATCGTGAACTCACACTGCTTTGCAATTAAGATCGTATTCATTGATTCCATTATATATGTATACGACTATGATCATAACTGTCTAACACAAGGTCAACTAAAGCAAATATTGGAGTCGATGACTGTGATCGTTTCTGTAGCGATCAAGAATTTTAAATTATTTTTCTTGAAAAACGTGTCGCTAAGTCCTAACCTCGAGTTTTAAATAAAAGCGTGTTCGTCTAGCTGTTATAAAAATCAATTTAAATTCATTCAAATCGAGTTCAATCCCGAATATTTTTTAAGGTATCGAATTTCTTATCATTTAATAATTTAAGCAATTTTTAAGGTCCAATTACTTATTAGTCCAAGTTTTGAATTCTTTCGGCCCAATGCACTTAAGCCCAATTCAAAAATTTCTGCAGCCCAAATTCTTGGCCCACTTAACACCTAGGGAATTGTGCCCTAGAATTTACTGTATATATATACCCCAACCTCTCCTTCCTCAACATCATTCACGCAGCCAGCAGTCCAGGGGTAAGAAACTCCAAAATTCCTCTCCTCCATGCAGTCAATTCCCAGCCCATTCACGTGGTTTTCTAGCATCAACACCCTCGCCTCCAACCTGCAGCCCATTGCACACGACCACAATCCAGAATCAACACCACCACCCAGGCCACAGCCGTCCAACCCACAGCCACCTCCAACACCATTGCAACCATCGACACCACACGAGCTCCACCACTGCAGTCATCCATCCAGCCCAAAATCCAGAACCACCACCTCACTGCAACCCAAAAACGCCTGCCAACCCCACTGTTTTGCTCAATCCAGCCATCATTCGAACCACCCACCAAGAAACCGAGCAAGCAACATTCACACAACCTGCAACAGTGAGTCGACCTCCAACCCCCAGTCGACCACAAGAACACACATGCAAAAAAAAAAAAAAAAAACTCCAAACTCCCCACCAAATCGACAGCCCCTTCAACCCCAAATCAACCCCAAATTAAAATCAAAACCCAGAAATAAGGAAACCCATAAACTCACCTTGTTCTCGACCCATCTTCCAACCGGTGCACTGCCAGAAAGTCCAAGAAAATTTGCACCTCCAAGTCTCGGTCTCGCTCTCCAACCCGAACGCCAAACCACCCAACCATCGCCCCCACGCCACCGGCGTTCCCACGCGACGCCGGCGTTGGCGTCGCCGGCCGGATTGGAGGAAGGGGCTTTGCCCCCCTTCCCGTCGCCTCTCCTCTCCCAACTCTCGTTTAAACGCGAGAAAGAGAGAGAGACGTTTTTGTAAATTTTGATTTTTGAAAAATTATTTTTTAAGCCCCCTAGTTTAGGCGTTAGTTCATTTTAGTCCCCCAAGTTTTAAAATGATTTATTTCAGTCCCAAAGTTCGGTTTTTAAATGAATCAGTCCCAAACTTATGTTTTAAAAATGAATCAGCCCACAGGTTCTGAAAAAGTCCATTTCAGTCCCTAAATTCTTATTTTCAGTTTAATAAATTTCCAATTTAGTCCCTATTTTAGAAAAGTTCAATTTTAACCCTTAAACTTTTATTTTCAGTTTTAATAAATTTCAATTTAGTCCCTATTTCAGAAAAGTTCAATTTCTGCCCTTAAACTTTTATTTTCAGTTTTAATAAATTTCAATTAAGTCCCTAAACTTTATTTTTATCATTTTTAATCTTTAAAAATTTCGAAACACTAATTCAAGGTTTATTTTCTATTTTTGGCTAGATGAAACGTGCGAACGATTGAGGAACTGAGATTTTTCTCCCCGCTCAACTTTTACGACTCGAGATAAATTGAGGTAGACTCGCCCCCATTAATTAGTTTAAATTATAATTGCATGTATTATGTGATTCTATATTATTTATATGCTTTAATGCATAAGATGAGAATCTCTTATGAGATAGATTATGTTGTTATGCTTGCCATAACTTATATGCTTAATTGCATGAGAAGAAAGAGAATCTCTTATGAGATAAGATGATGTTATGCATAACTTACGTGCTTAAATGCATGAGACAGACTACCCACACCCTATGATTTTAAAGAGCCTATGATTTTTCAAAGAAAATTAGCCCATGAGAATATCACTGTATAGATTGCATAGTTACGTGTTAAATTACTCTGTAAATTAATTACTGGCGATGAGTCTACTGAGTATTTCTTCGAAATGCTCATTCTATTATTTTTAACAATATTGCAGATTTTGGAGACGGCCGAGTTTGATGGGCAGTGGTGGAATAAATGTAGTTAATTATTTTAAATTACTTTTGAAATTTCACTCATTTGAACATTATGAAATTTACCTTGTCGTTTCCGCTATTTTAAACTTGAGTTTAAAGTTTAATCAAAATTTTCCTTAAGTTCATTCGAATGAAATTTGTTACCGTTAAAGTTCACAAATTTTAAATGTGATATTTTTCAAAAGTTAGTTATTCCGCCAAATTTTTCAGTTAAATTAGGTCAAAGAGAAGATGACGTAGCGTTCAGGGTCCGCGGAACTCGGGGCGTTACAGCTTGGTATCAGTGACAGTCAGCGTTTCTGTAGACTGGCAAATTTTCAAAAAAAAAAAAAAAAAAAAAAAAAAAAAAATTCAAAAAGATATTTCACATTATTTAATTCTTATTCATGAAAGTCGCCACTGCCATCACTCGATCAGCCGACTCCAAAGGTAAAAGAAGTTTATGAAGTTTAAATGCTATTTTAATTCGGATACTTATTTTGATGCTCTATGAGACTTAGAAGGAAGAAAGAAAGAAAGAAAGAGAAAGAAAGAAAGTGTATCCGAATTAGAAAGAAAGAAAGACGAATTTGAGCATAAATTGAGAAAGTTTCCTTTAATTTTTACGTCCTCGTAATTTTAACTAGGAGAGATGAATAACCCCGCTTAATTGGACTTTGCATAATTGATTTAGGACATGGCACCCATTCGTAGAAATGCACTCAGTGACGCAGAACGAGCCATTAGGGATTATGACCGCTTCAGGCCCGAACTTGATTGGAGAATTGCCCAACATGTAGAGCAGTTGAATATCGTACGTGAGCGGGCCATATTTCATGGCTACGTGACCAATAATCACCGGTCGATCCGTCATTTACTCTCGACTTTTCGAAGTGACTATGCGGATGTAGCTAATAGCATATATGTAGATGTTCTAGTGTCTTTGAATGTGGAAATGGAGTATGACACCTTCTGCATGAGAATTGTGGCATATTGGCCCATGTACTTTGAGTACCGTTTTAAGATTTGCACCTAGAGGAGAGCCAGAACATGAGCTGATATCCGAGCCCGTACTTGGACAAGAAGATGGGTTAGTACCCGAGGGCGATCCCGAGGGAGAACTCGAAGAAGACCCTGAAGTAGAAGATGAACTAGAGGAAGAAGCTGATCCAACGCTAGGAGAGTTCTCGGACACCGAATCATGTGTGACCGAAGGAGAGTAGAGAGAAATAGAATTTAGAGTAGGTTTGACATTTTATTTCATTCCTGATTGTTTGGCATATGCCAGTGTGAAAGTTAGGAACCAAAGAAATCATGGATTAAGAGAAGTTGAGTTGCCTACTTACAGGGAGGTAGTGAAGAAGGCTCAAGCAGTAGCCTATGCCAGTGTGAAAGTTAGGAACCAAGGAAATTATAAAGAGCAGAGACATTAGGAAAATAATATAATGTGTAATTGGTGATAATCAGTGATGAATTTTAATTATCTTGAGAAGCTAAATGGTCATTAGTGTTATTAAAATTTTGTGGTGATTGTGATCACTTATATGAGATGATGATGTAAATCATGACGGTGTATACTTGGACTATATGATGAGAAATTGTAGAGGATAAATGATGATTTGGTGATTGATAGATAATAATGTGGTATGGTTTATCGGCATGGAGAAATTATCATCTAAGTGATTCCAGATATTTCATTATCCATCTGACTATAAAGAATGTGAGCAATATATGGATAGACTTCACAATGATTGCTTATTGTGAGGAAAATCGTTGTTTAAGAAAGAAAATATTGGATAAGTGTATTTATGTTAATTAGGTAAAAGGTGCGAAAGAAGTGAGTCGAATAAATGCACATTGTCATTCTTGAACTATAGTAAAGGAATCATATATTGTGGTAAAGGAAAGAAAAGAAAGTGATTAGCATATTTCATATATATGCATGTATGGCTTGAAGAATGGAATGGAACTATGGCATTTTAACAAACAGACTCTTGATGTACAGTAAAATGTGAAGTGTCACTTGATACTTATAAGGAGCACTATCTTTGTGATTCTAAGGAAATAGGTATAATCAAATATTTGAAGTTATATAATGTGATCATAAATGACACGATTACATGATATGGTGAATAGCAAGTAAAGGAATGTTGTGGTCGTCCTACAGCTAAGTAATGTGATGAGATATTTGGATTATTAAGTTAATTAATTTTGTCAAGGCCATTTGTGGATTATTGTGTTATATTACATACAATTTAGAAGCTTGGAGTTAAATTTGGAAGTTAAGGTGAATTTTTTTTAGTAATGTAAACTTTGGGTTATTTTCGATTGTATTTGTGGATCTCACGAATAAAGTATTCCATCTTTATTGAGGTTTATACACTATGGAATATACGGATGATATATTGGATAGTTTAAGTATAAGGTGACTATCAAATGTAAACTTTAACCAAGGGTGAAATGATATCTTTGGTTACATTATCTGAATTAAAGGTCTTTATGTTATATACAAGAAAGCTTATGTATCGGTAATAAGTTCATGGCCTCTTTATGGAATAAAAGTATAGAATTATCATGGATTAAATGTTATTATCGTATCTTTATAGAAAGAAAGAGCACCAAAATTGTGTGGGTTTAGAATGTGTTCTGAAGTTAAACAACCAATTATGGATTCTACTATAAAGTGTTGGAAAGGCATGATTGAAACATGATTTGGAGTTGATTATTTTGGGATTGAAGTTAGGAAATGTGGTGTTATCATATTGTGAGAAATTGATATTTATTGGGTCCAGGTACACTACACAGAATGGAGACAACATAGTATTTTGATCATTGGACAGACGATAAAGGTTACAAGATTCTTTTCAAATGATATAATCGGTTCATGCGATAGATTTATGAATATATAGGTAAGATTGTTATCATTGTGGCAGAGCTTGACTATCTATCTTTGACTTAAGTATAGGGAGTTATATAACTAAATTACTGTGTGCAGCTTCATTTAGCAGAATGTCAGAAGCTATGAAGGCAAATTCAGAATAGATGTTATCAATTACGGTTTGTTAAAAAGGGGACTCGGATAATTATTTATTTTCATGAAATGGACATGTAAGAACTAGCCACAAGTGTCGATAATTGAGGTTATACAAGACATTGAAATATTTCAAGGACGTATTTATTGTGATGAAATTGGCAAAAGAAATTTATTCGATTTTACCATGTAATTTTTTTTTTTTTTTTTCAAACAAAAGGGTTGGTGAGTTTAGGATTCAGTTGAAGAAATATATAACAAACGGATTATATATACTCTTTCATGTAGTGGGTAAATTTAGTAAGTAGATGACAATAAGATGAGTTATAGAAAGTGGACGAAGCAAGCAAGAAAGAAAACCAATTTAGTAGATGAAATGAAATTGGTGATGAGTTAGAACCAATAAAAGACTATGATTGCAAAATTGATTACTATCGTGGAGAGACAATAAGTTATATATGCTCTGACTACAATAATATGTGGTTTGCAGTAATATGGTTTGTCCTCATTTTTAGTCAATAAATTCTGGTATTAGCATGCACAATTATTAGTGATTACTTATGCCATTTTCGCTTATTTTGGGGTAAAGTTATTTTATTCGACTATGTTAGATAAACTCAGTCAACAATGATAAGAGAATTGATTATCCACTAGGACTGAAAAGTTTGATTTTGGGAAGATGTCATTCTTATGTGCTCTAGATTATACAGATAGAGGACAAAGAAACGATGGTCATTTATGGGACATTATACTGATTGGAATGCTGATTATGGTAATTAGAATATTGTTGTGTTTTAAAGGAAAATTTTATGTTGCTATAGGTATTAAATTAAATTTTAGTACTGCATACCATCCTCAGACAGATGGACAGTCTGAACGCACTATTCAGACATTGGAAGATATACTTAGAGCCTGTGTACTAGACTTGAGTGGTAGTTGGGAGACTCATCTTCCATTAGTAGAGTTTGCCTACAATAACAGTTTTCAGGCTACTATTGGTATGACACCATATGAGGCACTATATGGGCGACGTTGTCGATCACCAGTCTATTGGGATGAAGTAAGCGAGAGAAGAAGGTTAATTCTAGAATTGATTGAGAGGACAGTTGAGGCCATTGAGAAGATCAGACTACGGATCAAAGCCGCCCAAGATAGACAGAAAAGTTATGCCGATCAAAGGAGAAAAGACTTGAAATTTGAGATTGGAGAGAAAGTATTCTTGAAAGTAGCTCCTATGAAAGGTACTATCCGTTTCGGCAAGAGAGGGAAGCTAAGACCTCGTTTTATCGGACCATTTGAAATCTTAGAAAAAGTAGGTAACGTGGCTTATCGTTTAGCGTTACCACCCGAGCTCTCGGCCGTACACAATATTTTTCACGTTTCCTTGTTGAGGAAATATATCCACAACCCGAGCCATGTGGTAAATTTTCAGACTATTTCGGTTCAGAGGAACCTGTCTTATGAGGAGACGCCTATGTGCATTGTGAAGAGAAAAGTTCATGTCTTAAGAAACAAAGCAGTCCATTTAGTCAAAGTCCAATGGGGTAGACAGGATAGCGATGAAGCTACCTGGGAGAAGGAGGATGAGATTCTGGCTAAGTATCCAGATATTAGAGATCAAGTAAGTTTAAATTTCGAGGACGAAATTAATTTAAGGGGGTAAGGTTGTAGCGATCGAGAATTTTAAATTATTTTTCTTGAAAAACGTGTCGCTAAGTCCTAACCCCGAGTTTTAAATAAAAGCGTGTTCGTCTAACCGTTATAAAAATCAATTTAAATTCATTCAAATCGAGTTCAATCCCGAATATTTTTTAAGGTATCGAATTTCTTATCATTTAATAATTTAAGCAATTTTTAAGGTCCAATTACTTATTAGTCCAAGTTTTGAATTCTTTCGGCCCAATGCACTTAAGCCCAATTCAAAAATTTCTGCAGCCCAAAATCTTGGCCCACTTAACACCTAGGGAATTGTGCCCTAGAATTTACTGTATATATATATGCCCCAACCTCTCCCTCCTCAACATCATTCACGCAGCCAGCAGTCCAGGGGTAAGAAACTCCAAAATTCCTCTCCTCCATGCAGTCAATTCCCAGCCCATTCACGTGGTTTTCTAGCATCAACACCCTCGCCTCCAACCTGCAGCCCATTGCACACGACCACAATCCAGAATCAACACCACCACCCAGGCCACAGCCGTCCAACCCACAGCCACCTCCAACACCATTGCAACCATCGACACCACACGAGCTCCACCACTGCAGTCATCCATCCAACCCAAAATCCAGAACCACCACCTCACTGCAACCCAAAAACGCCTGCCAACCCCACTGTTTTGCTCAATCCAGCCATCATTCGAACCACCCACCAAGAAACCGAGCAAGCAACATTCACACAACCTGCAACAGTGAGTCGACCTCCAACCCCCAGTCGACCACAAGAACACACACGCAAAAAAAAAAAAAAAAACTCCAAACTCCCCACCAAATCGACAGCCCCTTCAACCCCAAATCAACCCCAAATCAAAATCAAAACCCAGAAATAAGGAAACCCATAAACTTACCTTGTTCTCGACCCATCTTCCAACCGGTGCACCGCCGGAAAGTCCAAGAAAATTTGCACCTCCAAGTCTCGGTCTCGCTCTCCAACCCGAACACCAAACCACCCAACCATCGCCCCCACGCCACCGGCGTTCCCACGCGACGCCGGCGTTGGCGTCACCGGTCGGATTGGAGGAAGGGGCTTCGCCCCCCTTCCCGTCGCCTCTCCTCTCCCAACTCTTGTTTAAACGCGAGAAAGAGAGAGAGAGACGTTTTTTGTTAATTTTGATTTTTGAAAAATTATTTTTTAAGCCCCCTAGTTTAGGCGTTAGTTCATTTTAGTCCCCCATGTTTTAAAATGATTTATTTCAGTCCCAAAGTTAGTCCCAAACTTATGTTTTAAAAATGAATCAGCCCACAGGTTCTGAAAAAGTCCATTTCAGTCCCTAAATTCTTATTTTCAGTTTAATAAATTTCCAATTTAGTCCCTATTTTAGAAAAGTTCAATTTTAGCCCTTAAACTTTTATTTTCAGTTTTAATAAATTTCAATTTAGTCCCTATTTCAGAAAAGTTCAATTTCAGCCCTTAAACTTTTATTTTCAGTTTTAATAAATTTCAATTAAGTCCCTAAACTTTATTTTTATCATTTTTAATCTTTAAAAATTTCGAAACACTAATTCAAGGTTTATTTTCTATTTTTGGCTAGACGAAACGTGCGAACGATTGAGGAACTGAGATTTTTCTCCCCGCTCAACTTTTACGACTCGAGATAAATTGAGGTAGACTCGCCC
Source organism: Osmanthus fragrans (assembly GCA_019395295.1). Taxonomy (NCBI): domain Eukaryota; kingdom Viridiplantae; phylum Streptophyta; class Magnoliopsida; order Lamiales; family Oleaceae; genus Osmanthus; species Osmanthus fragrans. Next base: position 14,715,595 of record CM033356.1, read on the forward strand.
CCATTAATTAGTTTAAATTATAATTGCATGTATTATGTGATTCTATGTTATTTATATGCTTTAATGCATAAGATGAGAATCTCTTATAAGATAGATTATGTTGTTATGCTTGCCATAACTTATATGCTTAATTGCATGAGAAGAAAGAGAATCTCTTATGAGATAAGATGATGTTATGCATAACTTACGTGCTTAAATGCATGAGACAGACTACCCACACCCTATGATTTTAAAGAGCCTATGATTTTTCAAAGAAAATTAGCCCATGAGAATATCACTGTATAGATTGCATAGTTACGTGTTAAATTACTCTGTAAATTAATTACTGGCGATGAGTCTACTGAGTATTTCTTCGAAATGCTCATTCTATTATTTTTAACAATATTGCAGATTTTGGAGACGGCCGAGTTTGATGGGCAGTGGTGGAATAAATGTAGTTAATTGTTTTAAATTACTTTTGAACTTTCACTCATTTGAACATTATGAAATTTACCTTGTCGTTTCCGCTATTTTAAACTTGAGTTTAAAGTTTAATCAAAATTTTCCTTAAGTTCATTCGAATGAAATTTGTTACCGTTAAAGTTCACAAATTTTAAATGTGATATTTTTCAAAAGTTAGTTATTCCGCTAAACTTTTCAGTTAAATTAGGTCAAAGAGAAGATGACGTAGCGTTCAGGGTCCGCGGAACTCGGGGCGTTACAGTTTCCATGATAGCAAAACAACGATGATTTGAGTAAATAACAGACTAGCCATTGTGTGGGATATGACGAAGGCGAGACTAGGAGTATCATAAGTATTTACAAGTTTTTAATTTGAAAAATTAGTTTTCAGCTATATGTCATCAAATTAATATCTTATTATTTACTTGTAGGGGTGATTGTGCTATATTCGCAATAAAGTATATACATTTTTTTAATATTGGTCGTAAGGTTGATATAATAAACCAATCTTGGATAGATATGTGGGGGATGAAGTTAGCTTGCGTTTTGTATGAATACAATTGTGATCCCTAGTAATTGTGTATTATTTTATTAAAAAAAATGTAAATATTGTTTACTTAATTGTGATTTGCATTGTAATGCAACAATTATAAATGTAATTTTGAGTATATTTGATTGTATAAACAGTTGCAAGTATATATAATTCTGAGTATATTTGATTGTATAAGAAATAGTAAGTATATGTAATTCGAATGGAAAATGGCAGGAAACAAAGTTGCAATTATGTAACTGCAATATATAATTGAATATTTAACGATGACAATAATTACGCAACAAATAAATCAATCAATACTATAGATATTACATGTAACGCCCCAACCTCTAGTGGACCAGAACGCTACTTACTTTACTTACTTAACCGGTGGTTTAGTAACAACTGTACATATCTTAGCGGAAACTTAAATCTTAACAAACATTCTTTTTGAAGGATATTGAATTAAAACACTTTTTAACTTTCCAAAATGACGAAATATAATTTATTTGATGAAATCATGACTTGTTCAAGATACTCAAAAGAAATAACGTTGGAAATAACATTTGAAACATTAAAGACTTTAAATCTAAATCACTTGTTCACCGGGTTCCCATAGGCTTATTGCATCTCCTTCCATCTCTTCCATCATCCAACCTGGTGCATCAACATTTAGGCCCTGTTTGATTCCCATTCTCATTCTCATTCTCATTCTTCTACTCATTTTCAACCACATATTCTTCAATAAAATAATATTTTCCATCACATCAATAACTTTTCAACCACATATTCACCATCATTACATCAAAAAAATGCATTTTCTTCAAAATAATGTGCATCAAACGGGCTCTTAATCTGTAGATATAGGGTAGAAACCCGTGAGTTGAAAACTCAATAGGCGTCATAGGTGCAATCGTGATTAAGCTAAGCATTTCATAACAATTAACATTAGAACTTCCATAAAACATGCCGGACCCGGAGGTACCATTTGACATGAAAATGTATGTCGTACCAACGGAACCATTTGACATGAAAGGTGCATGCCGAACCGAAGATACCATTTGACACACAACATTAACCTTTAAATGTATGCCTCACCGATGATCGGGCCGAATACGATTGCCGCAAGCGTACGGATCAAGTAGTATAATTAGAGCTTTTAAAGCCCAAGTCGATCCCACGAGGAGTGTTTTTCCAACTACAAGTTAAAGTATTTCAAATTAACGATGAACACACACATTTTAAAAATTGATTTTAAAAGCTAGAAAATAAAACAAAAGACTCGATTTAAATTTTAAAAAGACAAAAATAATTGACGGAAAGGGTTTTTGATTTGGAAAATGTTGGAATTTATGCTTTCACTTAACCATTGTTTCATTAGTATTAAAATCGATAAAATAAAGATGCTAGTGTTACCAAAGTGTCAGATTAGACCCGATTCTCCAATTTTAGTTAACAACCTCTTCCGAGCGAAATTAACCCTAATTGATTAACCTATCCACTATATCTCTATGTGGATACAATTTAACCAATTGCATTAAATTGTTGTGAGAATACTCTAAGGGTCACCTAGGGTAGATGTATATTCCTATAACACCTAAACGAGTATAGTCGAAACTATACAAACCTAGGGTTTCAATTACCTTGATCTAGCTAGTACAACAATTTCTCAATAATTGCACCAACCATTTAGCCATATCACATATTGATCAAGTACATGATAGTCAATAAAACACAATAATTAAAACATCTAAAACTTAGAAACACATGCATCTTGCCATACAAAACAACATACTAATGAAACTTTTGGTTAAGTTACTACATAAATTCCAACATAAAACTATTTAGCTCATTATAAAAGTAGTGTAACAAAGAGAATTTTGCTCCATTACAATGCAAATAAGGAAAATAAAGAAAGGAATTCAAAAGGAAAGATGAAACCCTTGTAGAACAATTTTGAATTCTTCAATTTCTTTTCCAAATCCTCCTTTGATGGATTCTCATTGCTCACCCCTTGAACCCCTTCAATTACCTACAAAACAAAATAAAAAAAAAAAACAAATTAAAATCTAACACTATGAAGAAAACTAGAGAATTACGTGAGAGAGAGCCAAGAGAGTTAGAGAGAGAGGATGGATGAAGATGAATGATCAAAATTGGAAGAAGTCTATCTCTTATCCTCATTTCCCATGTTTTTCCACTAACTTAACTCCACTAACTACTTAAATTATAATATATATAATATATAATATAGATAAAGATAAGGTCTAGCATTAAACAAATCAAAATTAATCAAAAAGTTTGGCCAAAGTTCGAGAGAAATGATTTAAACCGTCATTCCAACTTTCTTCTAAGCGACCACTTAGGCAAACCTGGGCGACCGCTTAGGCAAACAAAAATACGGTCTAAATTTCCTGGTGGCCACTCAGCGACCGCTTAGTTAAAGTTCACGCGGTCGCTTAGTTCATCCCATAATTGCTGCTCAGGTCCTTGGACATTCTGGCCATAGTGCACTTTGATCCCTCATCTTTGAATTTGTACAATTTAGTCCCCAGATTTTGAACTTCATTTCATTTAAGCCCTTACTAAATTGCAGTCAAAGTCCTCCATCTTTTGGTCAAGTGCATTTTAGTCCTCCACTTCACAAAATTGTACAATTTTAGTCCTTTTTGCTCATCTTTAGCTCGTTTCTTCGTCTGGTCGGGGTTTTTGCTTATAAAATCAAGTAATGCACAATTATGTATAGAATATGCTCAATTTCATTCATAATTATAAACCAATAAGTGCTTAATAAGTGTGTAAATGCACACTTATCAACCGACGGAACCATTTGACATGAAAGGCACATGCCTAACCGACGATACCATTTGACACACAATATTAGCCTTTAACATAGAACATTACTTGCTAGAAATTATAACTTAAACACGTATAACAACTTTATGCACCTCTACCTACCTCAATTTGATGCTTGATGAACTTCAAAAATTTTGACGAAGTTCGGACGTTTGGACCTTCCTTTGTTGTTTGAAAACACCTTTTGAAATCACAAAAAACCTTCTTGCAGAATATTTTTGCCCACACTTAAAACTTCTGGAAAACACTTTGAAAACCACCTTCATTTTCTCTCCCAAACTCTCTATTTTTCTCTCAACTTTAAAAGCAAATTGAAAGTGCTTTTGATGTGAAAAATCAAATGATTGAAGAGGGTATTTATATGTGAGGTTTGGGGTGGGTGAAAGGTTATATTAAATAGGGTAATTAAGTTGTGCAAGTAGTGGCCATTAATTCTCAAAAAATCGTGGGTTTCGGCTTTTCTGGTCGACCGGTTAGTTGCTCCGGTCGTCCGGTAGTCCGTTGACACTGCACAGCTTACAGTATTTCTATCATAACTTTTTCTCCCGATATCCGATTGAGGTGATTCAAAGTGAGTTGGAACACTAACTTAAAGAGCTACACTTTTCTTCAGATATCATTTTTCAATTCGAATGTTTTCTATGTTGAAAAGGGTCTAAAATGAGACTAAAAATATTTGAAGTATATTTTAGCCATAAAATGAAATACTTTGCATTACGTCCAATTTTCATCAAATCGTTTTTAAGAAATTACTTTATAAACATCATTTTACCTTTAAACATGTATTGGACTATCTTTTGGGCTTATATTTCTTTTATTGGGCCTAATGTGAAGTTAATCACACAATTATGGACCTAGCTTTATAGAAAAGATTTGGGCCTCTACATCCCTCCTCCCTTATATAAATTTTGTCCTCAAAATTTACCTTACAATTGGGCAAGGAGTGCGGGATACTTGACTTTAACTTCTTCTTCCTTTTCCCACATAACTTCTTCCATTCCGTGATTATTCCACTATATCTTAACCAGTTGAATCTCTTTATTCCTTAGCTTTTGCACTTTTTGATCCAGTATCTTAATTGGTAATTCCTCATAAGATAAATCCTTTTGTACTTCTAGGGTCTGATAACTTATCATATGATTAGGATCGTGCACGTATTTCTTTATCATTGATACGTGGAACACATTGTGTACCGCTAACAATTCAGGTGGCAAAGCTAATCGGTAAGCCACGTTCCTAACCTTATCAAGTATCTCGAAAGGTCCAATATACCGGGGTCGTAGCGTGCTCTTCTTTCTAAATCTAAGTACACCTTTCATCGGTGTTATCTTTTGAAAGACTTTGTCTCCCACTTTAAACTCTAAATCCTTTCTTCTCGTGTCAGGATAGCTCTTCTCCCGATCCTGTGCTGCCTTTATCCTTGCTCGATTCTGATCGGTCGCTTTAACTGTCCTTTCAACTATTTCTGGTCCGAAAATTCTCCTCCCCGACTTCGTCCTAATGAACATGGGAGCTAATCTTCTTCCATAGAGAGCTTCATACGGTGCCATTCCAATAGTTGCTTGAAAACTATTGTTATACGCAAATTCTACTAGGGGTAAGTATGACTCCCAACTACCACCTAGATCCAAAACACATGCTCTCAACATGTCCTCTAAAGTCTGGATGGTCCTTTCAGACTGTCCGTCAGACTGCGGGTGATATGTTGTACTGAAATTCAGCTTCGATCCCATAGCTGCTTGTAGGCTTTTTCAGAATTTAGATGTAAACCTTGTGTCTCTATCAGACACAATAGACACAGGTACACCGTGTATCCTTACTATTTCTTTTATGTACAATTGTGTCAAATGGTCCATACTGAAAGTCATTTTCATTGGAAGAAAATGAGCTGCCTTCGTCAATCGGTCTACTATAACCCATATAGCATTGTGTCCTTTTGCTGACTTTGGAAATCCAACCACAAAATCCATTGTGATGTTTTCCCATTTCCATTCAGGTATCTCTAAAGGATTCAGCAATCCTGCTAGTCTTTGGTATTCTGCCTTAACCTGCTGACATACTATGCATTTCTGCACGTACAGTCCGATACTCATTTTCATGTTTCTCCATCAAAATGTATCTCGGAGGTCTTGATACATTTTCGTACCACCGGGATGTGTGGTGTACGGGGTGGAATGAGCTTCTTTTAATATCTCATTCCTCAAATCCTTATTCTTGGGCACGCAGATTCTTCCTTTAAACATCAGTGCTTGGTCTGCGGCTATTCCAAAAATTTTCCTCTTATCTATTCCAACTTCTTCGTTGATCTTCATCAAGAACAGGTCCTTACCTTGTGCTTCTATAATTCGCTCTCGAAGAGTAGGTCGAATTGTCAAAACTGCTAATCTCCCTGTGACTTGTCTTGGTGTGGTAACCACCTCAATCTTCAATCTTTCCAAGTCCTTGTCTAACTCCATTTGACAAGTGAGTAGTGATGTCAACTGCCCCGTCAATTTCCTACTCAAGGCGTCGGCCACCACATTTGCCTTACCTGGATGGTAGTGAATGGTACAGTCGTAATCATACACTAACTCTAACCATCGTCTCTGTCTCATGTTTAGTTCCTTCAGTGTGAAGAAATATGATGTTCTCGATGTTATTATAATTGCAATAGTACCTCGTCTTTCACTTGTCCATTTTCACATCCATCGATCATTTTCAAAAATGTTATTGCAATTATAATAACATCGAGTACATCATATGCAGAAATGTACCATGATTTACAGAACAAGCTAATGCAGAGCCGAAGCATTTTAAAAAAATTATTATAATCCTATATCTGCATTAGGAAACAATTGTTTAAAAAAAATAGATAATTAGGGCAAAGAAATACCAACCAGGTCAGCCGTTAACTGCCGCCTCTACTCAAGTCGGCTAGGCCTGAATGTCAACAAACTGAGTCGAGTCGAAACTCGAAACTTGGGCTCAGCTCGAGTAAATTAGGTTCAAGTTTTTTTTGCCCAAGCGGAGCCGAGTTTTTGCTCGGCCAAAAATTTTAGCCTCGACCCGAGCTTTCGATTTTGTCCTTAGCGAGCCTAGCCGAAGCGAGCAAATTCTTTTTTTAAGTCGTGACAATTCTAACAATTTTTAAAGAATTTAAAGTTTGTGCAATTTATATGAACTATAAATTAAATAAAAGTTACAACCCTCATCATTTCGAGCTTGAGACCGGCTATAATCAACGTAGGCGAGTTAAAATTATACACGAATAAAATATTTCGTATACAATTTTTGTTGAAACAAATAAATTTATTTTTTAAACTGATCAATTTAAAAACTTACAATATTGTCATGCTTGGATCTGCTGCAACTCTTCGATTATTATATTGTCAACTTGTTCTTGAATACATAATTCTGTACATTCCCAGTCCTTCAAGCATATTAAAGTCTACAATATATCTTCTTTTAATCTTGATTGTTCATCTAATAAAATTGACCATTTAAACTAAATGCAGCCTCTGATGCCACCGTAAACACCGAAAGTGTTAGTAGATCACGTGCAATTTTTGATATAATTGGATATTCCCTTTTGTTACACTTTCGCCATGATAGAAGACTAAAAGTGTGTTCGATGCAGATTATTGTGGGAAGAATTAATTTTTTTTGATGTGATAGATGGTGAATATGTGGTTGAAAAAGAAGGAAAAGTTATTGATGTGATGAACAATATTATTTTATTGAAGAATGTGCGTTTGAAAATGAATAGAAGAATGCGAATGAAAAAAATGTGGATCAAATAGGGGCTAAATTGTAATTCTTTTGGTTGTAACACACTATGAATGTCCACGCACATATACCTAGCTAACTGTGTGGGAATTTTAAGATTTGTACCACTAATATCTATCACTCTAGATATTAATGAGCTAGAACTAAATGAGGGAACACTTGTATTGATGTCCAAATAATTTCATATATCATATGAATTTGTTGAAATATTTCTTGAAAAAGAACTTCGGAAAGTAGAGCTGTTCCAATCTCATTTTTCTAGCATAATAGTTATACATTTCACATAACATAGATTCTATATGCACATGTGATAATTCCACATTCATAAAATTTAAAATCCCCTTTATAATAGCTTTTGTACCAGGTAAATTAAGTTGATGATCCATCATCCGACCCAAAAGAAATAAAGAGGACAATTCTTCCTAATATTTACGAAAACTCCAATATAGTAGATTACATCAATAAAAATTGACAAATTCCTATATTTATGAAATGCTTGTAAAATATAAAAAAAAAGGTATTGTAAAACAAGTGGAAATGTGGAATAATAAACACTGCTACATTTCTTTGTGGTACCATTCTCAATCTTTCAAATTATGTTCCGATCCATATGTATGCCTACCATTATAATATAATGAAATTTTTTTATCATAATTTTCAAATGAATGCAATATAAACTATTTAGAGTTCCATCTATGTCTTACATCAATGACAAATGATTTCTATTTTAAGTCATACTCTGCACATAAACTATTAAATGCTTTCTTTCTTACTGATGACATAGTAATAAAATTTATTTCTTGTCTAATTTTATCTAAATGTGATTTTATATGTTTTAATCCATCTTTTGCAATCCAATTGATAATGTGTCATACACAACGTTAATGAAAAAGTAAACTTCCAAATGTAGGGGTAAGATCATTAATAAATTTATCGATAATCCTTATCGATAAGACCAGCTTGTATACCATATTCTTGTATTATATCTTTTAAAACTATGTATATATTAATGACATTATGAGGATATTTGTAAAATAAATAAAAGATGGAGACGTCAAACTCTCTCAATTCATTATACTAGCAGTCGAGAATTATATACAAGGGGGGAAGTGAAATAAGCCCCTAAAATAGAAGATAGGAATTGATATGATGACAGGAAAATAAAGTAGAGATATGGTAATAAAATATTGTTGGGAATATTTCTGTTTCTGCTGCTGAGGTATCATCCAATACGCCCACTCAAGTTAGAGTATGGAGGTGACAAATGCCCAACTTGCCAAGGAGAGAGTGGAACTGATTATTGCCCAATGCCTTGGTGAAGATGTCCGCCAATTGGAGATCAGATGGTACATATAAAGTAGCAACGGAGCCAGAGTTTATGCAATCACGAATAAAGTAGCAGTCGATCTCGATATGTTTCGTGCGCTCATGGTGGACTGGATTAGCGGCAATGTGGAGTGCGACACGATTGTCACAAAAGACCTGAGCCGGTAAAGGATGATGGATCCTCAGATCATGAAGTAAGGTGCGAAACCAAATGAGCTCACAAGCAGTGGTAGCCATAGAGCGATATTCGGCCTTAGCTAAAGAGTGGGACATTGTAGTTTGCTTCTTGGTTTTCCAAGAAATTGGAGAGCTACCAAGGGAAATGATGTAGCCAGTAACCGATCGGCGTGTAAAGGGGCACCCCGCCCAGTCCGAATCACAGTAAGCATGAAGACAGAAATCAGAGTTGGAAGGGAAGAGGAGTCCTTGGCCAGGAGCAGATTTCAAGTATCGTAGGACTCGAAGGGCAGTAACCAATGGCTATGGTGGGGCTGATGCATGAACTGAGACATGATGTGGACTGAATAGCAGATATCCGACCTAGTAACGGTGAGATAAATGAGGCGACCAACAAGGCGGCGATAAACACTGGGATCATCAAGGGGGTTGCTAGCATCCAAAGCTAACTTATGATGTTGCTCCATAGGAAAAGAGGTGGGTTTAGCACCAACCAAGCCAGCTTCCTGGAAAATGTCCAAACAATATTTACGCTGAGACAAGACAATGCCATCAGGAGATCGAGTGACTTCCAAGCCAAGGAAATATTTGAGGGATCCGAGGTCTTTAATGTGAAACCAAGCATCCAGGTAATCTTTATGGGCCGTAATATGTGTAGGGGAGTTGCTAGAGATAATGACGTCGTCTACATAGACAAGCAAGACAGTAAAGGTGCTGCCTTTGCGGTATAGGAAGAGGGAAGTATTTGCCTGAGATTGAATGAAACCAAAGTGAAGGATGGCACTAGAGAATTTGGCATACCATTGGCGAGATGCTTGTTTTAAACCATAAAGAGACTTATGGAGGCGACACACACGATTGTCTGTGGTAGGTAAGTACCCAGGAGGTGGCGTCATGTAGACCTCATCAAGGTCGCCATGCAAAAATGCATTATGAACATCAAGTTGGTGTATGTCCAGGACTTGGTAACAGCAATGGCCAACAAAGTTCTGACCGTGGTAAGTTTAGCGACCGGGGCAAAAATCTCATTATAATCAAGTCCTTCAATTTGTGTGTATCCCTTGACAACCAAACGAGCCTTGAACCGATCAACTGTCCCATCGGAGTTATATTTAATCTTGAAAATCCATCGCGATCCAACAACTTTTTTACCGAAAGGTAACTGCTCTAAAGTCCATTTATGGTTCTGGTCAAGTGCCTCTAATTCCCTTTTCATCGCTTCCTGCCAACGAAGGTCCTGAACTGCCTGTTTATAATTTTTTGGCTCATCATGCTGAGTGATGGCCACAAGGAAACTAGTATGTGGTGAGGAGAATTTTGAATATGAGAGAAAATTAAATAAAGGATATGACGTACCTGAGGAAGCATGATTGGAATTGGTGTGAGGAGAGTTATTATTCTGTGGCAAATCAACATGGAAGTCGCGAAAGTGAGTTGGTAATCGTCACTCACGTGGGGGACGTGGTGTTGGAGGTGGCTGGGACTGAACGGGACTTGGAGGGGTGAGAAAATCGGTGGATGGGGTAGGGGCATCGACGGTAGTAGATGCTGGGCGATATGGTTGTGGCCTATAATGTCGATGGAAGGACCTGCAGGAGACAACACGGGCTCATGGTCAGGAATAGGCAATGGTACAGGTGTAGTGGTTGATGGACCGAGGTCCGAAGAAGAGAGTGGAGCGTGGACCTGGAAGGGGAAGATGCGTTCATAGAAGGTCAGGTCTCTAAACGTAAAGATTTTATGTGTGGTTAAGTCATAAACTTTGTAACCTTTCTAACCATGAGGGTATCCAACAAAAAGGTAAGGATGGCACGATTTTGGAATTTATCCCGAGCTCGAGGAAGGATAGAGGTATAGCAAAGACGCCCAAATACACGAAGGTGAGAATAATCGGGTGGTCGAGAAAATAAAAGCTCATAAGGACTTTTTCCAGACAACAAGGGTGTGGGAGTATAATTTATCAAAAATGCCGCTATTAGGATGCATTCTCCCCAAAATTTAATAGGTAAATGTGCTTGAAATCTCAAAGCTCTAGCCACTTCAAGTATATGCCTATGCTTGCGTTCTACTACTCCATTTGGTTGGGGGTGTGGAGACACAAGAAAATTGGGTCAGAATTCCACCTTGTTGACAGAAGAGTTGGAAATTTTGGTTTGTGAATTCGGTTCCATTATCGTTGCGAATTTGTTTTACAGCTTTATCAAATTGTCTAGTTACCATAGTTATGAAGGAAATTAATCTGGTAAAAACTTCGGCTTTGGTTTTAAGTAAATAGACCCAAGTAGTTCTGGTAAAATCATCTACAATACTCAAAAAATAAGTGGCGCTAGATAGGGAACTAGTGTGATACGGTCCCCAAACATCATAATGAATTAATTCAAAAGAACCATGCGTTTTAATTGAACTAATAGGAAAAGGTTTTCAAGCTTGTTTTGCTCGATGACAAGAATCACAACATGTAGGAAAAGACCTAATGGAAGATAGACCTAAATCACGAAGAAGAGACAATTTATTGAAAGACAAATGACCAAGACGTTGATGCCATAAAATAAATTTAGAATTAAGAGTACTCGTGCTGGTTGCTGCCAACTTGATTGCCCGAAAATAATATAGTCCATCTCGCAATTCACCCATTCCAATCAACTTCCTCGTGGCTAGGTCCTGTAAGGCACAAAAGGAAGGGAAAAAGTGAGCTACACAATTTAAGGATTTAGTTAACTTGCTGATGGATAGAGGTTGCAAGTAAAAGCAGGTACATAAAGAACATCATGCAAGGAAACAAGAAAATTAAAAGAAACGTCTCCATAAGACTTAGCCGGGAGAAGCAAGCCATCTGGGATTTTAATCGGGGAAAGGTGAGGCACAGCTTTGGAGGAAGTAAAGGCATCTTCGTGGCAGGTCATGTGGTCAGAGGCACTTGAATCTAGAACCCATTCAAGTGTGTGATTGGACAGAGAGGTTGCCTTACCCGCAAAATTAGCCGTAGAATCACGAGCTTTGTCAAGGTTCAGCATGGCGATAAGTTGAGCATACTGTTCACTTGTTAAACCATTGACTGGTATGGGGTTGTTGCTTTCAGAAGTCTCTATGTGCTGTAAAATATGGGCCATATTGGGTTTGCCAGATTTCTTCCCTTTATCCCACCATTCCGGATAGCTGTGTAACTCAAAATAAGTGTCTCGGGTGTGCCTAGCCTTTTTGCAGTAATCACAAAAGTGCTTGGAGAGGTCACGAGTGACTGGGGTTTTACGGGTGCTATTGAACCTGTTGGTGCTACCTTTGAGGAATGCAGCTGCTTCGACTGAAGGTTGCCTTGATGCCGTGACAAGCTGTTGGCATTCCTCCTGCGTTACCAGGGCATACACACGAGATAAAGAGGGTAGCGGGTCTGTATTTAAGATCTGGGAACGAACGACGTTGTATTTTTCATTCAGCCCAATAAGAATTGATGTACCTTCTCTTTTTCTTTCTCAACAGCAAGTGCCTTTGCAGAGCCACATGAACATAAAGGGATTTGAGAATATGTGTTGAGTTCATCCCAAATACCCTTTAGATTAGTACAGTACACATAAATAGTGATGCCCTGTTGTAGGGTGTTCATCATCTCGACTTTCAATTGATGGATGCGGGGAGCATTACCTTGTGAAAACCGTTCTTCAAGGTCATCCCACATGTCATGCTGTTATGTAGTAAGCAACGCTGTCATGGAGAGTAGGATGGAGGGAATTAAAGATCCAAGAAATCACCATTCAGTTGCACTTAATCCACGAAAATTCTTCCTACAAATCGGCTACTGGGCCTTTGACAGACCCATCCACGAAATCGAATTTACCATTAGCTTGGAGTGCATTGGTCATTGCACGACGCTATGTGGGATAATTATCCTCTCTGAGCAGACATGTGACCAGGGTTGTGCCTGGGTTATCCGAGGCATGAAGGACATAGGGTGATGAGGAATCATAAGCGGATTGGATGGTGTTTGATTGGGTGTTATTTATGTTGTTGTTTGAAGCATTGGAGGCCATAGGAATGGGCTGTCTTTGGCCATGTTGAAGGTGATTTCCTAGGATTCCAACTGCTCTAATACCATGTAAAATAAATAAAAGATGGAGACATCAAACTCTCTCAATTCATTATACCAGCAGTCGAGAATTATATACAAGGGGGGAAGTGAAATAAGCCCCTAAAATAGAAGATAGGAATTAATACGATGACAGGAAAATAAAGTAGAGATATGGTAATAAAATATTGCTGGGAATATTTCTATTTCTGTTGCTGAGGTATCGTCCAATAATATTCTACACATCTGAATGCAATAATCCTTTTATGTAGAATCCACAGGTTAGCAGCAATATAACAATTTTTTTATAACCATCGGCCCATAAATCAAAAGTAAACGATATAACACTATTAAAAGTTTCTAGTTGTTTACTAGAAACTTGTTTCCTTTTGTTATATAATTTTATAGTATCTGAACAAAGAGTATTTCTACAATAAGAAATATATCTGGGTTTGAGATAATTCTACAAGAGTTGGGTAATAAAGTCTATTGAGTCTACCATCGTAAGCAACATCTTTGCTGTAGCCACGTATGCAACCATTCCTACATGAAATCTTTCTTGTGAATATACAAAAGTGGAAATGGTAGAACAAAAACTGCCAAACACTACTTAAGGTCCGTTTCCGATTGAGATCGACTGATTTCGCTTTGTAACTCCTTAATACGTGCTTATTCAAATGCATTGTGTTTGAATCAGGCTTCCATCTAAGTTCTTTGCCACAATAATTGCAACATGATTTCCAAATATCAACTCCATTTTTAACACCAACGTTTTTACGTGTCATATGTTGCCAACAATCCAATGATTATTCTTTCGACTTTTTAGTCTTGAGTACTTTTTCCTCTTCGATGTCCTCCAAATCAATTGAAACATTTTGAGATGCATCGTAGTCAGTTGGAGTACTCGAACTATCCTTAAACTGATTAATCTCATCTGAAGTAAAATCCATCTATGGCTATTATAACAAAAGATACTGAATATTAGAGTAAAAAAACTGATACTCCGAAGAAATTTGAGATTGAAGTTGAAACTAGAAAGTATTGCAAGTTAAAATTGATTGAAGTAAATTTATATGAAACTCGAAAACTTAACTCATATTTATAGGAAAAAAAAAATAACTATTTCAAGTTTCAACTAAATTTTGAATCCAAAGCTGCCAAGTAGCTGCCTTAAAGGCAACTACTACTTCCTTAAACTGGAAGCATCGTTGCTGCCTGTGTTAAGGCAATAGGTAGCAGATTTCCTACTACCAGAACATAGGCAACACATAGCTGATTGAAGATAATTCTACAGGAGTTGGGGTAATAAAGTGTATTAAGTCTATCATCGTAAGCGACATCTTTGCCGCAACCACGTATGCAACCATTCTTACCTGAAATCTTTCTTGTGAATATACTAAGGTGGAAATGGTAGAAGAAAAACTGCCAAACACTACTTAGGTCCGTTTCCGGTCGAGACCGATTGATTTCTCTTTGTAACTCCTTAATACGTGCCTATTCAAATGCATTGTGCTTGAATCAAGCTTCTTTCTAAGTTCTTTGCCACAATAATTGCAACATGTTTTCCAAATATCAACTCCATTTTAAATACCAACACTTTTACGTGTCTTATGTTGCCAACAATCCAATGATTCTTCTTTTGACTTTTTAGTCTCGAGTACTTTTTCCTTTTCGATGTCCTCTAAATCAATTGAAACATTTTGAGATGCATCATAGTCAGTTGGAGTACTCGAACTATCCTTAAATTGATTAATCACATCTGAAGTAAAATCCATCTATAGCTATTATGACAAAAGATACTGAATATTAGAATAAAAAACTGAATACTCCGAAGAAATTTGAGATTGAAGTTGAAACTAGAAAGTACTGTAAGTTAAAATTGATTGAAGTAAATTTATATGAAACTCGAAAACTTAACTCATATTTATAGGAAAAAAATATAACTGTTTCATGTTTCAACTAAATTTTGAATCCAAAGTTGCCAAGTAGCTGCCTTAAAGGCAACTACTACTGCTTTAAACTGGAAGCATTATTGCTGCTTGTTTAAGGCAATAGGTAACAGATTTCCTACTGTCGAAACATAGGCAGCACGTAGCTGCCCGTGTTTTAGTTTTTTTTTCCCACAAGGCTCGAATCATCATGGGTCGGCTTGTGTGGCTCGATTGGCTTCGGGCTCGAGCCAATATCCCAAAATGGGGCTCGGTTTCTCCGAGCCACGATCCGGCCCGAGCTGAGCCAAGGGTAGTCTGAGCTAATGAGACAAATTTACATCCGTACCTGGGCTGGTTGGGTTGGCGATTTTACATACAACCATGAATTTGTCTGAAATAATATACATGTCGATGAAATTTTTTGTCATTTTTACTTAAAAAAAATTATTGTTCTATTTAAGAAATGTAAAAATTTATTTGCCATTATCGTAATAAGATTTATTGATTAAAACACTATACTAATTTACCAAAAATGAAATTAAATATACTTACCAATTTAAAGTGATGGCTATACACAATATTTTATTGTTGAGCATTTGATAAATATATGAGATTTCAAGGTTGAAGCAGAAAACTTAATCAATTTTTTATTCGTGTTGGAGTAAACATATAAAGAAAGTGACTTGATTTTGAAATTTTATGTGGGAAGTGTTTGAATTTCTTTGTAACTTAAAGGGTATTTTGTCTTTTAAACAATACCAAAGAGTATTTTTTTTTTCTTTTATGCTCATTAAAAGGCCATTGTGATGAACGAATAAAAAAAATAAAAAAAATTGGTCCACGTGGAAAAATGGACATGTTGACATGGCCAAACTAAAAAGAACCCCTAGAGTAGAGATCAAGCATACAAAAATCTGAAATTGAATTGCAGGACCTCTAATGGCTTTATCATCAAACCCTTTACTCTCCCCCAACGTTTTTGGCACCAAAATTTTCATTTCAACGCCTATACCGGGTTAATTACCCCAATAGTCACTGAACTTTTAGAATAATAACCTAAATGTGTAATGACCCAGACCTCTCGTCCAAACCGCTAACTGTCGTACTGTCCGCTTTGGGTGAGCCTGCGCCCACTTAGCCCCTCAGGGATTTCTTCGTGTTCCCCAAGTTTCGAACTCAAGACCTCCATCATATGGGAGACTTAAGGGAAATTCTGGTACCAATTGGACAACTTGCTCAATTAGTACCAGGATTCTCCTTAAGTCTCCCATATGATGGAGGTCTTGAGTTCGAATCCTAGGGAACGCGATGGAAATTTGTAAGGGGCCAAGTGGGCACAGGCTCACCTAAAGCGGACAGTACGTATGTTCTAGCGGCTTGGGCGCAAGGTCTGGGTTGTTACAAAATGGTCACTAAACTTTAAAAATCACCTAAGTCATCACTGAACTTTGTAAAAAGTTTCTATGAGATCATTGAACTTTGCAAAAGATTTTCACGAGGTCACTGAACTTTAAAAATCACCTCATTCATCACTAAATTTTACAAAAGATTTCCTAGGAAACATTTTGCAAAGTCCAGTGACCCCGTGGAAACCTTTTGCAAAGTTTAGTGATGAATGGGGTGATTTTTAAAGTTCAGTGACCTCATAAAAACTTTAGGTAAAATTCAATGACTATTGGGGTAATTAACCCACCTACACCCAAAATAGTACTTTTTTTTTGTTCTTTCTTCATTTATTGAGAATGGAGAAAGATAATAAAAAATCAACCGGTTTCAATTATAGAAGATGAATAAGATTCAGATGGGGCTGAAACTTGAAACGGTGGCGCTGCCAGGGAGGTTTGGTCGCCAGTGCACTTCGAGTGGAATTCAAGTTGCCAAACATGAAAGAAGGTGCGGAGGAGGATATGGCATTGGGAGGTCACATGAGCATTGCTCATGTCCAGTCCAACGAAGATTTCTCTATCAAGAAGCTGAAATCGAAGACAAAGAGTTTTCCTTCACAAATTGTTGATGGTGATCAGATTGAATCAGATCCTGCACAGTGGTATGTTCTGAGTTCAGAGGAAAATAACAGTCAATGGAGATAACAAGAAACTTAGGGTCTGTTTAATTACAAGGGTGGAAAATTGGTGGAAAGAAAATGAATAACAGGGAATTGAATTGAATAGAATTTGTTTTAGATGGAATTGTAATTAATGGTGTTTGATTGGTATATTTTTCCACCTAATCCGTTTGACTTTATTTTTCATGCAAATTGTTACCTTTTGGGATAAATTTTTTCACAATCTGTATTAAAATTTGTTTAAATTGCAAAAAAGGATGAAAAACATTTTCCCACCATAGCCACAGGAAAATAAAAAATGAAAAATGTGTTTTAAATGGTTGTACCTAGAAAATGGGTGAAAATGAATTCCATAGAAAAGTTATGCAATCAAACACCAAATTTAAGGGTGGAATTTTCCTTTTCCACCCAACTCCACCCCAATCAAACAGAGCCTTAGCGAAGATCTGAAGTCCAAGGTTAAAGAAGCCGAAGATGAAGCCACTGGCAACAGTTCTTGGACTCCTCAGGATGAATCCAAGAAAATTCCTAGTACAAGATTTGATTTATAACAAGAACTCGAAATCCGATTGTGTGCGAGCTAGAAAATAGACAGTTTAGTTTTATTGGCGGTGATGGTGGAGGAAGAGGAGAAATGAGGATAAAGTATTTTTTAAATAATTTATTTGTACTCATTTGCATTTTCAAAAATAATTTGGGAGTACGGTTGTAATTATTTTTTTTTTTATTCTTGTTTTATTTAAGTAGGAGGATATATTTGTCATTAAGAAATTGGTTGAAATTGACAAAAAGGTAGTGATGGCAATTTAACCGTCCCGCCCCGTCTTGAATGGGACAAAAAAAAACCCGGGCAAGACGTTGGTGGTCGCCCCGTGGCGGGTTGTGGGGGCGGGATGAGGATGTCCTGCTCCATGAAAAAAAAAATTTAAAATAGAATTTTGATAAATTGTTAGTTTTAAAATATTTTTGAATATATTTACAATTTTATAATATGTTTCTAATCCAACAATTATATTATACAATTGTCAATTTAAAATTTAACATAACTAACAATTATTTTATATAATTTATAAATCCGCCAATTCAATATTTTTATTATAATTAGAATATATAATCTGAAATTCTGAATCATGATAGTTAAATAAATATTCTTTGCTTTTGAAAGATTTATACCAATTAATCAAAGCAAGTTTATAATATTTTGATCTAAAAAACTAGAAAAAAATTTAAAATATATGGAATGACCTTTAAATTTTGGGTTAAAGGTTGAACTTTGAATAATAACACAACTCGAAATTTTGAAAATATAAATAAAAAAATTAAATAGGACAGCAAAAGGGGACAAATTCTCGCCCCGTCCCCTCCCTACACCCCATCTAAGGCGGGGCGGGGCGAGGGCAGGACAGGGTGCCCTACCCTGAATCCGCCCCATTGCCATCCCTACGAAAAGAATGATTTTCGCAATGAAGGGTTGAATTAGGAGGGTAAAAATGCCAAGAAAAAAAAATGCAACGTTGGGACATTTTGCACAAAAGAAATCCATACATAGTGACTTTTAGTGCTAATAACCGTTTGATAAATTTACAAGTTTCATGTACTATGTACTTACATGTTACATTAATTTGTCAAAAAAAGCCTTATTTTTTAGTAATTTTTATGTGTTCACTTTTTTAATTACATCCATAATACATTAAATATCATGTGAAGTGAAAATTAATTTTTTGGACGATTCCATAATTCAATTATTTCAATATCTTATTTTCATTTTTACTTTATTTTTCGTTTTCCAATATGTATTAAATTTCCAATTAAAAATCCTCTCACATTCCCTAAACTATTTATATGCCCAATAATTATCAATTAATTCCTTTTAAACCACCATCCCTCTTCATAGCCTTTACCTTGCACTAAAAAAATATGTAGGTAATTGGTGGGTTTGGTTTTTCAAAAGAGATCAATTCTCCCAAGTTCGTGTACACTTTCTATATTTTTGGGACTATTCCATTAATTAATAATAAATAAATTATTAAAGTTCATGTATACTTATTTATTTTCAAAGTCATTCGTTTAATTTATGACACAAGTTATTCTCCAAGTTCACGTACATAGTTGTCCAAATTTATTTTCAAGATCACGAGGGAATTTCACTACATACTTCGGCGGTAAAATTTTCTTCAAAATTTTTTATTTTATTTAGAACTTTTGGTTAAACTAGATTTTCTTATATTTGGAAATCTTTATTTCCTCTTTAAGAAAATTTATTTGGTTCTTCTTTTGTTCTAAAATATTTATCTTTTTAATTGTCGGTTTAGAGATGAATTTAAAAAGGATTCTACTTATGGACGGCAATTGTTCGGTTCGGCCAAAACCATAACCACACCACCAAATTTTTGGCTATACCATAACCACGTAAGTTGGTTCGGTTTGGCTCAATTCGGTTCGGTTTGGTTAATAACCACGAAAATAAATTATTATTTTTAAATCTAAACTCCAACCATCAAATTGAAAAAAAATAAAAAAAATAATGAAGAAAAGTAAATAAAAACAAAAATACAATACTAAGAAATTTAGCAAACGATATCCCAAAAGCAGCTTCACTATCCTTGAGCTTTTTGTTCTTGTTCTTCCACTAAAACTGACTTGGGTTCCAAAACAAATATGCCCCACATAAACTTTACATCAATTTACACAATTTCATCCCACATATCAATAAACTAACATCAAAATACAAATGAGTTATCGAAAAACTCACGTTCGGCCGATGGATTTATACATATTTGTATAATGAGATAATGGTTTAAGCTCCTCCAAGGTTAAGTAGGCCCTTTTCTTTTCTCCTTCTTTATTTCGCCACCAGATTCGGCCAACAAAAACCAAATAGCCGGAGAGAAGAGCAGGATTAGTGGATGCAGGAGGCTTGGTTTCGAAGGAGAGAAAGAATTCACGCTTGATGTAAATTATGGTAATAGGGTTTACATTTGATATTGGGTTGGGTCGATTTATGGGCCTAGTCCTACTAGTAATGTTAATTGAGCCAAATTTTGAGGAAGTCCAATTGTCAAAATTGCCCAATTAATTTTGGGAAAAATAATGGCTTTCCCAGTTGCCCAATTAAATTTTTTTAATGGGTAATCGGTTCGGGGAGGGGTACCATCGCTAAATACCATACCCACCTCATCCCGAACCGATTACCCATTAAAAATCATAACCACCCCATTGTACCATCTGTTTGATTTTTTTTGTCCCATTCGGTTCGGTTAATTGCGATTTTCGATTTTAGCAGTTCTAATTTTCATCACTAATTCTACTACCATTTAAAGTATTTGAAATACCTTCTTCATCAATTGTCGTTTTTGATTTAAAAATGGCGTTCCAAGAATTATAACTTGAGAGAGGTTTTTAACCATAACTAGTAGTAAGTACGTGCGTTGCATGTCTTATATATCAGATGAATGATATACATAGTGTTTATTGAAGTATTAATACCATTTTTTTAAAAAGTAATTGAGATAATTGATATTGTTAAAGGGAAAATTGAAATTGAAAAAAATATATATGAATGAATAATTTTTTAATGAAATTATGTATGTAATGTGAAAATGTTGAATAAACATAAATGTAAAGCTATGATTGCAATGTTCGTACACTATTTTTTTATCAACGTCTCATATCTTTTTTTATTTTTTTATTTTCTGCTTTTACTAAGACTTATTATTTGAAACTCCACA
Source organism: Osmanthus fragrans (assembly GCA_019395295.1). NCBI lineage: Eukaryota > Viridiplantae > Streptophyta > Magnoliopsida > Lamiales > Oleaceae > Osmanthus > Osmanthus fragrans. Next base: position 14,736,476 of record CM033356.1, read on the forward strand.
AGAAAGTAACGATCTTAGTTACTTTTACATTAAACCCTTATTTGGTCAATTTTTAAAAAAATATTTAATTAAAATATAATTATGTTTCGAATTACCAAAGTTAATAAATATTAATGTTAAGTCACTGAATTTCCATTTAATATTTTTGTAGTAATTGAATGTCAATTAACTCCTTATATTAATTCCAAACCAAATGATATATATTAATTAAATAATAACTTAACTCAGGAACTGTAATGTAAATTATGAAAATTAATATGGACTTTATTAATTAAAAATAAAAAATTTCAGAATAAAATAATCAATTGAATGTTTCCCAATCATTCATATGTAGGGTAAAAGTAATTGGAAGTATAAATGATTATTGTCAATCTTAAAAACCCTAATAATTAAAAGTTATTTACTTTAACATATTTGTAACCTATATTAATGCAACCTTTCAATTTTGCATATTCAATTAAATAATAACTTAATGCATAAATTATAATGTAAATTCAGGCACTTATATTAATTCTAAATCAAATTATAAATATAATTCAATTGGTAATAAAGGTTTTGTTGATGAAAATTAAAAATTGTAAAGAAAAAAATCAATTGAATGTTAGTCATTGAATTTCCATGTGTAATTTCTTTTTTATTCAATGAGTGTCCTCATTAATATATTAATGCAACCTCTAAAATATTTGTAATCTCAATTAAATAATAACTTAATAGATGAATTATAATGTAAAGCATGAAGATTAAAATTTGCTCTGTTGATGAAAAATAAAAACTCATTGCATGAATTATAATGTAAATCATGAAGATTAATAAGGGTTTTATTGATGAAAAATAAAAATTGATTCGTTGGTGGAAAAATAATAATTGTAAGAACAAAATGGTTAATTGAATGGTAAGTCACTGTTTTTTGTTTTTTGTTATTTTTTGGATATAACTGAATGTTTTCACTTCATATATTAATTCCAATCCAAAATGATAAATGTCAATTAAATATTTCACTCCTTATATTATATTCATTCTAAACCAAACGATAAATACTAATTAAATTGGTATTCCAATTATGAGGGTATAGTGGGCTTATAGTTAAATATATAAGGGTAATTTTGGTATTTAAAAGTTTCTCCACCATTCCCACTTTTAATATAATGTAGATGAAAGATGTTTTTAAACATAAACCGTCATTACAAACAATAGCATCAAAAAGTTTATATTTCACTTTCATGCTTGATCCATCAGCAGCGGTAAGATTTTGAATAGTTTTCTCATAAATATTTTGTAGGAATTATTTCTTCTCTAATACAATTCAAATTTGCACCACTATCAATGAGAGCAGAAGATTTAAATGTAAAATAAATATTAATAACCCGGGTGATTTCAACATGCCACCTTTGTATACGATACTCTCTGAATATTTTCAAGAATGTTGGGTATTGACACTTAGTTGTAATATTTGTGGTTTCTAGTTTAAGTCTAGTTTGGTAGAAAACCAACTAAGACATGTGATGAAATTAGCTTCCATATCTTTTTATATATATGCTCCATTGTGGAGCTCAATAATGTATAAGAAATCAATAGAAAATACACATTCAAAAGATATCAAGTTGTTGCTTAAGGTTCAAACATTTAATTTTTGAAAGATCATTTTTCTTCCCTTTAGAAATTTTTTCTTCAAACTTTTTTGTTTGAAATATTTTGCTCTAAAACTCCTTTTGCTTTCTGAGTGTTTATACCTTTTCCTTGGCTTTCCAATTTTGCGTCCAAATGTGATCGCAAAATTCTCCTAGTTCATGACGAGTAATAACTTCTTGTTTCATAAGTTGTTGCTTAAAGTTTAAATCATTACAAATAGCAACTCTTCTAACAGTACATATTGAGATTAATTCTCCGTATGTCTACTCTTAAAGTTAATACGATTGTTTCCCTGTTGAGAAATAATTCTCTTTCTCCCTCTTTTAACAAACAACTTTGGAAGTGTTGAAAGAAAAAATTAAAGAATATTTCAATTGTTCACCTTTTGATTAAGATATTACATTCAAATTATCAGAATGTTCATTATGCTTTAAAGAATATTTCAATTTTTCGATTATGTTATGTTTGAATTCAATTACTTCACTTCAGGGCTCCTTCAGGAGAAATCATGACACATTTTGAGGTGTACCTACAAGTATTAGCTAGCATTCACGTTAATTTGTAGAGTTTGCTAGAATTATCATTTGTCATGATGTGATAATTCTCATTTTATTTTTGTAGAGAATTTATGCATAATTTCATGTTTGGACCAAATGTGGAGTTGCAAGCTTCTCATTGAGTATAATTCATACTCATCCCTCTTTATTTACAAATTTCAGGTAAAAATTAGTATGCTGGACGATGGTAGATGGTTATGCTGCTGGACCAATGGGTTATTGTTATGAAATACTTTAATTTTTAGAAACATTAGAATGTTAATAGCATTTGATTATTTTTTGAGATTTACTCATTTGTGAGTAACATTATTATTCCAATTAGTCTCATTTCAATTGCACGTTAAAAACTAGATTTATCAATATTTTGATACATGATATGATTCCAAAATGTTTTGCATATTTTAATATATTTTTGAAGTAATTAATTGAATTTCTCGTTATATTAATATTTTTTTTAAGCACATTAAGAAATTCATGTTTAGTAACGCATCAAGTTGCTAGAATTCAGAACTTTACAATTTGGTATCAAAGTAAAGGTTTGCTTTCCTGTAGATTTTTCATATTTTAATTTAAAAAAATATATGTATTTAGTCCTTTACTGGGAATTCATTGTTTTAGTTTTCTTGATTTGTGTATTTGTAAAACTAAAATGCTTTGTCAAAAAGAACTAAACTATCTAATGACAACTTAGAATTTAAGAGGTCCACTTGTGACCCCCATCCTCACCTGGAAGCCTTTTTAGTTGCACGTTATTCCAGTTAATAAGACAAAAAGCAATGTTTCAAACCCAATTCAATTTTAATAAAATCCTATTTTTTAGAAATATACCAAAAAAAAAAAAAAATCTATTTTAACAAATATATATATAATAATAATAAGAGATCCGTGGAATCCAATGCTTATCAATCTGCCATTGTCAAGTATTTTTAAGGTATGAAAAGATGAATAATATTTTTATTTATTGATATTATCCTTCATATTTTCATTCATACTAATTAATTGTATAATCCCATGAGTTTTTCCTTACACGTCATTTTATTTCAAAAGTATGTTAATTCAGCATATTAGTATTTTTGTGTAGGATTGTACGATTAGTAATACGATTTTCATATGACTAAAACTTTAATGCATAACACTTTGGACTTAGCATAATATACACGGTAGACATGGCTAAACATAGAGAGACCTCTAGAAAGAGTGTAGTATGTTGGATAGTTCTTAAATTATTTTTACTTAAAGGAAATGGTACAACGAGAACAAGATCTAGTTGCTATGGTCAGAGATTTACTGAGGGTAGTGCAAGATTTAGGCAGGCAGTGTCACAGTAGGCTCAAGCGCCACCTCATAATGCAACAAGAAGTGCCAACACCATGAGCTTGATAGTTGAGTAGTTTCGTCATTCTAAACCTCTGTCCTTTAATGGTAAATGTATCCTTTCACAGCCGAGGAGTGGTTGAGAAGGCTTAAAGTAATCTTCGAGCACATGAACTTTAACAACGCTCAAAAGGTTTCTTGTGTGAAGTTCATGTAGACCAATGATGCTGGACATTGGTGGGAGTTTGAAGCACGTACTAGAACTATAGAATAACAACGTAATCACTTGAAACCAGTTCAATGAGTCGTTGATGGGTAAATATTTTTTCTAGTCATTGAAGGATAAGGAGGTCGAATTTCTTCCGCTTTGGCAAGAAAATGTGCCACTTGGGGAGTATTAAAGAAAATTTGAATAGCTTTCTAGATATGCTTCCCATATGGTGACCAATGAGCTGATGAAGGCTAAAAAGGTTTGAAATGGATTATGATAAAAAAAAATTAAGGAAATCATGGCAGCCCAACAATATACTACTTATGTGGAAGTTGTACATTGAGCACAAGCAATCTCTAATGGTTTAGGATTGGAAAAGAAAATTCGACCCAACATTGAGTTTTCTATAAAGAGAAAGTGACAAGGTCACAACAAAGAGAAACACAAGGATTAGAATAAGAAAGGAAATGTTTGGTCAGACTCGAACAAAACTTTTCCTCAATGCCCCAAGTGTAACAAGCTACACTTAGGTAAGTGTCTTCGGGGGAAAGGGGTATGCTACATATGTGTAAGGCTGGTCATTTCCTTAGAGAATGTCCAGAGAAGAATGGATAAAATAATCAACTTAAGAAAGGAAATGCCAGAGTATTTTCTTTGATAGGAGAAGAGAAGGATCAAATCACGGACGTACTAACATGTATGTTACCAGTATCTAATATACCTGCTATTGTCCTTATGGATTCTAGATCCACACATTTATTTATTTCTACATTTATTTATGTATAAGATTGGGAATAAAACGTAGAAATGAATAACATCTGAGACGTTAGTATACCTTCAAGTGAAGTTATTAATACTAATCAAATGGTTGAAGACGTTAAGTTAGAGATTGAAGGAAAAGTACTAAAGGCAAATTTGTACCTATCGAGAATGAAAGACCTTGATGTAATTTTGGGTATGGATTGACTGGGTAGAAATTATGCAAATATCTTATGCCATGTGAAGGAGGTTTTATTTTAAAAACTTGGGGACGGAGAATTTTGATTCTTTGGAGTAAGAATAGGGACACTACCTCGATTAATGTTTGCAATAAAAGCAGAAAAGATACGTGTCAAGGATTTTTATTGAATATTACTAGTAAGCCCTAATTCGAATGAAAAGTTGAAGATGTACTAGTGATTAAAGAGTTTGTGGATGTTTTTCCTGAAGATTTACCAGATATACAACCAAATAGAAAAGTAGAGTTCATAATTAACTTGACTCCTAGGGCAACTAAGGGCCCTTATAGGATGGCACAAAAATAATTACAGGAGTTGAAGATACAACTACAAGAACTATTGGATAATGGTTTCATCTAACCTAGTGTATCCCCATAGGGAGCACCGGTATTGTTTATTAAAAAGAAAGGTGGGTCAATAAGGATGTGTTTTAACTATAGAGATATTAATCATTTCTCCATAAAGAATAAATATCCACTCCCAATGATAGAAGATCTTTTTGATCAATTGAAGGGTGCAAAGATATTTTCAAAACCAACTCAAGATAAAGGATTGTGATATCCCTAAAATGGCCTTTAGAAAGTGGTACGGGCACTGTGAGTTCATGGTGATGCCATTTGGGTGAACTAATGCACCAACTATGTTTATGGATTTAATGAATTGAATTTTTCATCCATATCTAGATCGATTCGTTATAGTCTTCATCGACGATATATTGGAATACTTAGAGGATAAGCAGCAACATGAAGAGCAATTAAGAGTGGTATCAAACACTCTTCGAAAGGAGAAGTTGAGCACCAAATTCAAAAAAAATTAAATTTTGGCTAGATCGCGTCACTTCCATAAATATGTGGTCACTGCACAAGAAAATAAGAGGTAGACCCAACTAAAGTCAAAATTGTAGGTGAAGTTTGTAGTTTCTTGGGCCTACCAAGCTATTATCGGAGATTTTATTGAAGGATTTTCTAAGATCGCTGGTACACAGTTAGTTAAAGAATTTGAAAATTTGAGGCTATAGGTTGTTGCACCTTTTGTACATAAATGCCATTGTTACAGCTCTAATGGTTCAACCCACTCTTAGAGAACGGATTAGAGAAGCCCAAAAGAATGACCCATTTTTGTGGAATTGGGACAGATAAGTGAAAAGGATTTGCGATAACTGATGATAAGGCACTTATGTATAAAGGCAGATTATGTGTTTCTAAAGATGATGGATTAAGGAAAGAAATTCTCAAAGAAGCACACTTCATTACTTATGCAGCACATATAAGTGGTACGAAAATGCACTGAGACCTTTGAGATACATTTTTGTGGAGAAATATGAAAAGAGGAATAGGACTTTTTGTAAGTAAATGTTTGGTCTGTCAGCAAGTGAAAGTAGAACATCGAGACCTTCTAGTTTGCTTAGACCATTGGATATACCGGATTGGAAATGGAAACACATTACCATGGATTTGGTGGTAGGATTTTCGAGATCAGCTAAAGGAGGCAATACTAACTGGTAATAGTGGATTATCATACAAAGTTGGCCCACTTTCTTCCTGTTAAAATGACATTTACCATGGTACAATATGCACAGGTTTATGTTAAAGAAATAGTCAGGTTATCTAGGTTTCCTGTTTCTATTATTTAAGATAGAGACCCAAGATTCACGTCAAAATTTTTAAAAAGTCTACAAAATGCTATGGGAAAAAAACTGAAATTTAGTACCGCATATTACCTACAAACTGATGGACAATCTAAAAGGACGATTAAGATACTTGAAGATATTTTAAGAGTGTGTACTAGATCTCGACGATAGCTGGGAAACATATTTGTCCTTAGTAGAATTTTCCTATAAAAAAAAGTTTTCAGACAACTATAGGTATGGCACCCTATGAGGCACTAGATGGTAGGAAGTGCAGATCACCTATTTATTAGCATGAGGTTGGAGAATGAAAAATTCTAGGACCTGAGATCATTGATCGAACAATACAGGCCGTGGATAAGATTCGAGACATAATTAATACTGCTTAGGATAGGCAGAAAAATTATGTTGATAGAAGGAGAAAAGATCTCTCGTGTTCCAAATTGGTGTCAAAGTCCAATAAAGGGAATACTTAAATTTGGAAAGGAAGGAAAATAGAGACCAGGATTCATCGGACCATTTGATATATTAGAAAGAATCGAAGATGTGGCATATAGACTGGCCCTACCGCTAGAACCTTTAGCAGTATATAATGTTTTCCAAGTATCAATGTTGTGAAAATACTTATAGGATTCTAGTCATGTGATCAATTATCAGACTTTAGATGTACAACATTATTTGACCTATGAAGAGACGCTAATGAGGATACTAGGAAAAAAAAAATTATGTACTAAGAAACAAGGAAATTCCTTTAATCAATGTGCTATGGCGTAATCATGGAGTGGAAGAGTCAACTTGAGAAAAGGAAGATGAGATGAAAATCATGTATCCAGGACTTTTCGTCAACCTAAGGTAAATTTTGAGAACGAAATTATTTTAAGGAAGAGGATAGGTTGTAAGATTACGAGTTTTTTTTAGTTGTCTTGCATATAATTTATTTTTCAATTAATAGGAATGCCATGTCTTGTCAAGTCTTTATGCAAATCAATTTGTTATCCCTAATAGTTAATTTGCATTTATATAAATATCCTTATATTTGAGGGACCAAGGTGAAAATACGTATTAAATTTTATATTTTTAGTTAATTGGACCAAATAGTTAATTATTGAAGTAGATAGAATTACCTTATCAATAGTGGGCCCATTTTGAAGGTCACAATAAATAGCGAATTATAGACTCAAGAAAAAAATTAATTTGAATAAGTTAAAATCGAGTTAGAGCCAATTAAGAAAACTACTTAGTTAATAATATTATTTATCGATTTAACTAAATTACTATATCAATAGTGGACTCTTTTGACAGATGGTAATAAATTATGTATATTAGAATTTAGAAAAGGATATTTTGGATAAGTTCAAGTTAAGATAGAATCAATAGAAGAATCAAGATGCAAAAGAAATTTTACATAATTATAACCTTATTATATATTGTTTAGGCCCCCGTTTTTAATTCAAACATAGGATTACTTTATTTCATTTTATTTTGCTAATTAGGTGATAACAAATTCTTTTCGTATTTTATTTATATATATAATTTAATATTAACCAATTCAACTCAGTTAGTATATCATATCAGGACTCCATTTTCACTGGGATACATGTGTAGATATACAAATACCTAATAGAGATAGAAATCACATAGTCTATTATCTAAATGCATTTAGATTATAACTAATATTTGATTAGTATGCCTAAAATACTAGTTGTTCAATTTTAGTAGGAGACTTTCATATTTATCTATTATTATTATATTTAACGTAATCTAATACTAATTCAAATTTAAAACTAATCACTTTTTAGTTGATAGAGTTTACTCAAACTCCTAAACATTTATTAGAAGACTTCAATCCAAACTACTATATCGCATGACATTGATTTGTTGTCTCACTCCAAATTTTCTCCAACGAATTACCTAGTAGCCGTTCTCTCTCTCTCTCTCTCTCTCTCTCTCTCTCTCCTCTTTATATTTCTCTTTATATTATTAGGTCTTTGAATTTGCAATAATGAATCTCGTTTTCTACAATTTTATTCTCCACATTCATTTTCAAATGGCTCAGTGTTCAGTGCTATTAGTGGTTTTTCCACATCTTTACGATTATGTATGAATTTAATTACTTCAGTTCAGGGCTCGTTCGGAAGAAATTATGATACATTTTGAGGCGTATCTACGGGTATTAGCTAGCATTTACGTTATTTTGTAGAGCTTGCTGGAATTGTCATGGTGATATAATTCTTATTTTATTTTGGTAAGAGTATTTATGCATAATTTCATGTTTGGAACGAATGTAGAGTAGCAAGCATTTCTTTGAGTATAATTCGTTATACTCATCCCCATTTATTTACAAATTTTAGGTAAAAATTAGCATGCTAGACAGCGGTGGATTGATATGCTACTAGACCAACGAATCATTGTCATGAAATACTTTAATTTTTAGAAACATTAGAATGTTTAATAACATTTGATTTTTATTTTTGTTTTGATTTGGACTCAATTGTGAGTAACATTATTATTCCAATTAGTCTCATTTCAATGGCATGTGAAAAACTAGTTTTTATCAAAATTTTGATATATGATTCCAAAATGTTCATATATATTAAAGAAATTAATTGAATTTCTCGTTATATTAAAATTATTTGTTTTAAGCACGTTAAGAAATTCATTTTTGGTAACGCATAGGTTTAATATGATCATCAATGATTTCTTGAACCTTAGATTTACATTTAAAAGCACATTGCCCAAATTTTGATACACCCAACATTTAATTTTTGAAAGATCATTTTTCTGTTGAAAATGTTTTCTTCATTTTCAAAATTTTTTATTAGGTCTTTTTTTATTCAAATTTCCTTTGTAAAATTTTTATCTTTAACTCCTTTTGTTTTTCGAGTGTTTATGCCTTTTTCTTAGCTTTTCAATTTTGCATCCAAATTGATCGCAAAATTCTCCAAGTTCAAGATGCGTAACAACTCTTATATCTTATGGTTGTTGCTTAAGGTCCAAATCTTTACAAATAGCAACTCCTTCAGCGGTACATAATGAGATTAATTCTTCATATGTCACATACTGTCAAAGTTAATACTATTGTTTCCATATTGTGAAATAATTCTATTTTTCACTTTTTCAGCAAACAACTTGGGAAATTCTGAATGAAAAATTGAAAAATCTTTGTTTCGTTCTTCGAAGATAAAAAATCATCTGAATTATCATAACATTCTTTATGTCTAAGGATAGCGAGGCAAACTTGATCTTTAAGATCATCATCAATATTCGATGACTCAATAGTTGAGATCGTCTTCTAATTGAATTTCATGAACCTTGGAATTTACATTTAGAAGCATAGTTTCAAAAATTCTGACACTTCCAACGTTTAATTTTTGAAAGATCCTTTTTCTTTTGACAATGTTTTTTTCTCTTTGGAAAATTTTTCTTAGGTCCTTTTTCTGTAAAGTTTCCTTTGGAAATTTTTTTTTCTCTCAAACACGTTTTGTTTTTTTAGTGTTTATGCCCTTTTCTTGGCTTTTCAGTTTTGCATCCCAATTGATCGCAAAATTCTTCTAGTAATAACTCCTTGTTTCAAATCATTACAAATAGTAACTCCTTCAGCTGTACATAATGAGATTAATTCTCCATATGTCATGCTATCAAAGTTAATACTATTGTTTCCTTTTTGTGAAATAATTCTATTTTTTACCTTTTTCAGCAAACAACTTAGGAAATCCCGAATAAAAAATTGAGGAATGTTTCTTTTGTTCTTCTCCTGGTGAACAGAAAAAATATTCAATTTTATTGTGCCTAAGGATAGTGAGGCAAACTTAATCTTAATTATCATCGTTAATATTGAATGATTTAATTTCTTGAACCTTAGATTTACATTTAAAAGCACGGTGTCAAAATGTTTTACACTTCCATCATTTTTAAATTTTTAAAAATGTTTTCTTCTCTTTGAAGGTTTTTTCTTAGGTCTTTGTTCTTCAAAGTTTCCTTTGGAATTTTTTTTTTTCTCTTTCACTCCTTTTGTTTTCGACTATTTATGCCTTTTTCTTGGCTTTTCATTTTTTCATCCAATTTAATCGCATAATCCTCCTAGTTCATGACAAGTAATAACTCCTTGTTTCTTATGTTGCTACTTAATGTTCAAATCACTACAAATCGCAACTCCATCATATGTCATGCTTTTCAATCCAAATTGATCACAAAATTCTTGTAGTTCATGACGAGTTATGTCTCCTTGTTTCTTAAGTTGTTGCTTGAGGTTCAAATCATTACACAATAGCAAATCCTTAGTTGTACAAACTGTGACTACATATCCGTATGTCATAATGTCAAGCTTAATAACTTGTTTTGTTGTTGAGAAATTATTCTATTTCTCACTCTTTCAGCAAACAACTTATGAAATCCTGAAAGAAAAAATCAAAGAATTTTTCTTTTGTTCTTCTTCTGATGAAGATAGAACATCATCCGAATTATCAAAACTTTCATTATGCCTAAGGATAGCAAGGCAAACTTGATCTTTCAGATCATCAACAATATTCAATGATTCAATTGTAGATATCTTAATTTTTAAGATCATCTTTTAATTGAGTTTCTTGAATCTTAGATTTACATTTAGAAGCAGTGTCCAATTTTTTTGACACTTCCAACATTTAATTTTCGAAAGATTGTTTTTCTTTTGAAAAAGTTTTCTTAACCCTGGAAATTTAGGTCTTTTTTCTACAAACTTTTCTTTGAAATTTATTCTCTCAAACTCTTTTTGTTTTCCGAGTGTTTATACAATTTTCTTGGTTTTTCAATTTTCATCCAAATTGATCGCAAATTCTCCTATCTCATGACGAGTTATAACTCCTTGTTTCTTAGGTTGTTGCTTAAGGTTTAAACAATTACAAATAGCAACTCATTCAGCGGTACATACTAAGATTAATTCTCTATATATCATACTATCAAGTTTTAATACTGTTTGATGAGAACCCATGTAACTAGCCAAGTAGGTGATACGCACAGTCATTTGCTACAAAGAGAATAATGTATAATCGAACTTGACACGCTTGGAGTTGTAGTTCCAGGGGCGGAGGCAGGGGGTGTTCTGGACACCCCATTTTTCTGAGAAATTTTTTTTTTTTTTTTTTCTTTTGGGTTTTTTTTAAAATTAGAAGGATTGTAGAATGGTAACTTCTATTTTATTACAAATAAACTTGCGAAAAAAGTTAATCTTATTTCTTCTACTTATTTTAGGTTAATTCTCAATTTATTAGTAATATTTACACTGATGTACTATCCGCAGAAAAGGTAAATGACTCAATTAGTGAACTTTTGTTTCCTCTCATTTTTTTAGTTTCCTTCAAAAAAAAATTTCGGGGACAGCCCCATTTCCAACAAGCTGGCTCCACCACTGTGTAATTCTACACAAAAGTTTCAACTGATTCACTAATGTCTCACATATAGTGAGAACCGAATCAAGTACACTTTGTTCACAACAAAAATTTAAAGTGAAATGTTTCTCATTAAAAACATATCAAATTTAGAATCCAATAAACTGGAAATAAAACAGTGTGTCACATGTAATTATCAATTACTATGCATCATTATATGATAAATATGCATTTCTTGAAAAATTAACAAATAATTTGCTAAAGAAATTGCAGTTACACACTAACTGGTGATATAGTTTATTTTGGAAAGTCAAAATTGTGTTGTTTGTTTCAGGAAATTGTTTCTATTACTTGAGGGTTTCATGGATGGAACAGCCATCGATTTGAATGCTGGGAATGTCAGCGATGATTGGCCACTAGTCTCCTTTGTTCTTCAAACACCGTTTTTTAAGAAGTAGGCACTTTGAAATTCTAAGATTCCAAAGCCTGTCAAGTTGTTCTTCCATAGGAAACTCCACAAGCTTTGGGCAGTTGACAATAAGTAAATGCCGAAGTGATGAGAGGTTTTGGAAGTCCTTTGATAGACTTTCTAGATTGGGAAAGTTACATAAGCTCAATAACTTTATAGATGGAGGAAGCAAATAGTGATTGTCACCTATTAACAGCAACAAATATTGACAGTGGAGAAAATATAGAAGGGGAGTGTTAAGAGAATAAATCAAGGGATGATTATGGATAACTTGCATTATGAAGATTTGCACAAAAATATATGATGGAGGAAATCAAGGAATCATTGAAACAAATTGATCAAGATGATTGATGACGATATGCTTACTTTTAGTAATTGTTATTTATCTTCTCATATTTAGTTGCTTAATTTTAGGAATTGTTATTTATCTTCTCATATTTAGTTTATTGAGTTGTACTATAAATATGTTATTTTTCAATGAATAAAATCACAACTCCTGTTTCTATCATCTTAAGAATTTCTTCTTGGTATCAGAGCAGGTTCCACGCTTCCGCTTCCGGCGAGTGGCCTAGTGCCGCTCGTCCGGCCAACTTTTTCATCTTCATTTTTCTTCTATTTTTTTAAAAATAAATGCTCATCCATCAATGTTTTTTTTCCTTGTCTTCATGATCTCACTTTCCTACACATAACAATTTGATTCTCACTTCTCTCAAGTTATTTTCCACCATATATATCATTCAAGATCCAGACAATACAAATCAATATCCTACCCGCACCAAATTCAAACAACACAGCAACAACAAAAATTCATACCACAAATCAACGTATGAATTCATTGCCTATCAAAAGTCCGAATCATTGAAACATTCTCTGAACAGACTCTCAGAGACACAACCCATGCAATATGGGATACACAAGATTCGCAAAAAAAAAAAAAAAAAAAAAAAAGCGAATTCACACCACCACAACATGTCCAAAACAACTTTCATTTTTTGCAACAAACTTTGCCTCCAACTCCGACAAAGTTTGAGGGAGGGTATTAACAGCAACAAATATTGACAGTGGAGAAAATATAGAAGGGGAGTGTTAAGAGAATAAATCAAGGGATGATTATGGATAACTTGCATTATGAAGATTTGCACAAAAATATATGATGGAGGAAATCAAGGAATCATTGAAACAAATTGATCAAGATGATTGATGACGATATGCTTACTTTTAGTAATTGTTATTTATCTTCTCATATTTAGTTGCTTAATTTTAGGAATTGTTATTTATCTTCTCATATTTAGTTTATTGAGTTGTACTATAAATATGTTATTTTTCAATGAATAAAATCACAACTCCTATTTCTATCATCTTAAGAATTTCTTCTTCACCATCATCGTCGTTAGAGAAGGAAACGCGCTCTGGATAGCCACCTCTCAAGTCGAATATTATAAGAGAGGTCATTTTGTGTAAGTCCCACTCCCCCAGGGGATTTAGTTTCCCACATTTATGGATTGAAAGATACTTCAGATTCAGAGGAAATTTCCCTTGGGGAAAGGGCTCTACTAATAAAGGACAATACGATACCGACAGCGTGTCAAGCGATGAAATTAGTTCCATCCGATCAGGTAAGGATCTCAAATGTTGACAACAACTTATATCAAGATATTTCAAATTGGAGTGGGCAAGCCTGCAGGGGGAAATGACTCCAGACCGTCATAGGACTAAATACTTAGCCGTTGGAGACTTGTGCAATTGTGAACTGACCCCAGTAAATTTATCAAAGTCAAATTCAGCCCACCTCTGACTGTAAGAGATTCAAGTGAGGTGTGGCAATCCCATAGCTTCATCATAATCTTCAGTGAGGGACAATTATTTATTTCTATCGTTTCTAGACAAGATATGCTATTGGGAACAAACTCTAGAGATTCACATCCCTATATCCTAGGTCTCTAATAACTGGAAGAGCATAATGTCTCTAAGGGACAAGAGCTTAGGACATCTCCAAATAGACAGCCGTCGTAGGTTGACTAGGCTTTGAGCAATACTATCACTTAGCCATAGAGTCTCAAGGTCGTTACAGCCCCAAAACATCCAAACTTTCAAGTGCAAAAGCAAACTGCATAAATGCTTTGAAAACTGAAGTTAATCTGAAAATTTCCTTCAATTTTAATCAGGTTAAAGATTCCAAATTACAGGCTTCTGCTTCTAGTTCACAAAGGGATGGGAGTGAGAGAATCAGTAACTTGTCCAATTTGGGACATCGTCGTATGTACAATTTAGAGAGCTGAGTATTGGGAAAATTGTCTCGTTTACAGGAATTGAGATTAATGACAATATGAAATACAGAAGATCACAACTATACCAACAAGATTAAAGTAAAGAAATAGAAGAACTAGTTGAGGAATCGATGTTTATTTAATAACCAATATGGAGAGAATACAATGAACTTAGCAATACAGCTCTTCTAAACTGAATAAAGGAGCCACATATACATAAGTCTCATGTAAAACCCTAGTATATTTGTACAAGGAAAGGAATCTAGGTTAAAATGAGTAAAAGAGAAAAAAAACCCAGATAAAGTGGTTGCTCGACTGTCGCTCAAGCGACAGGTTAGCGAGGGTTGGGCGACAACGTTACTGTAAGTCGCGCTCGAGCGACCGCTAGCGAAACTTGGGCGAAAATGCGGCAAGATTTGATCCGGTCCAAAAATCTGATTTCTCCTTAACCAAACCAAATACAATTTCCTAACTTCAATAGAATTTGGGTCACAATTCAACAAATCATCACCTTGAACCAAATTCAGGTGCAACGAACTAAGCTCCAAAATTTCTCTACCTAGGAAATGAGTATGTCTGCATCGAAATAACCAAGCTCCTCAAACAGTAACCAAAAACTCTCCATCACATAAAACATCTTCCTCTGCTAGGCATCCACAAGCGACACCCAAACCCTAAACCCGGGTTCCCAAAATTCCAACAAGGAATTGATTATTGACCTAGCAGGGTCGAAGCTACCATGCAACAGAGACCACACCAAATACATGATTTGAAGGCCCCTTACTAGAACTGCCACCTTCAACGATCCCAAAAGTATTGCAAACATCTCCAACACCGTACCTACGCTCCATGAGTCTCCAAGTATGTGACCATAGTGAATCCACTGTAATTGGTGGCAAAGCAAAATCACCAATACTCTCCTCAGCAATGTTTTGAACTGACCCAGAGCTTATCACAAGAGGTACTGTACCAAATTGAATTTTCACCACGGTACTGAACTTGTCCAAATGTCTCTTAACTAGTTCTGCGCTTCCCTATAAGATGTACAACTGAGACTTCTTCCGTCCCTCTAGTACAATCCGAACACCCTTTCGAACATTCAAGACTCCACCTGCTCCAGAGAATTCATAACCCTTCAAATCAAGAGTACTCAATGAAATGAGATTCTTTTTCAAATCTGGAATGTGTCGAACGTGATCAAGTGTTCTACATGTTCCATTTACTAGCTTCAATCTGACTCTTCCAATACCAGCTACCTGACAAGATTCGTTGTTTTCCATAACAATGACACCTTGCGCCGCCGTCTCATATGCTTGAAACAAATCCTGATTGGGACACATATGGAACACACAAGCTATATCCAAAACCCACTCCTCGTTAGGTTTGGATTCCACGTCAGAAATCGCCAAAAGATCTCCATCACTGAAATAGTTCTCAGCTATATTGCCTCGTCCGAATTATCTAATTGCTTCCCATGATTTGCAGTCGAATCACCCTTATTCTTCAACTTCTCGCAATCCCTTTTGATTTGTCCTTTATTCTTGCAATAGAAGCAATACATATTGTTGAAGTTCACTTTCGGTCTACTCCTCCGTTGATCACCATGAGAAACCAGAGCATTAACATCCCTAAATGTAGCTCCAACCAGATGTTTCATCTTCTCCTTTGAGAATAAGGCATCATAGGCATCTTCAATGGTAATGTGTCACGATTGTACAAGATCGTGTCCCCAAACGACGAATAAGAAGCGGGTAGTAAACATAACAGGAAGGCCAGATCTTCTTCATCATACTTGACCTCTAATGTTTCCAAATATGCGATAATTTCCTTGAACACAGCCAGATGGTCTTCAAGTGATCCTCATTTTTGCCCTGCGATGGGAATACAACCTTTGCTTTAGATGCAGTTTGCTCGTAAGACTTTTGGTCACGATAACTGCTCTAGTTTCAACCACAAAGCAGCCACCATTTTCTCCTTCAAGACATCTGCAGTATTTATTGGATAGATGAAGATGAATTTGCGATAAAGTCTTTCTGTCATTCCGTTGTTTCTCTTTCGTTGTCCAATTTGCTGGCATTTTATCAAAACCCAGCAGAGCATCATCTAAGTCCATCTGCGCCAAAATAGTCCTCATCTTTACTTACCATAGTGAAAACCTTGTATTGCGATCCAGTAGCGGAATATCATATTTCAATGAAGTCATCTCTGAAAAATCCCAATAAAATCATGAAGAATCTGCAGCCTTGCTCAATACCACTTGTTGGGAAATCGCCTCGTTTGTAGGAATTGAGATTAATGAAAATATAAAATATAGAAGATCACAACTATACCAACAAGATTAAAGTAAAGAAATAGAAGAAGAACTAGCAGAGGAATCGATATTTATTTAATAACCAATATGGAGAGAATACAATGAATTTAGCAATGCTGCTCTTCTAAACTGAATAAAGGAGCCACATATATAGGTCTGGTGTAAAACCTTAGTATATTTGTACAAGGAAAGGAAACTAGGTTAAAACGTGTAAAAGAGAAAAAAACCCAGATAAATTGTCGCTCAAACGATAGGTCAGCGAGGGTCGGGCGACGATGTTACTGTAAGTCTCATTCGAGCGGCCAGCTAGCGAAGCTCGGGCAAAAATGCGGCAAGACTTGATCCGGTCCATAAATCTGATTTTTCCTTAACCAAACCAAATACAACTCCTAACTTCAATAAATTTGGGTCACAATTCAACACTGAGGAAATCTAACAATACCTTCTTCTTCTTCATGTGTTAATCCAAGCCATTCTTCCCAATCTGGCATGTCCTCAAAAGTCAGCCTCTCTAGTGCTAGAAAAGGGCCTTTATCTCCATTAAATTAATCTCCTATGACTTTCGCTCGATCCATCCCTCTAATGCTCAATTCTTTTAGGAAAGGTAGTTGCCCTAATGATAACAAAGTCATGCAATTTCTACAAAGATTGAAGCTTATAGTTTCCAAATTAAGGAATGATGAATCTCCAATCCAATTAGAGAATTTTGAACCTCCATAACACTCAATTTCAAGACTTGATAAGTTATAATGGGGCTTTAAAGCATTAAGCACGTCAAATTTGAGAATTTCATTTCGAGAATCAGCAAACTTGTCACTCCATGCTAACCTTACTTTGGTAAGGCTTGGATTATACGTTAGCCTCGCATCAATTGCTTCATGAACATTTACCACATTTTGCAATTGCAGAATAGTCTACCTTGTAAAAGTGATAGATTTCCCAAGTCCTTTAACCTTATCCCACTACTTTTACTCACAATCATCTTGGATAATGTTTGCAAATGTTTTAGTTGAGCTATTCCTTGAAGCATCTCATTTAATTTTTCAGTACTAGCAATGTCTAGATAGAAAAGATTAATGAGGTTTTCCATGCTGGCAGGTAAATTTGTAAGTCTGGAGCATCCTCTTAGAATCAACACTTGTAAATTGATAAGGTAGCTCACAAATTCAGGCAAGCACTTCAGTAAAGTGTCAGTTAGGTCTAGGTACCGTAAATGTTCTAAATCACCAACATAATTTGGCAACTCATATATCGAATAACCCTTTAACGATAGCACTCTTAAGTAGTGCAATTTCGGCAATATGTCAAGCAAAACTCTTCGAGGAAAAAATTCTTCAAAATACTTCTTTTGAATGGGTAGGGGCAAAAATGTTCTTATGCTTCAAACTTCCTTCACAAAATTAATTTTTTGCTGGATTTGATATCGATGCCGATTGAATGACAAGTGACGCACATTTTCAGAAATGTTGCCTGGAAGATTTTCCTTCAACTCATCGTCCATTGTCAAACATTTTTCACCAGCAATAAATGTAGCTAGATCATTAAAAAGGTCATGCATCACATAATATGAAGCATTGTCACTTGATTTTTGGAAGAATAATCTCAAGAACAGTTCGTCAAAATATTTACTTCGTACTTGTGTACCAGTAAGCAAAGCATCCACTATCCAAAAGGTATACTAGCGTGGACTTGTCAAACATGTAGTCCTTCGAAAAGAGAGCACAGTAAGCAAAGCATCTTTTCAGCTCTGGACACAGATATTGGTAACTCAGTTTTAAAGAATCACTTTTCTCTTCTGCCATCCAAATCTCACTATTCAATACATCGTCCCATTCTTTAGGACTAACCATCGTCCATAGAAGCCCTCCAAGTGCTTTTACTGCCAGTTGCAAGTTTTCACATCTTTTCACCACGGCCTTACCAGTATCTCTTAGATCTGGACCTTGCCAATACCTCTTAGATCTAGACCTTACTAATATCTCTTAGATCTGGACCTTGCCAATACCTCTTAGATCTAGACCTTACTAATATCTCTTAGATCTGGACGTGCATCAAAAGTTTTGGCTTTAAGTGCATGTTGAACTAACAATGATAAAGCATCAGTACCTGACAATACATTCAAATCATAAGATGGACTATGAAACATGAGTTTCGTCACCTTACTGACGAGTTATAACGATGATTTTTCTTCCAGGTTTGCTAGCCAGGAATGGACGATTCAGGATGTCCCAATCTTCATATTTTTTTATCCAAACATCATCTAAAACTAATGGAAATTTATTGTTTGACAGATTTTACTTTAGTTTAACATAAAGCGTGTTAAAATCATCATTGTGATACCTTCCAGGGAAAACCTATTTAAGAATGGTTTTTGTAACCATTTTTAGCATCAAATTGATTTGAAATGCAAGCCCACGCCTTCAGATCAAACTTATCCTTTAATCTGTCTTCATTGTACACAAGTTGTTCAATAGTTGTTTTGCTGACACCTCCCATGCCCATGAAGGCTAATGTGAAGACTTCATTCAACCTCCTAAATTCACGTTTTTATTGTAATGATTGTTAGTGCAAGTTGTGCTGTGTTTGCCTTGCTTAAGTTTCTGTATTTGCTGACATGTTTGTACCTTTGAAGTTTACTTGTAAGCTTAAACTTGCTCCTTAATATAATGGAATGCATGGTCAGTTTAAGGTGTATCATATCAACAAAAATCTATTCAGAAAAGTTCTTCCTAAATTCAGCTCTTCCTCTTCTCTTCCATCTGAGCTTCGGCTGTAACAAAGAAAAAGATCATAGATTGATCTTGTATTATTCGTGCAAAGGATCTTGCATGTGTTGTTTGGTGCTCATTATCATCTTTGATAAGAGCCAACAAGTGGTATCAGAGCTTCTGATCTATTGAAGAAGGGACCTGGATGGAAGGTTGAGGATGGAGAAGGAAGCAAAACCAGTAAGTTTAAGGAAGAAACTCAAAACTGGTAAGTGAAAGAACCTATTAAGCTAAAATTCGGTAAGTGAAAAGATTCCTCTCTAAATACGGTATTTCAATATACACTAAGCCAAAATTCGGCATCTCAAAATTCGGGTAATCCAATATACATTATCCCCAAATTCGGTAAGGACATACCGTATCTCTAAATACAATATTTACCTTCAAAATCCGGTAAGCCTAAAAAATCCGGTAAGCTCATACCGTATCTCTAAATCCGGTATTAGCCTTCAAAATCCGGCATTGTCAATTTTATCAAATCCAGTAAGTTCAGTAAAAATCCGGTATTTTCCCTTAATCCAGTATTTCAAATCCAATTTTCTCAAAATCAAAATGGCTGGTTCAAGCTCGTCTTCCTTACCTTTACCATCAGTTTTCAATGGTGAAAGTTATGATTTTTGGTCAGTTAAAATGAAAGCATTTTAGTTGGCACATGATTTATGGGATATTATTGACAAAGGATATAAATCACCTGAACCTGAGGAAAATTACACAGCAGCTCAAGTGAAACAGCAAAAAGATCAATCCATGAAGAAAATTTTCCCATAATTGTGGCTAAAACTACAGCCAAGGAAGCTTGGGATAAACTTGAAGAAGAATTCAAAGGTTCTGAGAAGGTCAGGGTTGTGAGATTACAAGCCTTGACAAGAGAATTTGAAAACCTCAGGATGAAAGAGCCTAAGAAGGTTAAAGACTATACTTTGAGGGTAGTTGATATTGTAAATCAGATCAAACTGAATGGGGGAGAAAATGACAGATAAAAGAGTAGTTCAAAAGGGGTTGATCACATTGCCGAAGAAGTTTAATGCTGTTACAACAGCCATCGAGCATACAAAGAACCTATCCAGTCTCACTTTAATTGAGCTAATAGGTGTCTTATTGGCCTATGAACAAAGAGTTGCATCAAGGAATTAGAAATCGAATGAGAATGCTTTTGCAGCTAAACATAAACCTCAGTATTCCAGAAGCAATTTGATGCAAGAAAAAGAAGAGAAAGAAGCAGTAGCAAACAGGGAATGAGTAGAGAGAGTAGAGACTCATATCCTCCATGTCGCATTTGTGGCAAATCAGGGCATTCAGACAAGTTCTGTTGGAAAGCACACAAATGCAGAGTATGCAATCTTGTTGGACATCCTGAGAAGTTTTGTCCTAGCAAACGTTCAAATCAAACTCCATCATAACATCAATCCAAAAATCAGTATCAGCAAGCTTCACTGGCAACTGAAAAGAAGGCTTAAAGATCACTTATTCCTGGCATAAGAGATATGGCCATTATAACTTTAAATCCTTGGCATGCCTTCATTCTCAATGTCTGGTAAGGGATTTTCCCGAAATTAATGAGCCAGGAGGAGTTTATGAAGGTTGTAGCTATGGTAAGATGCATAAAGAAGCATTTCCAACTAGTGGAGCTTGGAGAGCAACACAAAAATTGTAGCTAGTACATACTGATATATGTGGACCTATGAGAACATCTTTATTGAGTCAGAATTTGTATTTTGTACTCTTTATTGATGATTGCATAAGAATGTGTTGGGTATATTTCATGATGAACAAATCAGACGTGTTCCACATCTTTAAGAAGTTCGAAGCATTGGTTGAAGATCAGTCAGGCTGCAAGATTCAGATGTTGAGATCTGATAATGGTAAGGAATATACTTCAAAAATGTTTGATCCGTTTTGTGAAGAAAATGGTGTTCATCATTAACTTTCAGTGCCTTACACTCCACAGCAAAATGGAGTAGCTGAAAGGAAAAATAGATCTGTAATGGAAATGGCTAGAAGCATGATAGGTGAGAAGAAATTGCCAAAGAAATTCTGGGCAGATGTAGTGTACACATCAGTGTATTTACAGAACAGATTATCAACTAAGGTTGTGAAGGGAAAGACACCTATTGATGCTTGGACTGGAATCAAACCAACTGCAAAACATCTCAAAATGTTTGGATCTTTATGCTACATTCATATTCCAGAGCACATTTTCACCATCCCCAACTAACATATCATCACCCGGTATGTTCGTATGTCCCACAACATCTTCATTTTCATTATCTAACTCCACCAATCTAATCTCATCCCCATATTCCAAAATTTCAAGTCTAAACACACCACCAGAAATTTGCTTTTGCAGGATTTCTAATTTCCTTTTACTACATGGTGCCTAATCTAAAATCAAGCTACAGGTCCTACCACTAACCGAAAATAACAAAAACCTACAACAAAGGAAATCCTATTGACAAATTTGTTACAAAAGCCTATAAACACACTTCATTGATAATTCACATGTGTAGTTGCACTCGCCCAACACAAAATTCAAACATAAGTCCACTGTTTATCCAATCTTTTTAATCAATTATACAAATAACAATCTAAAATATGCAACATTGTTATACTAATCAAAAACTAGGCCATCCTGCATGAATCATCTTCCTAGAGTTTAATACACGATATGCATCACATGGAAAATAAGCTCAACTATATGTTCGATGCTCTCAGCTCTTAACCGAATTAATCCCCAAAAAAAAAAAAAAAATAAAAACCCCCAAAAAAAAAAAAAAAAAACATCCCCAATTCTTACCTTTTTCGGTCATCTCTCGGCTGATTTTATTTCACTCCAGTGGATATGCCAACAATGTGTTTGATGCTCTCAGTCAGCTGTTTCGACGTCGCCGGCAAAATGATAAACAGAGGTAATGAATAAATTGGTCACAGAGGTAATGCCGTGGAACAATAAACAAACAAAAGGGACTTACGATTCTTGAAGAAAGCCAGAAACTTGGTATGGTTCTCAGTCACCGTAATGGCAGTGGAAGCAGCCGAGATGGGTATTTCCAGATCCCACTCAGAGGAGAGAAAGATTTGGTAACGGGAGTAGCTATAATGATGGGTTTATCTTCAGGCCATCGGGATTGACGAGGTCTAAACACTGCTTCTAGTAATGGTGGTAGGCAAAGCTACAATGACGGGTTTTTCTTCAGACCACCGATTTCCGACCGCGGATTCTAGAAATAGTGTTCTGCAAAGCTATAGTGAGCATTACCATTTAGGCCACCGAAAATTACGAGTTCCCACCGCTGCTTCTACACTGGTCGTCTGCAAAATCGCGCCAACAATGGTAATGCTCTGCAAAATCGCGCCTGAATTTGGGTTCTTGACCTAAAATTTGTTTGAACAATGTATTTACCCGGTTTGTGGGCCGGGTAATATGGGTCGGGTAGTTGAAATGGGTTAAACATTTGAATTCAAATGTTTAACCGGGTAGAAACTTTGCCTCGTTTTCATCAAATTTTGTTTTTTTTTTAATCTATTTTCCATGTCATGCGGTCAGGGAGGTGGTCAACAAGAGGGGCAAGGTAGCATTATTGTTCTCCAAAAAATAATTATTCCAAAATACTTTTTTATCTCAAAAACATATTAAAATAGAGCCTAAACTATTAATCCAACCTTCACCCAAAATTTAATTGAATCACTCAACTTAGTTTATTACAACTAGTAAGTGTTTGTTACAATTCAAACAATACAATCTTATATAAAGTTGAACTAATCAACTAGATGTCACACTGTAGTTGATTAGAATATCTTTAGATGTAGTTAAAAGTTCATTAATTGAATTTGAAACATGCATATTAAAAATTGTATTTGGCAACAGTAAAGTATAATATTTGTGACCAACTTTACATATTACAAAAGTTTTTTGTAATGTGTGATCGAAATTTATCAACAATCTTTTAATAATTGTTGAATACAGTGATAACAGAATTACTACGTAACTCGAATTAAATATTTAATCAATATATGGCATGTTGATGAGTATAATTGTATTATTTATTTAGATTTGTCAATAATTGAAGGCGAAAACAGAGAAGCCTAAAAGATGAAAGAAGTTCAGCAACCACACAAGGCTCAATCATCGGATTAGTGTGTGGATCGATTGGAAATCGTACTAAGCTACATTTTATCAAGAATTAAAGCCAACCCCCTTTTCCAGCTAGACAATGAGCAATAGTTCGACCCACATAACTCATGAACATATATAATGGATCACATAATCGAATCAAAGACCCACAACACTCGTGAACATATATATATAGTATTTTAAATACTTTCGGAGTATTTTTCATTTTAAAAAAAAAATGAAAGCACCTTAAAAAATAACTCCCACTAATTAAATACCACTTAATAAATATTCTTGTTTTTATTAAAAAAATAATAAAATAAAATTAGAACTTAATCAAGTTGAAAAATATTTTAATGCTTTTTACAAATTTATTTTAAGCATTAAATACAAAAAAAAAAAAAAAAAATTAACTATCCAAAAATTAATTTAGTTATACTGAAAAATTAAGAATAATTCAAGGATAGTCTGTAATTTTCATAATTGAAATCAGGTCCCACACGTGCCCTCACGTGTGGGACAAATCCGCAATTATATATTTTTTTAAATTAATAAAAATAATGGGGACGCGTTAGCGCCGCCACACTGTTCTCGATTTTTTTTTCTGATTGATCATCCCAACTAATTTCGACATTTTGAGTTTATCAGTGTGGTTAGAGATGACAAAATCAATTTTTAAGGTCGTGTTTGGGACTTCAAAAATAAGAAGTGTAGTTTCGTTCATCTTTCTAGTGTTTTGCTACTATATTCTTGAATTGAGTTGGGTCACTTCTCAATTAAAAGTCACACATTATTTGTTCGTATTGTGGTAGAATTAAACTTATCTAATCTAACTTGTTTACAATATTCGGATAAGAAATTTTTAAACTAAATTTTATTGTGTTAGACAAAAAGTAAATTAGCTAAAATTTTCTTATAAGTGGCATGCCTTGTAAAAGTGACATACTGCACTTATTTTTAGTTGTAACTGTTAAATTAAATTTGTAAAATTATACACTTGATTTGCAATAATTTCAATTCTTTACTGTTTTGTTACGTTAAATTTTTGAGTTTGAGGTTTCGTATATTTTCAAGATTATTATATTGTCTTATAAAGTGACATGTTGTAACACATTTTAATTAAAATATCAGACAAAACAACCTATTTTTAATAATAAAAAATGTAACATCTTTAGCTAAAACTTTCGAATTTGCTTATAAGAATTTCTGAACTAATATTAGATGTTGATTTTATCTTTTATTGTGCTAAATGTTAAGTTTCCATGATAGAGAAAGTGACATTATATGTAACATTTTAACTAAAAGAACTCACATTATGTGATTTGACTTTGCACAGCAGTTACTTTCAAAATAATTTTCATGTAATTTTTCGAAAGGCCCCCGATTTTAGAGGTATTTTGTGTGAGTTGCCCAACAAAATTCACATTAATTTACAAGAAAGATAACCCAAAAGGAGAGAAAAAAGAATCATAAAATCAATCAATAAGTTATGGTTTCAAGGTATTTACAAGAAGAATGTAGAATATTATTGGTGCAAGATCTTCATCTTTTTTTCTTAAAACTAGATGATGTGCTTTAATTATTTCTTGTATTTTTATTCCCCCATGACGTGTAATTGAACATTTAGTTAGGACGAACAATTGTAACGTAGTTTAAACCCAAATTTTATTTATAAATTTTAATTTTCAATTAATGATTGGATTAATTAGCTACTAATTCATTTAGTTGTGAATGATAATTATGTCGAGAGGTGTATTATTTGTTCATACCAAGTAGTAAAAATTTAAAAACCTACAATTTAAATAAAAGCACAGAGATACACTTTTATGGTTGTCAAGGTCATTTATTGAACTATTCCATACTAAAATCTCTTAATTAAGACTAATTTGGATTTACATAAAGATATCGACTAAATAACCAAATTAAATATCGATACCTCAATGAAATAACCCGACCCCAAAACTACTTGAGGCTATTGGAAGTGACCTAATATGAATTAGAGATTATCATGGCCCGTTTTCTTCTTGGAAGGCTCATATAGATTAGCCCATTAGGCATTTTGGTATTGGCGCATTTATTTACCTAACCTATATCTATATAAGTCGGCCCCCTTTTGTTTACTATGCACGTGTGTTATTGCTCTTCGTTGAGACATTTGTTGCCTCTTACTTTGTGCTTCTCCATCTCTGTTTTTGCCTTTTTTGCTGCAATAACACCCTCTCCTTGTGTCCTTTGTGGGTACAATTGAGCAATCGAAGTAAATCAATAGTAGTGAGTTTTGGGTCCAGATTTTAGGTGTTTGATAAGATTGGATTGTTAACTAAGCCCGAAAATCACCTTTGGTGTGGCCATCTTCTACAACAATTTGGTATCAAAGCCATCGGTGTGAGATTTTCGACCAAAAATCGATCTGAAAGTCGGCTGGATCGAAGAAACCTAAATTGATCAAACTTTTAAACCTTGATTCTGATCAAACCACTCACCGGAAGGACAAAAGGAGGCTAGCCTCGAACTCTGCAGACTAAGGTGCACCTCCCTATGTTTTGCGTGTAGGTAACGACCGGCAGCGTCTTGTGCACTCTTCAGCGGCGACACGTGTAAACATTTCTGGACAAGTTTTCTTCAAACAAATTATTTACTTTATCGTTCTTAACGTTTTGACAGTGTTAATTGTAGTTTCAGGTTATATGACAAATCTGGACAATTTGACCCCTGGACTCTCGGCTTGCAATTATCGATTAATCGTGTTGCTACATTTTCTGAAACTTTTAGACGAATAGTGATAGCACTAAGAAACAAATTAGCGTTTCTTAGATCTTGTCTGTTCTGGTAAATTGGCTTATCCCATTTCAATTTCAGCGTTAGCTAGTCATCGTGTAGGGTAACCATTGCTTGTGCTGGAATTTAAGAATTATTTGCTCTTCACAGTTACATGGTTCTCATTTTATAAATTCAGCTTATAATCTATTTGATATAATTGTTGTTTGTGTCACAGTGTAATACTTGCATTGTCTGTGAAATTGTTTAGTTAGCATACTTGTGTGTTGCAATATATATTCATTGGAATACCTAGTCCTTACCCATTTAAACATTCACTTGATCCGAAAATTGCGAATCTCATGAAATTCTGTAAATCTAGAATGGTTATACTACGTGCGACCCTAGGACACTTGTTTGACATTGTTTTGAGAGAAGTGGGTAAACTTAAAACCTCTAAAAAACTTTGGAAATAATTGAAAGACTTGTATTTGCTCAAATACACTTCGAAGAGGCTTTACTTACTTGAACACTTTTCTATTTTAGAATGGATCTTTCAAAGGATTTTGATGACAATTTATTTGTGTTTAACAAACTTGATCAAGATATTGTTAACTGTGAAAAACAGTGTCTGAAACCTACAAAGCTATAATTTTGCTTAATTCGATGCCTAACACTTATAAGGAAATTAAAAATGAGTTTAGGTATGGTAAGGACACCTTGATGCCTAAAATTTCCATTGATTCTCTTTGAAGTAAAGATATGAAAATTAAAGTTGAAAAACATAATATCAAAAATCGTGAAATTCACATGATGAGGGATAGAACTTAGTTTAGGCAAAACAGTCATGATAGATATCAAAGTAGTGATGAGCCAAGTAGTAATGGAGGTAAAAAGAAGGGCAAGAGTTGGTCTAGATCAAAATATAGGACTAAAGCTAAAAAAATGCTATGGCTGTTGGAACAGAATGCATTTTATAAAGGATTGTCATAAAGAAAATGGTAATCAAAAGACTAAAGAGAGAGAGAGATGAAATAAATATTTTGTCATTTGCTTCTAATTTTAATGAGAGTGAAGTTATGTGATTATGAGTCCAGTTGCTTTACTACTGAATTGAATCTAATTGCTAATTCCAGTTTGCATGAGTGGATACTTGATTCTGGCATATCTTTTCATGTGAAATCTCAAAATGATTGATTTGAAAACTTGCATGGATATAATAATGGGCACGTTTTCTGTGTAACAATTTTGCTTATACTATTGCTGGGATTGGTGATCTTACTTTGAAGTTTGCCACAGGTTTTGTATACACTTTGAAAGATGTTAGATACATTCCTAAACTGTCTAGAAATTTAATTTAGTAGCGAGACTTGAGAAAGCTTACTTCACTAGTAAAATCTAAATTGGAGTTTTAAAAATGATTAAGGGTGCACTTGTTTCCATTAGGGTAACAGGGAAAAATGATATCTATATTACTACTAGAGAAGTGATAAGAGAATTGAATAACAAGTTATAACTGTTCATTGCACTCCCCAGCAAAATCGAGTAGTCAAAAGAATGAATAGAACTATACTTGATAAACTACGATGCATGATGTTAAGTTGTGACGTCCTAAATTCATTTTAGGGCAATGTTATTATGACTGCTTGTTATTTGATTTATTTGACTATATTTGTTGTATTAAATGGTAATACTCCTCATGAAAAATGGTCCGATAAGTTAAATGATTATTCAGTGCTTAGAACTTTTGAATGTGCTACATTTTCTCATTTTGGTGAGGGAAGCTTGAACCTAGAACTAGAAAGTCTATTTTTCGAGGTTACCTTGAGGGCGTAATGCGATAACAGGCTATAGGATAGAAGCCAAAAAGGGTTAATATTATGTAGAGATGTCACGTCTAACGAGGTTAAAAATGCCCTGTTTTAATATTGAATCTGAACCTGTGAGTAAAGACGAGCAAGATGAAGCGAGAAAGATTAGTTGAAGGTAGAGTTAAGAAAATTTAGTACATATGTCCCTACCACCCCTAATGAGGTGGAGAATCAAGGGAAAATAGTGAAGAAAAGCATCTAAAAGTGGAAAATCCTTTAGTAGATTATATTTAGTTAGGGACAAAGAAAAAAGACAAATGATGGAGCCCAGAAGGTTCGGAAATGAATTCGGTTTAGGCTTTACATACGCTAGCTATGAGGAGCAAGTTGATAGAGAGATTACCTTTGAGGAATTGATGAAGAGTAAACAATCAGAAGAGTGGTTAAAGGCAATGAAAGAGAAAATGTGTTCTTCAGAAAGTAAGCAACTTGGGAGCTAATACCTAGACCTAAGAATAAATTGACAATTGACTGTAAGTGGGTTTTTAAGGTTACGAATGGTATTAGTGCATCTGAAGGTTTAATTAGTAGCTAAAGGATAGATACAGAATAAGGGTATTGATATTGACGAGATTTTTTCACCCGTTTACTGCAACAAAAAGGGCATTTTACAACACTTAAAAGACAATATTTTTGAATTGAGTGTTGCTAATGGGGTCTATCGCAATATTTTTATAAGTGAATGTTGCCATTGATTAATTTAATTGAGCTTTGGCAACATTTTTTAAGTGAATGTTACCGAAAGTTATATTTTGCAATGTTTATTCAGTGTTGCGAAAAATAAAACTTTTCGCAACGTTTAAAAAATGTTGTAAAAATATTTTCTTTTCACAACGTTTAAAAAATATTGCAAAAAAGACTTTTTACAACGTTTTTTAAACGTTGCGAAAGGATTTCCTTTTCGCAGTTCTTTCCCAACGTTTTTTAAAAGTTGCAAAAAATTTTGAACCTAGACAAGTCCACCAAATACCTAAACGGCCCAAATAACAAAATCTCTAATTAATCCCCATCGACCTCTTCATCCCCAATCTCCATCATCCTCATCGACCTCTTCATCCTCAATTTCCATCCCCCAAATTTCTCTTCATCTCCAATCTCTAGTCGTCTGCCGGTCACCATCCCTATCCCCTATCTCTCGTCATCTGCCGGTCACCATCCCCAATTTCTACTATTACAGGTTTTCTTCTTCCCAAAGTTTTGTATCAAAGCTATGGATTTCAAATGCTGATCTTGTGTTGACACTTGACATTACACACTGAAGATTCGTACCGGGGTTTCTATAATTTTATACTTTTGATCGAGGATAACTTCTAGGTGACCTTCTCTCTCCTTGTTTTTGGTTAGTATAGAAACAAAGAGCATCACCTGACCTATTTTGAGAAAAAAAATATTCCATCCATTTTTGAGATGTGGCTTTCTTTAATTTTACAGTAGTGATGGGGACAGAACTTTTTAGACCTCGTGTCAAAGAGGAGAACATGGAAATTTCCTCAATTCTATCTGGTTTTGAGTCACTTGTTCATAAAATAAGTAGTTACTGTGTTTCTGCTGGTATTTCTGGAACACAGGTAGTTCAGATAAAAACAGAGTTTGAGAGGAGTGATGATTTGAAATTCAATAAGTCCTTTAGACATAGACCATGGATTAACTACAACCAGTTTGAGGAGTCTAATTCTTTGCAGGTTGATCAAGTTTTGTTTAACTTTTTCTTTTCCTGCACATATATTGTGGATTTCTTATTCTTATATCTATTTACATTTGCAGGACATTCTTTTGGAGAGAAGTAGAAGAAATCTAAGGGTTTCTTCAAAGATTTGTATTGAACAATTCGTGATTCGATTTCCAGTATCAGAGCCTAATCTACTTTGTATATATGCTCAATTGGTGAGTAGCATTTACAAGAATGTGAACATTTTGCATTAAATCTTTAATTTTTTGCAAGTTTGTTTTAAGCGTGTTGAGGTTAAAACGTTGATTTGGGACTAACGTTATGCAAGCTCTATTCAATTAGAGATAGAGAAGCAAATATTGTTGATCATTATCATCTTAGAGAAAGAAACAATCTCTAGTTATCCACCATGCAAGCTGAATGCTTTAAGAGATGTGAGTTTGTGTAGGTCCCCATTCAACCAAGGCTTTAGTTTTGAATAGTTATTAAATTAAGACAATTCAGATTATTTGGTAGCATTCAAATTTACCCAAGAGTTGATATGAAGTTCTTCAATTGAGAGATTAACAATTATGTAACAT
Source organism: Osmanthus fragrans (assembly GCA_019395295.1). Taxonomy (NCBI): domain Eukaryota; kingdom Viridiplantae; phylum Streptophyta; class Magnoliopsida; order Lamiales; family Oleaceae; genus Osmanthus; species Osmanthus fragrans. The sequence goes on from CM033356.1 coordinate 14,766,979, forward strand.
CATTGTTTTCTAGGATGTACAATTTTCGATATACAATAATATATATATGAATATGTGTTGTTAGGGAACATCTCCAAATATGCACAATTCTTTATAGGAAGAACACAAATTTCTGCAATGGATGAAAGCTGGGGACATCAGTTAACCTAGAATGTTCGTTGGTTGACTAGGCTTTGCACAATATTATCACTTTTGACCACAAAGTCACTAGGTCCTTACAATCATCACTTTCAAAATTTTCAAGTTGCATATTCGCTTTGATAATTGAAGTCATCCCAATGATATTCTTCAATTTTAAATTGGTTAGGGTAGTTAAATTGCGCATACAATTTAACACCTCTAACTACACCCTTCTACTTATAATCCACAAATAGAAGTAACAATTTTGGAAGCTTTTATCAATTTGGGACATTCTTTTTTGCACAATTTATACATCTTGGGGAAATTAATTTCCCCATCTATTTCAAGTGTTAATCCAAGCCATTCCTCCAATTCTGGCATGTCCTCAAAAATCATAGTCTCCAGTCTATAAATACTTTTAATTGATTCATGCTCAAGTCTCTACACAAGGGCAAATACTCTAGTGTTGGCAAAAACATGCACTTTTTTACAATACTGAAGCTTATCTTCAAAACTTGGCTACGTCGATTATCCTAACAAATAAGTTTAATTGCACATCGTTTGAGCAATAAACAAATTTAGTGAAGCTTCAACTCATGCCACCACCTGACACGGTCGACTGCTTGTACTCATCTCTGTAGTCCAACTTCAGTTTCACATAACTTTTTATCTACAAATCTGATCTACAATCCGTTTTTTGCATTAGACTCCAGGTTGGATGATATTTTCCCATGTGCCAAATGGAAATCCATGAATCTTCTCATGGTGCTCTCCAAATTGTCCTCCATTCGGTGTTTAACACTTGAAAAACCTACGGTTTAACCCAACTAATACCTATAGGGGGGCTAAATACGTTTATACGAAAATTTAAGCAATTCAATTAATAATGCAACAAGTCACAATTATTAATTAGTGCAAATGAGTTCACTTGCAATTTAACCTATGTTGAATTGCCGTAGTATAATATATATTGCACAAAATTAAATAATATAAAAAATTGTGGACGAAAACCCCAACTGGACAAAAACTCCTGGTACAACGTAGTACAGATCAACTATAAACGAACAGAATTATAGTACTATCATACTCAACCAATACATTGACTTTTTGACCTCCTGACTGTAATTTTCCAAAGCCCTCTTGGATTACATGCTCCTGCACCAACTCCTGGCTTTCTGAATTCGTCTATCTCCTATGGATCGTCCAAGAACTCCTCGTTCTTCAACGATCGGACCACCAATCACCTTCCTTGATCTTCAATGTCCTGACTAAACCATTGGAATAAGGGTTGGTTGTTTGATTTATATGGATTGATGTTTTTCAACAATGGAACTCTAAGAAACATGGATTGAACAAGATTTGGCAAAGTGTAGGATGTGCTCTCCAAGGTTGCTCAATGTTCAATCTAGCTTTTTCAGGATGTACGGCGGAGTTCTTTATATGTTAGGCGTTTTGGGTAGTATGGGCTTGATAAAAGTCTCAAAAATCGCGAAGTAGGGTTTGCTACATCACACTGTCACTCGAGCGAAGTCTGGGTGAAAAGCGAGGAATGGGCACTCTGTTTCAGTCCCTCGAGCAAAGTCTTGACAAAAGGCTAGGGAAATTTCGGGGTGACATCTTCCTTGTTCAAACCTCTAACTCGAATCCTATACTACATCAACCAACTATACACTAGTACAATTGAGACCCTAACTTTTACACATGTTCATGTTAGTCTTTTTTAATCACAGAATCGCCAATTATAAGATAGAACCTGACAAAATACTTTTACAAATCAAAGATAATATATCTACTCTACGCAATACCAACTAACTCAACTGGAATGATGCTTCGCCTTTATCAAACCTGTTTCCTGAAATCACAACTCACATATCAAGTGTAAAAACAAGTGAAACAGTAACATAAATAAGAGCAATGAAAATAGTTATCAATAAATGCACAATTATATTAGCTAGATTAAGATACAATACTAATGTAAGTCAAAACACCAAAACATACATCAATATTGCAAAAACATAAAAAACTTAATCTAGCAATACAATGTATATGTACCAACTCCTGCTATGCCCCTACAGCTAGCTAACTAACTACTCCTCATTTTTGTCAGAAATGACAAGGGGAACCCACAACTACTGCGCCGCAGCACCATCACCATCGTCAGCATCTTCATCATCCCTAGCATAATCCCAATGATCACGTATCCACCGAAGTCGACGCTGTCCATAGGCAAGAGCACCACGCATGGCCGTTGCTCCATGGTGTAATGCTCCAAAGCAGCTCTCAACTGTGTGAGGTTTGCCATCATGCGAGCCTGCTGCTCAATCAAAATAGACATCTGATCCATAAGTGCCTCCGAAGGATCAATAGGAATAGATGCAGATGGGAGAATGGAATCAGCAAGTAGATGTGGAACAGAGGTAAAGGATGAAGAAATATCAAAAGAAGGAATACCTGGCTCAGAATGAGGGATATATCCATCAGATGGATCACCCGAGAGAAGATCACCAATTGGATCAGCAAGCCCAGTTGGGTCAGCAGGCTTTGCCAGTGCCGAGGGAGCAAAAGACGAAGGAACATGTGGTCGACTCTGAGAAATGGTAACCTGGCCTATAGGCCAACTAGCATGTCTCGAGATCTCGTCAGGAAAAGTGACCCCCAAAGAAGTGACGAGGTTGTGAATCATACAGGCATAAAGGATGCCTATCCTATAACCTAGGACTCTAAAAATGCGTAGAATATGGTGACGAATGAAAGTGGGCAAATAAAATGAGTCACCATGCAACAAAGCGTACAAAAATTGTGCCTTTTCCAAAGGTAAGAAAGAGGCATGTGAGACTGGCCATTGATTAGTGCACATAATGGGTAACAAAAATCTTGCAGTCAGTAGGAAGAGAGATCTAGTGCGAATCGCAGTAGTACCACCCCGTAAGGGGCTCTTAACCAGTGTTGACCGAACAAGTGAGTCGACCGAAAGGGTCTTCGTAGATAGATAGGTATAAAGGGGATGAATGACACGAGGAATGCGCAATGTGAGCGAAATAACATCAGGCAAAATCCTAACAGTCATACCTCTAAGGAACGACCTAAACGACGCCCCATAAACCTCATGGATGTTCGCATAAACCACAAGGAGACTAGTTGGTGGAGACAGATCCATCAACCAGGGCTCCCACCCTCGTGAAGTAAAGACAGCGAAAATATTGAGAGATAGATAAGATAAGATTACCTCACGCTTGACATGTACCAAGTGCAAGAGAACTGAAACCCAAACACCTCATAAGCAGTAGAAGAGATAAATCTAGATCTACTCTAAGAAGTAGACCCGCTAGTAGAAGGCTATGAAATAGTCCTTGCTCGCTTAGGCGGCATCTGTGACGTGATTGTAATACAACATATCAGTAGATGCAACGAAAGACGCCATAGATCACGTGAGATACCTACGAAATGAAATGCATCAATTCACGTGAGAGAGAAAATGTAAATGCACGCAAAACGAGGTGACATTTGAAAAAAAAAAATATGCAAGACAATGCGAAAGGGAACAACTGAAAGACAGACAAAGACATGAAAAATAGTGCAAAACCCTACCAATGCACGCAAATCGATGCAAAGACAACCTAATGTGACATGAAGATGACCGAAGGACATGCAATGCGTGGGCGAATATTGCATGGTTGCAGGACGAAGTAGACATGATGGCAAGAACAACAGTGAGATAGCGTCAAGACGTAAGTGAGATGGCGTCAAGACATATGTGACATGGCGTCAATACGTAAGGGAGATGGCTGCAAGACACACATGAAGCGGTGTCAAGGCGGAAGTGAAGCTATAGAAAGACGCAATGCAACGTGGTGTGACAATGTAATGCAGTACATGACTGAGGCAACACATCGAACATGTGGTGTGCACGGAGTGGACATGGTATGCAAACAACAACCCAATGCATCCAAGACCATACCAACAACAACAAAATCCACAAAAAACAAACCAACATCTATACCTAGCCCATCCTCCATCAACAACATGACCAAATTGAAGGAAAGCACAGAAAAAACCCTCATAGAACCCTAGGCAAGAATGTGGTGCCCAAAATCGAAGAAGGATGATTAATAGTGATGCAATTGCAACAATAACATACTGTAATAATCCAAATGTGCAAGTAGAACTAAAAAATTGAAGCAATTAGCAAACACAACTAAAATCTCCAAAATATGAACTAGGCGAAAAATTAGGGTTCAAGTGCTTACCTTCGATTTTGGATGCAAATGTGAGATGAAGTGAAGTTAGAGGATGGAAATGTGATGTAAATCCTCCAAATGTAGCAATGTTAACGTGGGATGAGAATGGACAAGAGGAAGTGGGAGAGGAAATTGGAAGAAAGTGAAAGAAATAAAAAAAAAAAAAGTAGCGAAGAACTTTTAAAAACCAGACGTCACTCGAGCGAATATCGAGCGATAAGCGAACGAGAAATAATCTGCAACTGTCGTTTGAGCGAAAGTCAAGTGTAAAGCGGGCGAAAACCAATTGATAGAAATAGCACCAAATTTTTGAATTTTTCAAAAATTAGACCCTTTTTTAAAAATATGGCACCACTTCAACATGAATAGCATCTCAAACATGCATTCGATTACAAACATGACACATTCAACGAACAGAAATACTCTCCCACACACAGAGATCAAGTTCAAGCGGAGTAAATTGTATATAGGACCCACATGTGAAAAGTGCCACTAATTCCATGTGAACAAGACTCAAAACCTTAAATTTGTGAGAAGGGACGTGCCAAAAAAACACTGTAGAGTGAGGGTATTCCTTTCCCAATGAAAGTCAAATCCAACGCCACTAGGACCTATAAATCTTGATTGACAGTGTTTACATTTATTTCTCTTCCTATCTGTAAGCATCATAATTTTTTTTAATATCTTATGTGCAATCCCTCTCCATTAAGCTAAGACCCTGTAACGACCTTTGGATCGGTGATTCCCAAGTCAGTTGACCATATAGCACCAGGTTAAAAATCTCTCAGACTTAATTGCTCAAGTCATTTAGCTCCGAAGATGGGCATAAGATATTTAGCTATGAGAAAACTTATCACACAATTTTTTTGGGGTGCAGGGGGAACACGGAGATTAGGTCACATTAGTCATAGATCAATTCAAGTTCAAGGTTACCTCATCAACAAATGACGGTCATCTGAAATCTCACACATACGGTCAAGACTCACTTACAAGGTCATAGTGTTTGCTGTACTCCACATAAACGCAAACCAAATGATGTGACATGGAGCTTATCGTTTACTGAACGCATATTTGATCACAAAATGTAATATCAAGAAGAACAAACATGAAGCTGCACGACCCTCGCTCATTTTTTTTTTCTTTTTTAAATGGACAGCACAAAACGAAAAATACGCACAAAAAAAAAAAAGAAACACACGCATGCACAAAATGGATGCATGTAATGAACTTACATAAGCGACTCAAACCTCAAACCATCCAAGCGTTTTGTAAACAGGTCGGCTAGTTGGTTGTCAGTGGAAATGTGTTCAAGTGCAACGATAGAAGTCTTAACAAGCTCTCGTATAAAATGATATCTAATATCAATGTGTTTGGTTCAAGAGTGTTGAACAAGATTTTTGGAAATATTGATGACACTCGTGTTATCACAGAATACAGTCATAGTACCCTAGCTAATCCCATAATCACTCAACATATGCTTCATCCAAAGCAACTGAGTACAACAACTGCCTGCAGATATGTATTCAGCCTCGGCCGCGGATAGTGAGATAGAATTTTTCTTTTTACTCATCCAAGCTACAAGATTACTTTCTATCATCGGCATTTCCAGCTCAATCAAAGTCGGAGTAGTCGGCAAGATCGAGATTAGAATCTCTTGAGTACAGGATTCCATGATCTAAGGTGCCATTTATATACCTAATGATACGCCTAACAGCACTTAAGTGAGACTTCTTAGGATAAGCCCGAAATCTTGCACAAACTATGTCAGGTCTACTGGCCGTAAGATAGAGTAGACTACCTATCACACTCCTATACAGTGTCAAATCAACACTCTTACCTATGGGTTCATGATCTAACTTAACACTTGTGCTCCATGTGTCCTAGTATGTTTCTTACTGTCTAACTCAAACCTATTGACAGGATCTTTAGCGTACTTTGATCGAGAAATGAACAACCCATCATCTGTCTCCTTCATTTAGAGACCAAGAAAGTAACTTAGTTCTCCAACCATGCTCATATCAAATTCTTGTTTCATGCATTCAATGAATTCATGAGAAAGAGAGTCAATTGGAGAGCCGAAGATAATGTCATCTACATATATCTGTGCTATGGAGATGGTTTCTTCAGTACATCTTATGAATAAAGTTTTGTCGGTACCACCTCTAGAGAAATCACGTTTCATGAGGTAAGCAGTCAGTCAATCATACCAAGCCCTAGAAGCCTATTTCATACCATACAATGCTTTATTCAGTTTAAAGACATAATGAGGAAACTTAGGGTCAATGAACCCTTTAGGTTGTTTGACATAAACTTCTTCTTGAAGTATTCCATTCAAGAAGACACTCTTGATATCCATTTGATAAAGCTTGAAACCTAAGGTGCAAGCTACAGCAAGAAGAATACGAATAGATTCAAGACATACAACAGGAGCAAAGGCAAAGTCAACGCCTTCAACCTTAGCGTATCCTTGGGCAACTAACCTGGCCTTATTTCTAACTATGGTACTTTTATCATCGGTTTTATTCTTATATATCCACTTGGTACCTATTACGTTGCAATTGTCAAGCCTAGGGACTAAATACCACACATTTTTTCTCACGAACTGGTTTAACTCCTCATGCCTATTATTCACCCAACATTCATCTCTAAGGGCTTCATCCACCTTCTTAGGCTCTATCTAGGATACATAGCTAGTATAAGTCAGGTTGTTCAACATCCACTTGCCCTCATTCCTTCATCTAAATCCCCAATAATATCATCTTTAGGATGATTAGACTTGACTCTAGATGACAGTTCCCTAGGAGGTATGGATTTGTTAATAGGCAACTGCTCCTTATCAGGAGTGTCTAAACCTTTACTCTTTGGGGATTCTGGAATTCATTGTTCTTTAGATTCAGTTATTGTTTCAAGATCAACACTCAAATTATCCAACTCATCCCCATTCTCCACACTCTCCTCCTCACTGAAGGCATCATCAATCACAACATTCATCGACTTCATAACCACACGAGTACGTGAATTATATACATGATAAGCACGATTGTTCCTAGAGTATCCTAGAAATATTCACTCATCACTCTTTGAATCAAATTTGCCCAAATTCTCTCTATCTCTCAGAATATAGCACTTGCTGCCAAACACAAAAGTATTTTATAGTAGGCTTGTTACCCTTCCAGATCTCATAAGGGGTACCATCAATTTTAGATCTAAGGTATACACGGTTCACTATGTGGCATGCAGTGGACTTCACCCCAGAAATGCAATGCTAGTTCTTTGTTGTGAAGCATGAAGCCATTTCTTGAAGAACACAATTCTTCCTCTCGACTACCCCATTTTGTTGTGGAGTGATCGGTGAAGAGAGCTTATGCTGAATTCCCTCCTATATACAGAATTTGTCAAGGTTCCAGTTTTCAAACTCTTTCCCATGATCACTTCGAACTCTAGATATGGTGAGATTTTGTTCATTACAAAGCTTCTTGCACAGGGATTTGAAAAGACTTGGTGCTTTAGATTTTTCTCTCAACAATTCAATCCATGTATTATGTATACCTAGAGTAATCATCCACCACATCTAATATGTAATGCTTACCTCCTAGACTCTCAGTCCTAGATGGTCCCATTAAGTTTATATGGAGAAGTTTCTAAAGGCCTGTTTGTCAAAATTTTAAAAGTTTGTTTATGATCGACTCTAAGTTGTTTACCTTGTTGACATGGTCCACAGACACCATTTTCAATTCGTTCAATTTTAGGTTACCCATCAACATGTTCCTTTTTTGCCAATTTTGACAAACTCTTATAGTTCAGGTGAGCAAGTCTTTTATGCCAAAGTTCAGTTACATCGATTTTAGCGCTGCTACACACATAGTTGGAGTTTGGGAGAACTCCATAACAATTGTTAGAGGTTCTAACACCTTCAAGGACTACATCACCCGAAGGATCATACACAATACACCTTTTTCTGGACAAAACTAACCTCATAGTCAGCATCGCATATCTAACTAATGCTCAACAAATTAGATTTCAAACCTTCCACATAGAGCACGTTAGATACAGCAGATAGTCCAGATATATTGACGGTATATTTACCATGGATAAGTGCAGTAGCCTCGTCTCCAAAGTAACCATACGGCCATTATTGACCAGACCCGTCCCGAATCACCCTAGTGGACTCGACACGTGTCGTGCGCCGATGGTAGATACCAGTTAAGTGCCGGACCCACCACCAAGGCAACATTGACTTGCTTGACCGTGACGTAATTTAATAAAAAAATTGACAAAGTTTCCTCTGAAATATGAACTATTCTCAATCCTGTAACCATAAAAATTTCCCAAACGCCAAAATACAAACATCATAACATCAATCACTCGAACCACCAAAAACATCTACATCATTATGCATCATAACTGCTTCTCAAAAAGATAATAGTAAAGCAGTTTAATTTACAATATTTCATCATGACAGTGTACAAATAAGTACAAAATTCCCCAAATATGATGCAAATGTGTTACTTGATGATTATACAATTTTAAGCAAAAGAACCCACAATTGGTGGTGGTCGTGGCTGCAAAATTATCAATATAACCTTCACCACGACTCAATCAACTGCCTCCTATAAGGAAAAAGTTAAGAAAATATATGAGATAATAATCCCAGTGAGTAGAGTATTTAAAAGATGGTTATACTAGCCTTTATGTATATATATACATTTATATACTAATGAAATTGATATTTCACTTATCCTGGTATACTCATTATTCTTGATATTCGTGTCATAACATCGTATAAAATGAAAATACTGAAGCTAAATCATAAATTAGGCTCAAGTTGCTATCTAAAATGATAACAATTGGTACAACCAGATGAGCAAGTACACTAGTCGAATTCAGGAAACTTTTACCATAATCTGAAGTCAATAAGCTGAACTGTAAGCTAAGAAATGTAAGCTAAAAGCTACTAATCCGACTATATACTGTATAAGCACGTCAAAATATACCCCATGTAATCATTTACTGCTGATCTGAAAACTATAAAGTCATATGCACATAAATTGACTGATCAAGACTTATGTACACGGCTTTAGTCCCTCAGTGCACAAAGTGGTAACAACATAATCGTCCTTATACACGGCTGTAGCCCCTCAGTACATAATAGGTACTCTTACACACGGCCGTAGCCCCTCAGTGGATAAGAGTTACCTTCACACACAGCTGTAGCCCCTCAGTGTATAGGAGTCAAATATTCGACTCTAGTACACGGCCGTAGCCCCTCAGTGCACTAGAGTAAGATAACCTCGTCGGATATTGTCTAATGGTTTCAAAATAATCATGCTCATTTACTAATTTCTCGAAAATAAGACATTTCATGTAATTAATATGATTCTCAAAATGAAATTGAAAATCATGTCAACAATCATATTAAGTAAACATAATTATAAGCTTATAAATTCAAATTCTTCTTTTTGAAAAAGTAGGTTCTCCACTCACAGATATAGGCTGGACTAACGGGGCTGGTATGCTGTGCCCACGTCCAAATCCCCTCCTGAAATGATCACATACAAGCCATATAAATTTCATCCATATTAAGTTGCAAGAGAATTCTCGTTAATAACTCATACCTAACTTCAAAGAGAAATATATATATCCCTCAATAATCAAGAAGCTGATACTTAATATTTCCATCTCATTTGGCTAACCCAAATATACATTCACTTAATCTTTCAAATTACTCTATTTCCTTAATTCATTAATACTAACTTTTTTTTCCAGGCTGCCCCGACAAGATTCAACCAGATTTTTTTGACAATACTCATCCACATTCCTCATTTCAGATTTCTTTTAACTAAATACACAAATCTTATCAAAAATCCTTTCTTGAAATCTCAATATTCATCCAAACTAAGAACTTAAGCACAAAATAAGTTATTTTCAACCAATCTAACTTAATATCATGAAATAATCACAAAGAAAGTGATAAGAATGCTAATTTTCCCAATTTTCGGATCAAGCCACAAACCCTAGTATCAAAATATCATTTCTTCCAACCCACTAAAATAATTAGCTCAAAATGCTCAAATAATTAGTTTCCTTATCATATTTTTTTCAAGTATAAGCTATAAATTAAAAACCCTAAATCTTTACCACAAAAATCAACAAAAATATATTTTCGAATTACCTCAAAATAGAAGAAGAACTTGAGAAACCAAATTCCAAACTTGATGGAAGCTTCCTTCTTTTTCTTCTCCTTTCTTTTTCCCTTTTTCTTCTTCCCTTTTCTCTTCTTTTCTTCTCTTTTCTCGGTCTCTTTCCTTCTCTGTCGGGTTCTATTTTTCTACTTTGTGTGTGTGTGTGTGAAATTGAATGAGAAATGGGTTTTTAAATTGTCAACATAGAGGACATCTGCACAAGAGGTCCTTCTTCTTCCAAACAAATTAACTTTAGGTCTTTTACTTCCAAAACTAAAATAAATAATTCCCTAACTTCAAATATAACCCATCTTAACCATTAATATATTAACCATTGCAAAATAACCCCAAGAAAATAATTTATTTCAATTTAGTCCTTATTTGACTTTGACTTTGACAATTCCACTTTTGACTATTGACTAGAAAAATTGGGTTGTAACAATTATAGTCTTCAAGAGTAGAGTGTTCCTTATTACCACACATGCCTAGAGCACGCACTATCAAGGTACCATATGGTGTTATTTTGAGCCTTAAAAGCAACGTGGGCAACACGGCAAATGAGTCTTTCATCACCCCTAATGAGATCACTTTTCTTAATCCTAACCTTCCTAGAGGTTGGGGTACACCTAGTTAATTTTGTCATCATCTCAGTTAGGTGACTAACCTGATTTGAAAGAAATTGAACTTGACTAGGCATGTCCTGACTCCTTCTATTCACAAGCTTTTGACACGTCGGCCTAGTGTGTCCTAAAACACCGTAGTAATGACAAGTAGGTATAAACCTAGGTTCTAGACCACTAGAACGTTGATATTGATTCTTAAGTACGATGATCCTGCGAGTTCTAGAAGTCTTCTATCCTATGACCCCCTTACCCTTGGGTTCAGGATTAACCGTCTTACATGATTTTTCAGAGGCTGAACAAAGGTGGTCTTAGATGAACTTGCGGCATTGTCATCACTCTTAACATATCCTAGACCTCGTCTATCGCCAACTGGCTTAGTCATCCCCAACATGCTATCAAGTTTCTTAGTCCTACTCGAGAAGGCCCTGAGTATTGGATTTTTCAAGGTCACTCGTTAAGGCCTTAAAAGATCTTCCAATTTCTCATTGACGCATTTCATCTTACTATGAATTTTGGACGAGTCCTGAAGATCACTTGCAAGTCTCTCTGTCATTCACTCAAGCTCATCCACCTTCTTCAACCTGGTTTTATTGACTTTCTTAATCTTAAGACTCTCCTTAAACAACTATTGGTAAGCCTCATGAATATCAGTCTCATCCTCAAAATCTTAGTCACAATTCTCATTATGTTCTTCTCCTTCAGTATTCTCACTCTCCTTATCTGATTCAGACTTAACCATGAAGGCCACATAGTTCCTTTCATCCTCACTACTTAACGACTCACTTTGTTCACTAGTGTTTGATTCATCATTGATTAGTGAAATCATCAATCCGGCCTTTACCTTTCATTAGGTTCTACTTATAGCTAGGACATTCATTCCTATAGTATCCAAAACCTTGACATTCATGACATCTAACCGACTAGGTTTTATTACTGGAGTTCTTACCACTAACCTGAACTCTCTTGTCGTTCTGGAATTTTCTAGGTGGACTCTTTTTCCTTGCTTACGATTTTTTCTTATTTCTAAGGACTTTTTGAAACTTCTTAACAAAGTATGCTATCTCTTCATCCCTAAGCTACTCAATATCAGTTGACTCCGACTCCTCTTCCTTCACAAACTTTAAGGCAGTGGACTTGTTTTTCTTGGGCTGTGATATGGTGAGTTCATAGGTTTTGAAGGAATCCTACAAGTTCTTCTATCTTAACCTTGTCTAGATAGGACTTTCCTCAATTGTAGTAACGTTAAGTTTGAACCTCTCAGGTCCCTATCTAAGTACCATGCGAACAATTTTAGACTCAATAATCCTTTCACCTAGGTTAAAGCTTGAGTTTACTATGTCATTCAGTTTTACATAAAATTCATCAAACAAGTCGTCGTCCATCATCCTTATTTCTTCAAACCTCAGAATCAACATTTGGAATTTGGAATTCTTAATAGTTTTGGTACCCGAGTTGGAAGCGGTGGATTGCGTTATCTCTCTAGTTAGACCCAAGTTTCTTTCCCTTATTATAAGAGGCGTAGCTGTTGCAAATAAAAACCCTTGTTTGGGCTCCATTAAAATCAAATTTTGGGAAAAATGTAGTTTGGAATACTGATTTTTTGAAGAATGTGTAGTTAAAAAAGAAGGAATTTTTTTGGATTTATGTGTAATATTATTTTATTAGAGAATGTGTGGTTGAAAGGAAAGAGAGAAAAATGCATTTTGAATAAATGGAGCCCAAATAGGGGCTAAATAAAATGGAAAACCTATGTCGTACATATAAATCTTTGTAAAAATCGTACAGTGCATTTTCGTTATTGAACTTCACACCCACCTGGGGAACACTTGAAGAACACTCGTATTATCTTTGCCTAAAATTTAATCACCTAGTATGTTCATATATAACATTCTAATTATCGGATTCCACCAAAATACGGTTATCCACATTTTGCAAACTTTCTTTCCTTGCGACATAGAACCAATTACAACACTAGAACAAAATTCCGTAAACTAATTTTCAACTGATGCAAGATGAATAATCATTGTCATTTCTCATCTACATACGAAGAAAAAAAATTCAGGTTTGGGCAACATTTACAATAAGCTAACAATGATAACCGAAGAAAGAGCTTAACAAGAATAAGATGCAAACTAATTTCTCATCTTTGGAGCGTAGTACTATAGTGCCACATGAAGGGAGAAAGATTACAAATTTTCGTGACAAGGATCCTTTAACACATTGCATTTACTGCATAATCAGAAACTACAAAAGCAAACCATTATAGAAAAAGGAAGTTATCGTTGTCTGTCACCATCTTCGAGCGAATGATGATGGGTCGGGTGGAAATGTGGTTTTGGAATGAACCCGCGACGTCAACTTTAGCTGGATTGGTTGGTGGAAGTCTTAGCCGGATGTCGGATGGTGGCACCGAAGAATATGGTTTGGTTGATCGCGGCTGAAGGTTTCTCAAAATTTGGGGGAAAAGATATGGCACCTAATTGAAAATGAAAAAGGTTTGGGCCGATTTTGCATACCACTCATATCCATCTTTTTTAAACAAATGCCACATTATTTTGTAAGAAAGGAGTGTAAACCAATAGCGTACAAATAGCAAAATTCTAAAAAAAAAAATCTGTTTAGCAAGAAAAAAGATATTGGAAACGTGAGCTAGTACGGTGAAATAACAAAACAATTATTAAACCATACAACCGACCTGAGTGCATTTCATTCAGAAGCTTGGACGAACTATTTAAAATTTTTATGAGTTGGTTTAAAAAAATAATGATCCTCTCTATCCTCTCTATCCGGATGACAAGTCAATGTCGTGTTGTTTTGAAGTGCTTGGAATTATGTGGATCAATTAAAAGAGAAAACCGTCCGTATATACAATTCGAAAGAAATTTTCGATTCTGCGCATCATGGTCGGATGATTTTGTCAAACTTTCAGGGTTAAATTCCATTGTTTAGAGTCCGTTTTACTGTTTTTCTATTTTGAGTTAGTTTAATTTAAGGGTGTTTTCGATATGTTCGCATTATTTTAGTTTTACTCAGAAAAGTTTGATAGTTTTCTACACTATTTGTAAATTGTCTACAGAATCGGGTCTACTTTAGACAAAGATTTTTGAGTCCACCGATCTAAGGCTTTGTTCATTGTACAAAGAACAACATACTATTTCAGAAATTAATTATAAGGTGGCATTTTCACTTTCAATCTTGTTCTGAATTGAACAATAAAAAACTTATCAAAGATTTCAAATGTTTGCAGTGTTCAGACATTCTACAATTGAGAAATCAATGTGTCGAGGTTAATTATATGAAACCTTTCTTGGGGTTCGTATGACATCTTGTATGGGTTCCACGTCTCCTACAACAGGGTTACATCAGCTAGTACCACATCTTCGGCGCAAAAATCAAGTTTTGTTTTCTTGTTCTAGTTTCTTTATTTTTCCTTGAGTATTCATCCCGTTCTTTGAGTCGTTTACATCGAAAAATGCGCCGAGAACATTCAAGAATTGATTTGTACACCAATGTATTTTCATTTTTTTTTCTTTTACTTAGTTTTTTGCCATGTGATTGATCTAAAGTAAGAGCAAAGAGAATTCAAGAAAAAGCAACAAAAATTCAAGAAAATCAAACGTTGTCCTGAATTCACGTGGTGTTATTTTTCAAGAATCTTAATCTTTATTACTATTTGACAAATATATCATCCTTGGGAAACAAACTTGTTTTTTATTATATTATTAGCCATTTACCACCTTCATCAATTTCAACAATCCTATTTTTGATATCAATAAGTATCATATTCTACGCAATTATAGAAACTTTTTCTTTTTTTTTTTTGGTTAAGGTAAGTGGATTATAACCAAAAGTAAATCATGTACAAAAGCACAGGGGCATACCCCAGACCATAGAAACTATGCGGAGGACAGGTCCCCCTACATAGACAAAACAACGACAAAAAACTAGAAGATTATCCCTCTAGGTAGTACAAGAAAAGATTCCAACGTCCAAACCCAAAGAGCGTTGAATCCACTTATTTTCCATAGTGAGATCCACATTACAAAGTGTATTAAACTTAGAAAAAAATGCAAACATAATATCATTGAAAACCAAGCTAGCGTGCCTAGACGAGTGAAGTATATAGAAACTTTATATTATCAACAAGTATATTTTATATATTTTCAGAGTATAATGAATACATATCATCATTTACTATATACATTGCAAAGATATCTTCTTTAATTTTTCTTTCGTAGAAATGCTATTGAATGTTTGGTTTCATCATGATATTTGAGATCCTCAATACATGAGATAGTTACATAACTATCATGGATTTCATATTTTCAATCAATATCATTTGATGCCCAATACATAGACTAAACAATGTATTCAGCTGTCAATATATACACTACATGATATACTTATTGCTTTTTATAGAGCAAGAATACACAAATCTAGTAACTAATTGTGCTCGATTAACTCTCATCTTTAACCTACATTTGTATATATATATATTCTAATAATAAGTTATTCTCTCAATAACAAAAAAATAAAATAAAATAAAATAACTTATAGCAATACCATTCCAGTATCATAATACCCTTTCTAAGTATAACATATCCTACGGACTAGATCCATGACATGACAACTGTTAGGAAAAGTATAAATCATAGAATACTTTTAACTCCTAATCGTATTAGATATGGTTTTCAAGATATTTATTTGTACACTTATGGAGTCTTTGGACATTTATTAAAACTCATATGGTTGCTTCCGATATTGGAGTACATTGACCTAGAAATTCCATAGTTAAAAATATTCTAGAATCTTTATAATGTACAACTCTTATGACAAAGTAAGAAAACCAAAATAATCTTTTTAACATAAAATGTACAATTTTCTAAACCAATGTACTTCGTCTCAAAGATTGATGACAATTATTTCAAAATAGTCTCTATATGCTCATTCTCATGCTTAGTCAATCCAGTACCATCAACATCAAAATTAGAATTACAACATACCATTAGAATTTTACAAAAATACGGTGATTTTCATCCATATAATCAAATTTGTACAAGAGTTAAACCTTGATACAAAATCAATTACCATTGCTAAGATGATTGTATTAGGTCGTGTGTATAACTATAAAGTAATCAAAATACTGAAAGGCTACATGAATTTTACGAGTCGAATCGCATGGTTCACTTCATTCAATTCTCATTTGAAAATAAAATACATTCTGTAGGTCTATTTTATGTAACTTAAGTTTAAACACACTATTATGGCAAGCATAAGCATATAGACTGTATCTGATTGTCATAAAAAAAATTATCTATCTCAATACACTTAGGGTCCGTTTGATTGGAATGGTGGAAAATGGGTAGAAAGGAAATGGATTCCAGAGAATTGAATTGTCTGGAATTGTTTTACCGGGAATTGAATTACAGGTGTTTGATTGATATAATTTTCCACATTTTTATTATAATACATTTGGCTTCTTTTTTTTATGCAAATTGTCAATTAAATGGATAAATTTTTTTTACCATTGGAGACAAAATATGTTTAGATTGCCATAAAAAAATAAAAAATTATTTTTTATTTTTACATTTGACTCTGTTTTGCATGGAATTTGTCAATTAAATGGATAATTTTTTTTACACTTTATCTTAGAATTTGTTTCTATTGCTAAAAAAAAGAGGTGGAAACAAATTCCCACCATATAACAAGGAATTGAATTCCACGGAATCACGCTTCAAGTGACTTTGGAATTGGGTGGAAACCAATTCCATGGAAAAAAACGCTATTAAACAGCGCAAAAGTGGATGTTGAAATTCGATTCCAACTTCCTGAGAAAATTTTCGCCAATCAAACGGAGGCTTATATTAGAGTATAACCTTTTTAAAAAATACGTTTTATTAAATCAACTCTTATGTATTTAAACTGATTCGCCAATACACATAATATTAATTTCACTAATATTCTTTAGTTCGAACTATCTATGAGGGTATCAAGATTTGGATATTTATAGATGAAGAATAAGAAATCTTTACAAAACATTTCTCCCTTACTCAGAAAAATGTCAAATGTCAAATTTTCACTTATGAAGAAGTATCATTTGGACTGTTATGTATATTTCATAAAGAAACATTTCATTTTTAATAGGCTCATGTTCCCAGACTCATTATCGAAAACTTATATAGTCGTTTACGAGTCTAATACAACCCATTTGATAACTACATGTCCAAAGTTTATATATTCTAAAGGTACTAATATTGAGATAACTCCATTTAAGTGACACGTTGTAGGTAACCAACACTCTTCCCAAAAATAAATACGTAAATTGGACTGCATTAGCTCAAGCTGCATCATATTCAGTAATATTTCGTTCTTCTACCCAATAGATCATATAATTATTAGTGATCAAGGAATAACTAATTCAATAAGATTTTCTCTTTCGTTACCTAGATCATTGAACTCTTGTTGTGATAGAAATTTATGCTCTCAAACAGTTCTTAAAGTCTTTACATCCGTAATTTGATTTTCTACTCCACTTCAGAAAATTCTAAATTAGTGCAAGATTTTCAACTTATGAAAAGTAGAGGCACGACTAAAATATGTGAATCCATCTATAAATCTAATGAAAAATGAGGTTCCATCTCTATCTCTCTTAATCATAACCCACTAAGAAATTCATATGAATTTACTCTATGAAAGTTCAGCTCTAACAACTTTAGATGGTTTCTCAACTTAAAAACTCAAACAATTGCACAAATATCCAGAACCATAATTAACATCATCATTGTGAGTACAAACTGAACTACCACGTATAAGTTCAAATTAGAGACCACTCTTAAAAGAAGAACAATTGAGATCAAGTTCAGTGGAATTTTTGATACTATCTTAATATCAAATAGGAGGTCAGATTCTCCACTTGCAAAAAAGTAAGTTACATGTACTAGTCATACAAACCTCCATTTCGTTGTCATTATTTGAATATATCTATTTTGTATCAAGTTTTACTTGACATTAAACTAAAGACATTTCTTGATTACATATAAAGTGAGTTTCTAATTCTTTATTCCACTGTCCACACAAGATCCAATATGTATAGTGTTCACACATAAACAACACTAAGAGAAATATATTCAAGTACTATGTCCTTTAGCTTATCCACTTTCTAGCTAAGGGATTTTAACTTTATAGTTGAAGCACTTGAACTTTTATAATATTGATTTTCTGCCAAAATCACTTTCAAGCACTTACAATTTTTTATATTCTTCTTGATCCCTTTTCCATTCTCCTTATCTATCAAGCATTTGTTCTAACTTATTTATTACTTAAGACTCAAAGTCTCAAACCAATTAGAACATTGCTACATAAGAATATCCCCTAAACTTAGCAACGTCAAGTCACACATTTTTTAACTCACACAGCGGGTAGTGTCAATAATAAAATTGACATTTCAATTTGTAAGTTGCATTGACCTTCAAAATTCCCAACTATTGAAAAGAGATTAGTTTGAACTTACTACTTATCTGAAAAAAATTGTGACCAACTAAAAATGTTAACACTATATTAACCACCTTATCTGAAAAAAATTGTGACCAACTAAAAATGTGTCGAGGATCGAAAAAAGCATAAAACTGGCCAATAGGTTGTTCTGGTAGTCCATGCGGTCGCATGGACTAACCCGAGCCAATAGTGGCTAGAGTAAGTTGTTCCATGTGATCCCATGGATTGGCACCATGCGGCCGCATGGTGTAAAATTTAAAAAAAAAAAAAAAAATTGGCCACGTCTTTAAAAGATAGCCGGGACACCCATCCCTCAATTACGACATTTCTCAACACGGCAAAACTCGAAAAACTCCCGCACTCTTCTTGCTTCTCACGTACACATGGCCACAACCCACTTCTCGACACATTCATCAACCACATCCTTCATCCATCCCAAACTCTGATACATCATGATATGATTTTGACTTCTCCTCTTCTATTCTCCCTTCTCTCCTTGGTTTGTTTCAATTTATTTCGACTCAAATTCTTGCTTGATTAAGGAGAATGGGCCTATGGATTAATGGGTGAGTGTTATGTGTTACAACTTTTGGCTTTGATTCAATACTCAATCATTCTCCCATTGTGAAGAAATTTCTAAATGTTCACTAGAAGGTCAATTGAGGATACTTAAATTTAGAAAGATTTTAAAAATCCAACACAATCTCAATTCAAGACACTTCATTCTTATGGAATTTGTGAAAATCTATTCAAATTCACGAAATTCATTAGGATTTATTATCTTTTAAAATCTGACACTTAGATATGTATACCCGAGTTCAAGCATCATAGGTAAACTCTATGCGTTTTGAATCAAGTCTTGTAAATGAGAACCAAGGGGGTTGTCCTCAAAATGGTGAAATTTAAAAAGAAATCCATCCAAATCTATTAAAATTCATCTATTACTAAAATCCATTAGTTATTAAGGATAGCTAGATTTTAAAGGATTTCATTAAAATTCATTAAAATCTCGGTTCAGAACACCTAAATTTTAATGGATTTCTTTGAAATCTCAATTGGGGAAAATCTATCAGATTCTCAGTTGAACGATTAAGGTGCCAATTGATCGCTGGGCTGTTCTATTAAGCACACACATGCACACAAATTGAAACAACTAAGCAAATACTGAAATATAAATAACAAAAACGTGTTTTTTTTTTCAAAAAAACACACAAAAACAGTAAACAGCGAATAAGAAACAGGCAATCACATGTCAATTTCGATGAATAACAAACAAGTAGTGCATAATTCAATACAAGTACTGAATTCTTAAATTTGTCCTACAAATTCGACCACCCCCCAAACTTATACAAAACATTGCCCTCAATGTGCCGTGTAAGATTGAATACATAATTTGAAGGATAATGTTTATACAAAACAAAATGTGGGAGGTTCATAAAGACTCACCTAATCAGGACGGAGGTGGTGGTGAAGACGGTGGAAGGAAGCTCGGTCTAGTTGTATCATTTGCTGTGACGGAGGTAGTCAGGCCAAAATCTCTTGAAGTAGAACGGACTGCCCCCTCACCTCAGTCTCAATCACGTTAGCGCGTAGCTGGAGACTATCCATTCGGCCTGAGTACAAGCTGAGTATGTCACTCATGTGTCGAAAATCCTCCTCGATGCGAGGGTCTCCCTATGCGAGCTCACCGCAAGCGTGGGTGGTGTCCACGCGCTCGCATACTCGCTACATCTCTGTGCTCATAACACCAAAGGCCTGCTGCTGGAGGCCTGAACATCACGGCTAGATCCCGTCATAGTGGCAAACATCTGCTGTAGAAGCTGTGTGCCAACATCACAGGGTGGTGGTGGCACCGATCCTTATACAATATTGAGCTTTACGGGACCTCAACACAACCCACAAGTTTGAGTTTACAATTTGAAACATTTCTCTCAATAAATGATATCTTCAAATTTGAGTACAATGAGTGAAAAATAGGCTAACACTTTAATGGGTGACAATGAATGAAACTCAAGTGTTAGGTGAGAAAAGCTTTGATAAAATGATTTTCAAATGTTGAATCAATCAATAGTTTTTAAAGAATAAATATATTGATAAAGATGAGTAAAGAGTATCTCACTTTAGCTCTTGGAAGTGTTGTATTGAATGCAAAGTGAGTTGGTATTTATAGTTAAAAAATCATCAAAAATTCTGCCCAACGTCCGCGTCTACCAGGTGCACAACTAGCTGTTGGGTTAGAAAAATCAAAACGATCATATTTTTTACCGTCGGGAAGTTCGGTTCAACCGGACGTCCATTAGACCAGATTTTTGTCAAATTCTCTCTCTTGTATTGTTTTAAAAGGTGTAATCTTTTGAGGGATATTTTCAACTCTATTTTTCAAGGTACACATTATTAAAAATTGCAAACTATAAAATCGAACTAGAGACATCTCGTAAGAATTGCAAGCTCTAACCAACTCAACTAAAAAAAGATGTTTGAAAATGAAATGAAATAACACTTATATAAGCTAAAACAATTATCTATTGTCAAAAAAAAAAAAAAAAAAGTTCCCAGCAGATCCAACACGGGCGATCGCAGGACTCGCAGGGTGCTGGGTCTACCCCTGGCTTAAGGGATATCTTGATGCATACCAGAGACTTGAGGATCTAGATACGCAGTTTCTTGATTACGAGTATACAAAAGAAGCTTCACTCAAGGCTTTTAATTCGAATGACGGTGGATATATACAATTTCACTAGAGGGTCAACGTGGTGATTCTACTATGTCTGATGGAGGAAGTCGTATGCAAAGGTGCTCGAAGAGGCAGAGAAGTCCTTTTCAGAATGTTGTTGGCACAACAATAACCACAACACCACCCCACACTAAACTCCCGTAGCGACGTACGCTCTAGTCGCTGGTGCGCTGCAATGGGTTTGTGATGGTTGTTTTGGTGATGGATTTGTGGTTTGTGGTTGTTTTTGTGGTGGTTTCATGTTTTTTTTTTGTGGTATTTTGTTGTTGTGGTGGTAGTGGTCACATGTGGTGAGAAATACACTAGTGGTCTGGTGCCGGGATGTTTGGTAATGCCGCGACCTGGCAGCGATGAAGGTGCCGGAGTTTGGTATGGGGTGGTGTTGTGGCATTAGCATTCTGAAAAGGACTTCTCTGCCTGTTCGAGCAGCTTTGCATACGACTCCCTCCATCAGACATAGTAGAATCATCATGTTGACCCTCTAGTGAAATTGTATGGATCCACCCTCATTCGAATTAAAAGCCTTGAGTGAAGCTTCTTTCGTATACTCGCAATCAAGAAATTGCATATCTACATCCTCAAGTCTCTGGTATGCATCAAGATATCCCTTAAGCCAGGGATAGATACCTTCCATTGTAAAAAACTAGTAAGTATGGAATGATGCACCTATAAAGGATGTTATTCCAAATAAACTTGAAAGCATTGGCTTGAGTGATATTTGCAAAAGGCCTACTTGCTGAAGTAGTCAATGTTAAAAATCACATGGCAAAATTGAGATAGATCATGGTAAAATGACAACTTCGGGAAATGAATTGGTATTGACCTAAAGTTGATATCAAGATAACTTCATTATTAAAACTTGAGCTTCATTCATTGACACTACCTTGCAATAAAATCCTTTATACCCCACCTCCTCTCTCAAATTTTCCATTTCCTTATTTAATATATATTATTATGTTAACAATAATATCAAACTATGGAATCGAACCAGAGACATCTCATAAGAATTGCAAGCTCTAACCAACTCAACTAAAAAAAGATGTTTGAAAATGAAATGAAATAACAGTTATATAAGCTAAAAAAGTTATCTATTGTAAAAAAAAAAAAAAAAAAAAGAAGAAGTTCCTAGCGGATCCAACACGAGCAGCCACAGGGCTAGCGGGATGTTGGGTTTGCCCCTGGCTTAAGGGATATCTTGATGCATACCAGAGACTTGAGAATAGATATGCAGTTTCTTGATTGAGAGTATACGAAAGAAGCTTCACTCAAGGCTTTTAATTCGAACGAGGGTGGATATATAATTTCACTAGAGGGTCAACGTGGTGATTTTACTATGTCTGATGGAGAAAGTCGTATGTAAAGCTGCTCGAAGAGGCAGGGAAGTCCTTTTCAAAATGCTGTTGCCACAACAATAACCACAACACCACCCCACACCAAACTCCGACACCTTCATCGCTGCTAGGTCGCGGCATCACCAAACATCCCGACACTAGACCACTAGTGCATTTCACACCACGTGAGTGGCACCACCACCACCACCACAACAGCAAAATACCACAAAACAACCACGAACCACAAATCCATTGCAAAAACAACCATCACAAACCCATTGCAGCGCACAGCGACCATACGCACAACTAGTGAATTAAAGTTGTCTTGTGTTATTAGTGCTTAAAATCAGTTTATTTTTCTTGTGTTATTAGTGATTAAAATCTGCTTTCCAATTCTGTCATATAGGGAGCCGAAGATCTGGTGGTCCCTCCATCAACGAGACACTTTGTTCACTGAGTTGTACCGGATACCATGTTGTTTGTAGTTGAGATCATTGATGTTTGTAGTTGTGGAATTACTAATTCTGGCAAGTATGCAGTACATACACTTCTCTAAGTTTCTCTTCGCAAGAAATATGACTGAAGCTGTCCAAACTCTAATGGGTCTTCATTATGCATATGCACATATAAGGAGTCAAACTCTGCTGTGGTGACTCTACCTAATGTTGGCAAAGCTTATTTCATTACCCATTAAGAAGAACGTCGACCTCTTCTTCGTGTTTCAAAACAAACATCTCCTAAATCCACAGATCTTGTAGCTAATACGAAAACTCACGTGACAAACCAACACATCTCACTTAAATACACATATACATTGGCCTATAGTGCTGCTCCAGAAACTACTACACTCACCTAAGGTGGTCAGATGAGCATCAAAATCTGGCAAGTATGATCAAAGCACTACTCCATCATCATCAAGTTCAATCCAAGATTTTGGTCTACAATAAAGAACGTTTGTGGCTTCTAAAAAATGAGGCCAATGTTTTTTCCTAAGTGGGCTGACTCCAGTGTCTATCAGTGTCCTTCAATGAAAGCCAATGTTTCCAACACTATTTATGACAATAATGAACAGAACGTATTGATTCCTAGTGGGGATATCAAGTGTTTCAACTGCTTGGGATCGGGGCACATTGCTTCTCAAAGCCCAAACCGACAAGCCATGATCTTGAATGCTAATGGGGAAGTGGTAAGTGACAGTGATGGAGACATAGACCTCATACTATTCGGATGAGGAGGTGGTGGTGGTGGTGGTGGTAAAGGGATGGAGAGTATGGTGTTCCTAGTTGTCGTGAGGTGGTGGTGGTGGTTCTGGTGACGGTGGTTTGGCAGCAGTGGTGGTGGTTTTGGTGTGCCAAAGGCCGCAAGTGTTGGTGGTGGTCACCAATTATATTGGTCGACTGTGACCATTAAATTGGTTAATTTGGTGGTGGTGTTGTGGTGGCAGTCGTGCTAGGTTAGTGTTGTGACCAAGTATTGGTGGTGGTCACCAATTATAGTTGAAGCACTTGAACCTTTATATTATTGATTTTCTGCCAAAATCACTTTCAAGGACTTACGATTTTTTATATTCTTCTTGATCCCTTTTCCATTCTCCATATCTATCAAGCATTTGTTCTAACTTATTTATTACTTAAGACTCGAAGTCTCATACCAATTAGAACATTGCTACATAAGAATGTCCCCTAAACTTAATAACATCAAGTCACACATTTTTTAACTCACACAGCGGGTAGTGTCAACAATAAAATTGACATTTCAATTTGTAAGTTGCATTGACCTTCAAAATTCCCAACTATTGAGAGGAGATTAGTTGGAACTTACTACTTATCTGAAAAAAATTGTGACCAACTAAAAATGTTAACACTATATTAACTACCTTAGTTCAATCACATTAGAGAGAAAGATCATCTATAACCAAACATAATAATTCAAATGCTCAATTACTATAATCTTTCTTTTTTAAGACTTGACAAAGATCTTGATCTTTTTCTCTAGAGTAGTACGACCCACATCAAGTCTACTATTGCATCGTTGATGCTCTCTAAAGCAACACGTTCTTCTATTACACTCAAAATTTTATCATGCCAAATATTATTTTATTTAGCTTATTACCTTTACTTAGTCAACAATTATAGATTTTTTGATGTCATGATCTATCATATTTTAGAGACATTTAATTGTCAATCAAATGCCCATTTATGCACACATACAATTTTGCATTAAAGCATATTATACGTTAGTTCAACATTAGGTGCAGAGTCGAAAGTTCACTATGTTCCTAGTTCATTCGTAATCCTATTATATCATTATCATAAATTTAATTTCTTAACGCAAAATTTCATGAGTTCTAAGCGAAAATTACATTAATTCTTCCAGCTTTAGAATTCTCACTCGGTTGGTGAAATAAATAGTCTTAGGTGAGATTTTCTCTAAATCTTTCAATCACCAAACTATCACTCAACTGACAATCAATAAGTCTAAATAAAAATTTCAATAATTCTACTTACCTTAACAATTAAAAATAATTCATGAACTAACAGATATCATATAATTCAACAAGGCAATTTCATAATGTGCAATGAAAGCATAAATATGCACGTTTATCTAATTATATCATGTATCGTGATACCACAAATTAATTCTTTTAGAAAATAATTATAATTATAATAGAAGAATAAAACTCACATCATTTAAGTTTTATTATACAGATTCTCAACTCCACTTTAATCTCTGTTGCAACACAGTTTCAACAAATGGGAAGTGATATCAAAATTCTCATATTATGCGTATCACTAAAAAATATGTTCCAAAAATATTCACGTGTTCTATTAGGTAATGTTTCTCATCCATTTATTAATTTCAATAAGCACGTAGATTTCAACAAGTTTCATAATCCGTACTTTTCTAGATTTCTCTCTAAGTATACTAAAAGTATGCATAGATCCGGCCATATTTGATCATGCATGAAAATTGGAAATAAGTCACGATGGATTACATAACCTAATCAACGGAGTGTAAGCGTTTATAAAATGTTGTATTTAAAAACTTTCGGAGTATTTTCCATTTTTGAGAGAGAGAGAGAGCATCTCAAAAAGTTAACTCACTTGAAAAATACAACTCAATAAATATTCTTAATTTTATAAAAAAAAATATTTTAAATACTTTTTACCAATTTATTTTAAGTATTAAATAAAAAATTATTTTTGACTATTCAAAAATTAATTTAATTATATCGAAAAAATAAGAATAATTCAGAGACTTCTTTGCAATTTTCAAACTTGTAATTGGGTCCCACATGCACCCTCATGGGAGGGAACAATTGTTGCAAATAATTTTTTCTTAAATAAAATAAAAAAAATACGCCTGCGGACGTTGTGCGTTCATCTTTAAGCCCAAATTTTTTTCATTAAGTTCTTTTGACTATTTCAGGATAAGCACTCATAAAGGGATTAAACGAGTTTCACAAGTGTGTATACATAAAACATACACCCGAAAGCTTACGTAATCTGTATGTCATATGTAGACGACATGTTGATAATGGGCAATAGTCACTAAATAAAGTATAAACACCAAGAGAATGTTAAAGAAACATTTTGATACGAAAGAGTTGGATGTTGCTGATATGATATTAGGGATTAAGATCTCTAAAACATTGGAAAACATTGTACTTTCCCAATTTCACTGCATTGAGAGTATACTTAAAATGTATAATGCAGTTGAGGAAAGTTGAAAAATCTCTATTGACACAAGTTTACACTTAATAAAAATACAGGTAAATGTGTGTCACAACTAATATATTCATAGATTATAGGCAGTTTAATGTATATTACAAACTACACTTGACCGGATCCATTGGTGAAAACGCTCTTCATCCCACTCATTTTTAAACTTTCTATCTCATGTTTCTTTTTCTTCTCTTCTATTAATAAATTTGAGTTTTAACACATCTTCAAATTTAAAAGTTATCGTCTATTCTTTAAACACGTGGCATGTATTAAAATTCTAATTATTTATCTACCATGTAGATGATAATACATAGAATGTATTAAAGATGCTTAATTTGAAGTATGCATTCTTAATGTTTGGACAAAACCACAATATCTAATCTTGTAAACTATTACAATGTACAAAATGTATTAACAATAATTATTGTTATAACTTCGTTTACATGGCTGCCAAGTGGTCTAATAGGGCCAACCTTCGTTTACATGGAAGCTTAGTCTGCATGAATTGCTTTCTCCAAATTCATCTGTGCCAGAACTGCTCGCATCTGCAGGTTTTAATTCTTGTATTTTGATCTAATAACATAATATCATATTTCATTGTCACCATGCAGAATAATCAACCTTGCACTGATACCATTTGTTACGAATTTGATTCCAAGATTATGACAATAATAAAATAAGCAAAAAAAACATCAAGATTTATGTGGAAATCCAATAATTGTAAGGGGAAAAAAATCCATTTTTCAAGCATATCCTCGCCATGTCCACATATTGTTAGGGTAAATCATAGCACAAGATGGAAAAATGTTGCTCCTGTTCCATTAATTGAAATTGTTAGGGCAAAACTGGTTTGTGAGGATTAATTGAAATTGAGAGCTAGCGAAGAGAAGAAAAAACAAAGAGAGAGAAAAAGAGAATCACACTTATAATTCAAAGAGAAAATAGTGAAGTTACTGAAAATAGCCACATGAGAGAAGAAAAGTCGAGAGTTTCTTTGTAAAAGAGAGTGAAATAAAGAGGGTCTTAGTGGAAAACCAACCTTTGATATTGTTGGTCTACAAGGGACATTAAGTATTAGATTGATTTTATACCTGAAGCCATTATTCCAAATTGGCAAACTTATAGAAGTAATCACGAGGATACAAAGGAACTTCAAAGGCAAGTGAAGGAATTGATGAGCAAAGGCTATGTGAGGAAAAGCATGAGTCCATATGCCATACACTTGTACTTGAAAAGGATGGGACTTAAAGAATGTGCATTGACTCAGGGCAATCAGCAACAAACGGTAAAGTATTGTCATCCTATACCTAGGTTAGATAATATGCTTGATGAACTGCATGAATAATGTATATTTAGTAAAATAGATCTTAAAAGTGGATATCATTAAATTAGGATGAAAGAAGGATATTAATGAAAAACTACTATTATGATTAAATATGGATTGTATGAGTGGTTAGTTATGTCACTCAGACTTACTAATGCAACTAGCACTTTCATGAGATTAATGAACCACGTTTTGTGTGCATTTAGGTAAATTCGTAATAGTTTACTTTAATGTTATTCCAGTGTATAGTAAGAACTTAAATGAGTCTATAGAGCATTTGATGTGTGTTCTTGTAGACTTGAAGCAGGAACAACTTTATGCTAAGTTTAAAAAGTGTAAATTTTGCATGGAAAAATTATTATTCTTGGTTATGTTGTTGGTTCAAAGGGTATTAAAATGGATGAGCAGAAAATCAAAGCCATAAAGGAGTGGCCAACACCAA
Organism: Osmanthus fragrans; assembly: GCA_019395295.1. Taxonomy (NCBI): domain Eukaryota; kingdom Viridiplantae; phylum Streptophyta; class Magnoliopsida; order Lamiales; family Oleaceae; genus Osmanthus; species Osmanthus fragrans. Next base: position 14,795,192 of record CM033356.1, read on the forward strand.
AAAGTATAACTAAGGAAGAAGATTTCATTGTTTAGCTAGCTTTTATAGGCACTTTGTTAAAGATTAAAGCACATTTGCCACACCACTCACTAAGATTGTGAAAAAGAGTGTAGGATTCCGTCGGGAGGGCATTGACCAAGAACATGCATTTAATACTATTAAAGATAAATTGTGTTCTGCATCCGTTTTGGCACTACCTAACTTTAAAAAAACTTTTGAGATTGAATGTAATGCCTCTGGTACAGGAATTGGAGCTGTTTTAATGCAGGATAGAAGATTAATAGCTTATTTCAGTGAAAAGCTAAGCGAGGCAGATTTGAATGATCCTATAAATGACAAAGAAGTTTATGCACTTGTTCGGGCTTTGGAGACATGGCAGCACTACCTATATGTAAAGAGTTTGTAATCCATATTGATTATGAGTTATTGAAACATCTAAAGGGTACGCAAGGTGGATGGAATTTATTGAGACATTTCATTATCTCATTCGATATAAACAACGTAAAGAGAACATAATAGTTTGTCCATCTGTTTGTGGGTGACAAGTAGTAGAAAATAATAGTTTGGTTCCCAATTTACCCCACAAAACCTTCAAAAAATGACTAAGGAACTTAATATCTCTATCAGACACAATACTCCTAGGTATCCTATGGAGTTGCACTATTTCTCTAAAGAATAAGTCAGCTATATTCATGGCACTATCTATTTTATGACAAGGAATAAAGTGTGTCATCTTAATAAACTTATCCACTATCACAACTATGGAATCTCTACTCATTTTAATTTTAGACAATCCCAACACAAAGTCCATAGACACATCAACCCAAAGCTCACTAGGAGCATGTAAAGATACAGACATTTTGGTAAAACTTTTAGACTTAGCATTTTCACATTTAATGCAACTATCCAAAATGCAATTAACATCTATTTTCATTTTAGGCCAATAAAAATGTTCACGCAACATACCTCCTAGATAATGCATCAGCTACTATGTTATCTCTAAGTTGTTTATACCGAATGACATGATGAAATGTCTCAATAAATTCCATCCACCTTGCGTACCCTTTAGATGTTTCAATAACTCATAATCAATATGGATTACAAACTCTTTACATATATAGGTAGTGCTGCCATGTCTCCAAATCCCGAACAAGTGCATAAACTTTTTTGTCATATATTCCTCATTCAAATCTACATCGCTTAGCTTTTCACTGAAACAAGCTATTAATCTTCTATCCTGCATTAAAATAGCTCCAATTCCTGTACCAGAGGCATTACATTCAATACCAAAAGTTTTTTTAAAGTTAGGTAGTGCCAAAACGAATGCAGAACACAATCTATCCTTAATAGTATTAAATGCATGTTCTTGTTCAATGCCCTCTCGATGGAATCCTGCACTCTTTTTTACAATCTTAGTGGGTGGTGTGGCCAGTGTGCTAAAATCTTTAACAAAGCGCCTATAAAAGCTAGCTAAACCATGAAATCTTCTTCCTTAGATAAACTTTTTGGTGTTGGCCACTCCTTTATGGCTTTGATTTTTTGCTCATCCATTTTAATACCCTTTGAACCAACAACATAACCAAGAATAATAATTTTTCCATACAAAATTTACACTTTTTAAACTTAGCATAAAGTTGTTCCTGCTTCAATTCTACATGAACACACATCAAATGCTCTATAGACTCATCTAAGTTCTTACTATACACTGGAATATCATTAAAGTAAACTAGTACGAATTTACCTATGAATGCACACAAAACGTGGTTCATTAATCTCATGAAAGTGCTAGTTGTATTAGTAAGTCCAAGTGACATAACTAACCACTCATACAATCCACATTTAATCATAATAGTAGTTTTTCATTAATTTCCTTCTTTCATCCTAATTTAGTGATATCCACTTTTAAGATATATTTTACTAAATGTACATTATCCATGCAATTCATCAAGCATATTATAGAACCTAGGAATAGGACGACAATACTTTACCATATGTTGTTGATTGCCCTGAGTCAATGCACATTCTTTATGTCCCATCCTTTTCAGGTACAAGTGTATGGCATATGGACTCATGCTTTTCCTCACATAGTCTTTGCTAATCAATTCCTCTACTTGCCTTTGAAGTTCCTTTGTATCCTTGGGATTACTTCTATAAGTTTGCCAGTTTGGAATAATGGCTCCAGGTATAAAAACAATCTGATACTTAATGCTTCGAATGGGTGGTAACCCATTAGGCATGTCTTCAAGAACAAGTCTCCAAATTCCTACGACAAAGAAATAGACAAATTGGGAAGGGGTTGGTTAGTTTCCTCAAAATTGAGGTATGATTCCTTGTAGACCAACAATATCAAAGGTTGGTTTTCCACTAAGACCCTCTTTATTTCACTCTCTTTTGCAAAGAAACTCACTTTCGACTTTTATTTTCTCTTATGTGGCTCCACCCTTTCCCCTTTATTTTCAGTAACTTCACTATTTTCTCTTTGAATTATAAGTGTGATTCTCTTTTTGTCTCTCTTTGTTTTTTCTTCTCTTCGCTAGCTCTCAATTTCAATTAATCCTCATAAAATAGTTTTGGTGTTAATGGAACAAGAGTAACATATTTTCCATCTTTGACAAAGTTATATCAATTTTTGAACCCGTCATGTATCACTTTTCTATCATTCTACCATGGCCTCCCAACAAGATATGCCCAGTATGCATATGAACCACATCACACATCACCTCATCACTATATTTCCCAATGTAAAGCTTATCAAAACTTGCTTATTAACCCTAACCTCTTCACATTTATTCAATCACTGCAACCTATAGGGTCTACGATGTTTTAGTATAGTCAAACCCAATTTTTTTGCAAGGGTAGTACTAGCAACATTGATACAACTCCTCTACATCAATAATCATACTACATACCTTGTTGACATGGCATCTAGTATTGAACATGTGACACCCTTGCTGCTCCATTCATCCACCTTGATTTTTGTACATATAGAAAGCCTCGTAATAAGTGTTTCACCTATCATTGGGTACTCTACCCATCAATCACTACTTTCCCATTATCACGCAAGATCATTACCCTTTTGTTTGAGCATTGAGAAGCAATGTGCCCTAAACCCAAGCATCTAAAACACTTGATATCCCTATTTCTAGAAGGTTGGGAATCCACTTTTGTTAGGACCTTTGAAATAGCCCCATCGCTTTTATTACTATACCGCTTTGGTTTCTAAGAAGGATTAGAGTCCGAAGAATTCGAACATTATCTAACTGTTCCTTTTCTTTTTAATTGCCTCTCCACCGTTATAGCAACATATAACATGTCTTCCAACTTTACATAATGTTGTAGTTTGGACTACATTGGCCATCTCCCTACCAAACCATTCAAAAACCTAGCAAATGTGGTGCTTCCTGATCCTCCTCAACATTGGCCCTAATCATATCTAGTGCCATCTCTTTATGATAATCCTCCACACTCCTCGAACCTTGGTTAAGGCTCTATAATTTTTTTTATAAAAATCCCTATAATGATCATTAGGCACGTTCATCTTCCTCGTGATAACTTTTTATTCACCCTATGTTTCTATAGGCCTCTCATGATTTCTCCTCCAATTTTTTACTAACTGATCTCACAATATGATTGTATAATCAGTAAACTCTATAACTGCTAATTTCACATTTTTCTTCTCGGAATAGTTTTGGGAATAAAAAATAAAATCCATCTGCTTTTCCCATTCCAAATACACCTCTGGATCGTTTCTACTAGAAAGAAGAATTTTCATCCTAATACAACCCAAATCCCGATCAACCCTCATCCTACCCACTTCGGTCTCAATAATTGATCATCCTCATTCTCACTACCCAATTCATTCTCTTCATCATATTCAACTCTAAGATCACACCTACCTTAATTCTTAACATTAGGAAATCCTCTAGGTGTAGCAATCATCATATGCTGCTGTCGATCCATTCTATCTCTAATTTCTCTAAATACCACATTCATTTGCTCGAATATTTTTTGCATGGCTTTCATCATGAAAAGCTTGATTGTATTCCTCTCTAGATATTGATTCTGAAAGATCAGACATACTAATAACTAGAATTTATATCCCTCACGTGTTTGCACTCAATTTGGCTTTCTTCCTCTAATAATCTCACCACTCTTGGCTTCTTTACTTCTTTATCTCAATGTTTTCTTGACAAGACCTCTAAGGAACTAATTTGATCTCAATTAAAAATTTCAGCACTTATGAGGTTCCAACTTGCAGGAACAAGGAATTTTAAAAAGGACGATGACTCAAGAAAGGACTCCAAAAGGGAAGGAATGAAAGAATTAAATGAAAAACAAAACCAAGAATTTTAAGAAAGTAGTGGTTCTTGAATTCAGTTTATGCCTCTTTCCACAAAAAATGGACATGAATGGATGATTTAGGTATTGAATTGATTTCTTAAAAGTGTACATCAAGAATTTTCAAGAAAATGTTTCTTGAAATCGAAAAAACCTTTTTTCGTTTTAGAATTTTCCTTTTTCTTGGTATTTATATTCATATAAAACACCCAAGAAGATTATGAAGATTCAAGAAAACAATGGAAACTCGACGAAGGAAATGAAGACTCAATGAAGATGGAAATAAGAAAAAAATTGCGGAAAGATTTATATACATTGAATTTAGAGTTAAAGCTCTAATACCCATTGATGTGAACGTAGCCATAGTAGCTTCGGAACTCATGCAAGATTGAATCACAATCCTATGAAAGCTAAAATCTCGGTTTGAAACTTGACCCAATAATTTATTGAATTTTATTACAAAAATTATGAACCTTTCTATGAAGTTGTTGAACATCACAAAGGTGAAATTCTTGATAAGTTTGAAATTGAATTCAATGAATAACAAGAAGAAAGCAACCTTGCTTTGATTTGATCCCTCAATAATTGATTAATTGTTCAATGAAAAGAATGAGTCTTGCGGCCAGAGTGGGTGGCCACATGGTTAGGGCCTTGTAACGTGTCGAGTTATTTTTTGTGTGGAATGCAGCTGCATGGTTCGACATCAGCTCCTCCTTTACCTTTGCTTGAACAATTTGCACCCGTCTTTGTTCATCTTCTATGCCCAACATGAAGCTTGATTGCTTGTTGCACTCGAAGTCTTGCGTACGTAGCTTGAACAAGTAGCCCATGGCTTCCTTGATCTTCTTTGCTCATGATCTTCTCATTGGTCCCTCTTCTACAATCAACATCCCTGATAACTTTCATCCCATGGTTCTCATCAAACAGTGGCACATTCACCACCTGTGCTGAAAAGACAATCATATACTCTAACAAATGGTGAGAAATTATTCATGGAAAAATCTTCAAGTTCAAAGGTTCAAGGACAAGTCAAAGTGGTGTTGAAGATGACATCTGGGAAAAAACTTATAAAGGCTATTTGTGTGACGGAATGTTTAAGATGAATGTCCTCACTATTGTACCAAATATTGAAGAATAAAGTATCTAATTTATGACATCATTGATTAGGGCACACAAACTTTATTCTATACGAGTTTACTTTGGGCATTTTTTGGGCCGAATTAGGATATCAGTCCGGGTAAGTACTGTGCTAGAAATTGCTACCTTTACTTACATACACTCTTTTCTTCATAGAAAAGAGTGGCTGTCTACTAGAACCCGCTGTAATTAATAAATTTAAGTTTACTACAGTCTATGCATTTCAATAAAAACAATAAATGCAAAATGTGTAGAGGCTAAGTTAGCTAAAGCACTGTTTCATTCAGTTGAAAGAAACACGACACCTTCAGAATTAATTCAAAACAATATTTGTTATTTCAAATTTGTGCAATCTGAAGGTGGTAAAACATAAAGATGGGGCTTTGGAAGTGTTGATACACTACAAGAATGAAGTTTAAAATCAACTTGGCAAACGAATAAGGATTATTTGTAGTGATCGAGGAGGAGAATATGTTGCACCATTTGAGAAATTCTATTCAAAATTCGCTATAATACATCAAACTACTTCTCAATAATCTTAATCAAATAGCATTGTAAAATGCAAGAACCGTACTCTCAAGAAGATGATAAATACTATATTGATAAGTTCAAGCTTGCCCTCAAAACTTGTTGGGAGAAACAATCATTTCAGCAACCATACAAGAGCAAGGTCGAAACTTCGTATGAGTTATGTCGAAAACTTTCATACAAATACTTAATAGTGTGGGGTGTTTACCAAAGGTTAAAATACTTAAGCCTGAATAGGTTAAGATTGGACCTAAAATAATTGATTGTATATTTATTTGATATGCAAATAATAGTAGTGCATATCGATTCATGGTTCATAAATTAGTAATATTTTTTTAATAAAAACATCCACACGTCCTTAGTGACTTTTCAGGGTCCACCGAGGAACGTCAATGGGGGTCCTTAATAGTAATATATAATAATAAAAATCAAGAATACAGGGAAGGAAGGGGACATAAACCTGACCTCTAAAAAAGTAACAATAAATATAGAAGTACTACTTCCCTCTACGATGGAATTAATGCAAAAAAATGGAACCTAATCTACAAATCTCTAAAGATGGGCAGTCCATGGCTGTCGATCTGTACCAGTGTCCTAATATGTCGTGGTAGGTCGGGTGATCCATACTCCTAATAGCGCCAGTTATACCCCTGAAGCAAGGAAGTCTGCAACCCAATTTCCCTCTCTGTAGATGTGAGAAACCGTGTTTCTGTCAAAGAAGATGAGGTCTCTGATCTATTTGAGAGTGCCCTGAATCTTCAATTTTTTTTGTGAATAGCCACTTTCGAATCTGCCCCAACCTAAATAGCTAATAACCCAATTTCTCTGGCCAATAAAATCTCATCTTGTAATCCTTTGAGCTCGACTTCCAAAATCAAATATGGGCCATACAATGCTGAGAATGCCCTAATGTAGTGTTCTGTGTGGTCCCTAACGATGCTTCCACCACTCATAAATCCATCTTTGACGCATCCATCAATGTTGATCTTGTAAGCTCCCAGTGGTGGGATGTGTCAAACAACCATAATAGGTGGTGGTGGAGGAGGGAGAGTTATAGAAAATACCAAAGAGTGGTACAAGTAATCCATCTGGCCACATGCAGATCTCCCTATGCTTTACATCATTCCTTTCGATCCATAAAAACCTGAATATCAGTAGAGGAATGATAGTACGAATGTGTCCACAACGAACATACTATCCAGAATACCTACATCTATGGAACCTGTAACTGATCCCCTCTTCTGATCTAATAGGTATCTGAAAAATGTCCCCAAAGCGTTCCCATACCTAACCGAAGATGCTGCTGCAAATGTTGATATGACTAATGTTCTGAATTTCAGAGCAACACTGAGATCGAAAAGCCAACTGATACCTAATTCTCCTCTGAATTACTACATCTACTGGAATGAGATCCAGCCATTATCTCCAACAGAAGAATAAAATAGAGGTAGGCAAAATGGAGCTCCATAGTAATCGATACGAATCCTGAGATTGGTGAACCGAATGGATTAACTAACATACTGAATTGGTGGCAAAGCTACCATCCGATGTAATCCTTCAAACATTATGGTCCGGGGCATCCTTCAAACATTATGGTTCGGCCTCCAGGTGATAGTAGTCGGGAAGCTAGCTTGATATCCTGCTAGCATAATGTGGTCATCATATAAAAAACTCCTCTATGCCCCTTAAACAAGGGGATTCCCAAATAACTAAATGGCTGCCGTTGATGAGTAAACCCAGTTAAGAATACAAGTCTCCTAATCTGAATATCCGATGCCAGTCTAGGTAGTATAAGACCGCTCTTGTAAATATTCACCAACTAAACAAAAAAAGGCTCTCATAATACTCCAAACAGTCGAGGACACTCCTGATAGACTATTTCTAGCCATTGGCGAATATGATCATGTCGTCAGCAACAGATTTGGTGAGACAAGAGTGCCTCCATGCCGATATCGCATACTGAGATAAGCATGAAACCTCTAATGAGAAGGAGAGAAATAGTTCACAGCAATAATGAACAAGGAAGGTGAGATGGATTGATCGAGCCAACGTGAGGATGGAAAGAAACGGCCATTCAGAAGCATTAAGAACTGACATTCCAAAATGCACCGTCTTATCCTATCAATCCACAACTGATCAAATCCAAACGCAGTATAGAATTAATGAATCTCCAATCCATGATGTCGTATGCCTTAGCCATGGTGATGAGTAGGGAATGATTACTTCTCCCAGAGAGTAGCCACCCACTTAAGATGAGTCGGTTGTGACTACTGTTGGGAATTTACTTATCATGCACAGCGGAAAATTAAATAAATTTCAATTCCCATTCAAGGATCTACTTTGTGTTTAGATAGAAACTGTGATAGAAACTATACCTTAATTCAGATCTGCAAACTCCTTTGCTATTCCTGTAGTTCCAGCAATCCCGATCTCCCTCCCACAGTTGTCCAATTGTCCAGCCTCCAATGGAATCCACACAGGGAACAAGATTGAGAGAATTAGGGTTTTACTTTTCTTGTGCTAGCAAGAATAATGAAAATACATCTCTTGTTTACAAACTCTAGCAGCTTATTTATATAAACTCAAAAGAGCTTGGCCCGTCCTACAACTTAACCTGGCACAATATTTAATTAATCAAATCTGGTCCATGAATTAATTAATCTAATTAATTAATTCGGGCATATTAATAAGCAATCCAATTAATTAATTACACAACACTTGTCAATTAATTAATTGGCGGATCTCAATCTTCTAGTTCTCCTTTTGTGTGTGACCCATTAGGTTCCCAATCACGATGCCAAACGACGTAAATTATTATTTTGATCTAATCAAAATCGATAAATCAAAACACCCTTTTGATTTATCTCTAATTCACATCCGTCGTCCTAGATTGACATCTAGCAATGTGTCGGGGCAATACATGTGACGGAAAATGTCACGTGGTATGACAAAACCAAATTCGTTCGTTTATTGTGAAACTATAATCCCTTCGTCAATATGATCCGATCAATTACGAGATATGGATTGTGTCAATCTCGATTATCGATCATATCTTTCATTCCACTTATTAAGTCAATGTAAGTCGAAAACTCATTTTCGACTTATAGGTATATCTTGGCCAAGGATTTCGTTATCAACTTAATTGGATGAAATGTAGATCATAAACTCTTACTATCTAAGAGCAACAAATCCTCTATTGATCATTCACAACCTTTATATGATTCTTGACATACCCGAACGATGCCGTATTAGCGGCCCTTGACAAAGCAACTTCCAGCATCACCAAAGCATGACTGTCCCCACATAAGGTACTATGATGATTTCAAGTCGAAGGATCAATTCCACTACCGAACGTTAGAGATTAACCACTGACACTCAGATAGTTATCCATGTGGAATCTCTCAGCGGGTCTCCAATGTTTTGTTCTATAACAAAACATTCACGTGTTCATTTAAGTGTCACCACACTTTAACTTGTGAGATCAGCTACTTACTTCACAAGTAAGGAATGTCACACGTGGTGGTCTATCTGTAATAACGATATCCGTATCTCGTTATTACTTACGACCACGGATGATTTAAGATTCAATCATATGTAATTTGTATCTCACAATCACAACTCCTTGTGATTAACAAATTACCGAGACTTGAATCTACGGACTCCATTATTTAATATAATAGATCTTGCCATAATAAATGCATTAAACATATATCAAAAGTACTTATGCCCAAAGTTGATTGGACCTAGGGCATAATATTTACAAACTCCCACTTGCACTAGATCCAATCACTTATGTATCTAATATCATAAGAGCTCACATGACGATCATGTTTATACTGCGACAACTAAGGAGTGGATCTGCAATATTATCAATTGTGAAAATTTGTTCTTTCTTTTACGTCATTTCTTTGTACTATCTCTTTGATGAGATGGTACCGCCTCAACACTTGTTTGGATCATCGATGAGACCTTAGTTCCAACAATGCTAGGAACTATTCCAAGTTCATTAATGAACTTCTTGACCCATACTACAACCTTTGTTGCTTCTAAAGCAATAGTGTATAAGGCTTTCGCTATTGAATCAACGGTGGTTTCCTGTTTGGAACCTTTCCAATACACCGTTTAAGAGTAAATCAATATCCTGATTGAGATTTGCTATCTTTCTAGTTTGACTAGAAGTTAGCATCAGTGTATTCACAAACTCTCAATTCATTTTCTCCATATAAAATCTTCTTAAGATTTTATTTTTGTAGATTGCAATGAATTAAGCAATCTTCTAGATCTATCTCTATAGATCAAGTTGCTTCTCATATATCTTTATGAAGAAATCTTTTAACAGCCACAACTTCAACGATTGAAATGTAGGAATGTCGTTCCTATTAATAATATTAGGAATGCGACAATGCTCCCACTATTTTCTTGTAAACACACAACTCTTCACTTTTGATAAAATCAAACATTTTGATTTTTCTATCAAATCGAAGATTTCGACTCCAAGGGGCCTGCTTCAATCTATACAAGAATTGATTAAGTTAACATACTTTGTAAGCATATTTGGATTCAAAACTTTCCAGTCGTGTCATGCACACTTTCTCTTGCAGATTCTTGTTAAGGAATATAGTTTTGACATCCTTTTGCCATAACTCATAGTCATGGTATGTAGCTATCGCAGGTAAAATTCGAATGGACCTTAGCATGGCTATAGATAAGAAAAATTCATCAAAGTCAACTCTTTGTCTTTGTTATAATATTTTGCTATTAGCTTCGCTTTGTATGTATGGACGTTTACATCCATGTTGACCCATTTTACATAAACTCAAATACAACCTATGGGTTTTATCCCATCAGGCGGTCGATCAAGGTTTAAACCTTGTTTACATACATCGAGTCCATCTTGGATTTCAAGGCCTTTCGCCATCTCCTTGAGTCAACACTTGACTTTATTTTGTGTAACCAATAGGTTCATCACCCTCGATTAATAATACTTGATTAGTAACCATGGACTCATACCTTCTAAGAGGTTGAATGATCCTATAAGATGTATATAGCTGATCTATTATCAGAAGTCTCCACTTCCAAATCAAGAGTATGTCCCTCATCAGGTGTGAGATCACACTCAGATTTATCTACTTGGTCAACCATATCTGTAGATTCATTCTACTCTCATTGTCTCTCCTAGAATACACACTTCCTCTAGGAGTTTAACATGTCTTGAGAGGAAAATCTTCTTCTCAATGAGATTATTGATATCCAATTTTATCTTTTGGATATCCCACAAATATTTATTTATTGAATTTAACCTCAAGCTTATTCGTCACAGCCCCAGACTCTCATATTTGACAAGTTGGGCATTTTGCTTTTCCACAACTCGTATGGAGTTTTGTCGACCGACATAGATGACACATGATTTAGTGTGTAGAACATTGCAATCAATGCATAGCCCCAAAACCTTTTGGAAGGTTTGCACGACCTATTAATTAATCGCACTATATGTAATAGTTTGCGATTCCTCCTCTCAGACACAACATTATGTTGTAGTGTTTGTAAGGAGTTCACTGCAAGAGAATCACATTCTCTTTTAAATAATCTAAACTTTATCTTTAAGATATCTCCACCTCGATTGGATCTTAGTGTGAGAATATCTTTACTAATTGTTTCTCTACTTCTAACTTGAATCCCTTGAACATTTCAAGAGTTTCATGTTTAAGTTTTATCAAACATACATGACCATTTCTGAAATAGTTATTAGTAAGTGTGATAATAGAAACTCATCTAGCATTAATCGGCATGGATCCACATACATCACTATGTATTAGATCTAGCAATTGTGCAGACTTTTCACCTTTTAAGTAAAAGGAGATTTGGCCATTGTGCCTAATAGCCACAATCACATTTGTCAAATGATTCAAAACCAATTGACCTCAAATATACATCTATATGTAATTAGTTGACCGAGTCTACAGTGCTAGATATAGGCGTTATTCAGATTATGACTTTTATGCCTTTAAATTTCTATACTTACTATAGAATACTCAGTATTTAGAATATAAATGTTATTTTATAATTCACCATAACCATTAAGATAAGAGGGAACAACAATTGTCCTTAACATTAATATCGTTCATGTCCAAACATGAAATTCAAATAATGTTCTGGTGTTGGTGAGTTCAAACTAACATTTCTCTAATTCAAATACTCAGTTTAAAGGCAACGGTAGGAAGTATGCTTCTACAGACAATGTACCAACATTTGTTCATTTTCAATGTGTAGGCCAACTTCTCCTTTGTGCAGTGGTCTACTTCCATTTTAGTTTCTGCATACTTGTACAAATATGAGATCCATATCTGGTATCTAATACCCAAGAGACTAGTGAAGTAGATATAGGCCTTACCCAAGTGGATTTGATAATGTCCTTATTTACTTTGACTGTCTTAGCCATCTTAGATGTTTTCCCAAAGCCCCTTTAGACTTCCTCTTAATGTCCTTTGAGGAATTAATGGTTTCCCCAATCATAACTTTGATATTGGGTTTAACAGTCTTGAGCATCTTTAGCAACTCAATAAGTGTGCACTTGAGTTTATTAATATCAAAATTCATAATTCGGTATAAATAATTCTCTGACAGAAATTATAAAACTAAGTCAACACCTTGGTTCATGGTTCATGAATGAACCCAATCAAGACAATTTCTCAATTGCAATAATTTTCAGCACTTGAGCACCGACTGAAGTTTCCTCTGTCATTTTGCACTAGTATAGTTGTTTGGAAGTCTCATATCCTTCCACACATGATTATTATCATATAACTCTTTGAAATGAAAAATCATGTATTAGCATCTATACTCATATTTTGCTTTTGTAACACAGGTGACATAGTTGCAAGTATCATACACGTTGCAGTACTATCGTCATCTCCGTGTTTATTATAGTAGCCACATTTTCCTTAGTTGAGTCATCAACAGGTGTCTCTGGAAAAAGCTACTTAAGGACATAACCAATTTTCTCATGCCTGAGAGCAATTCTCATATTGCAGTGTCAATCAAGAAAGTTTGGTTTGGTTGTTGACATCTAGTATGCCACATATGGTTACTCATGATTCAACAAATATAAATGACAAAAAGTAAAAGAATAATATGTAAAATGCAACAATTAATTTAATATGGTCTTTTATCAAATTAATTGTGCTCCCACTATTTAACTCAAATTTATGACCCTCGCATAAATTTATGGAATCCATACTTGACTCCTAGTGGGCTAGGATCTCATTTGTTATATTAAGACCTTGAGTGTACTCAACAAGCCTTAATAAAACATTTGAGTAGATACTGTTATCAATTGTATCTCCATACAACTCCCAGATCATTAAGCTGACAACTCCTTGTCTTCACACATCTAATGTGTTAGCTTAACATACCTCTAAAATTCATCTCCTTGAGTGTACTCAATAAAAGATAATTTTAGTTAAGTCGAACCCATCATTCAGAAATATCGAATATTTCATAATGTCAAACATATCCCTAATGGACCAGCCTTGAGTGTACTCAACAAGTTGAGACGATTTAGGACTCTCGTTTTTCACTATAACGATGGAAGGCGAATAATAAAATCGACTTAATATTTTAGTGAGGGATTGATCATACAAAGGTCTCATAATAATTATATATGTATATACAAGCATCAATCATGCAAATAAACATACATATAATAGTGTGGATGATTATGGACTAATTCTATCTAGTCTTCTTGAGCCAAAAGGAAGACTAGTTGGTCAATTCCTAGGAGTATTGCATTTAATCACTATCAATGCGCCATCTCCATGGTTTCCTCCTCTTCCTGTGTCTTTAATTAGATCAGCTACAACTTGTATCTTATACTAGTTGGCACGCAGGCCTAAATACAAATTGGACTCGCAGGCCCACAATAATAATAACGGACTCGCAGGTCCAAAGCAATTGAGAGCTCGCAGGCCCTATAATAATAACAATAATAAGGGGCTCGCAAACCCAAAACAATTAAGAGCTCACAGGCCCATAAAACAACGGGAATTAAACCATTCATTCAACACATCCACATGGTCGAGTCCATAATCATCCACTAATAAACATTCATCATATAAATGTTTCCTATATAATATCTAATATTATATGCAAGTATGTTTCAAGAATCTAGCAATTAAAGATCGTCTAAACTATTTAGACAAATGGATCGAAAACAATTAAATAACTAATTAATCATATTAATCAATTAATTTAATCAGAATTTATTTAATTAAAATCAAATTTTAATTAAATACCGAAATAGAGTCCAACTCTAATTTCATAATACAGGGCGAAAATATTTAATTAAAATCAAATTTTAATATTAAACAGCAAAATTAGAGTCCAACTCCAATTCCGCGATTTAGGGCAAATTTATTTAATTAAGATCAAATTTTAATTAAATACCAAATTAAAGTCTTAACTCTAATTCCAAGAAGAAATTTAGAGCGAAACAATTTAATTAAAATCGAATTTTAATTAAACGTCAAATTAGAATCCAATTCTAATTTCAAGAACAATTTAGGGTGAATTATTTAATTAAAACCAAATTTCAATTAAATACCAAATTAGAGTCCAACTCTAATTCAAAGAATAAATTTTAAGGCGAAATCGTTTAATTAAAAACAAATTTTTAATTAAATAGCAAAATTAGAGTCCAACTCTAATTCCACGATTTAGGGCGAATTTATTTAATTAAAATCAAATATTAATTAATTAGCAAAATTAGAGTCAAACTCTAATTCCACAACTTAGGGCAAACTTATTTAATTAAAATCAAATTTTAATTAATTAGCAAAATTAGAGTCAAACTCTAATTCCACAACTTAGAGCAAACTTATTTAATTAAAATCAAATTTTAATTAAACATCAAATTAGAGTCAAACTCTAATTCCAAGAAGAAATTTTAAGGATGAAACAATTTAATTAAAATCTAATTCTAATTAAATGTCAAATTAGAATCAAATTCCAATTTCAAGAGCACATTTGGGGAGAATTATTTAATTAAAATCAAATTTTAATTAAATACTTAATTAAAGTCCAACTTTAATTTAAATTGAATCTATATTTTAATTTAGGATAAAACTCCTAAATAAAATATAATTCAATTAAGGGTCAAAGTTTAATATTTAAGTTAAAAGCTAATTTTAACGAAAATATAAAAGTCGTCAATTTTGAATAAAATTTCATTTGGGTCAAAATTGAAATTTACTGGGTCAAACATTTTATAAATCAAATTTGAAATCCCTTTAATATTTAAATTCAATACCCTTTTGAAATTTGCAACTTGACCCAAGGCTTAAAACTATAAAAGAGGCCCTCCAATTTCATAAATTGCATGATAGCCCTTCATTTCAAAATTACACATCGACCCCGGGATCAAATTGCAAGCAAAGCCCTTTATTTATATATTGCACAATGATCCCTTTTACAATATTGCAGGAAGCCCCCCGAAATTTCAAATTTACAGAGAAGGCCCCCGTCCCCAACCTTTCTCCCCGAATCAGAAACCCTAGAAATCTTCTTCCTTGGCGGTGCCCCTATGATTTCCCACCATCTTCTTCCTTGGCGGCGCCAGCCGGCGTCGAACGCCCCGCCCCGCCTCGCCTCGCCCAGCCCATCCCATGAGGGAGCACGCTCGCTGCTGCTCAGTAGCAGCAGCGCTGCTGTTGCTGCGGCGGTTGCTCCGCACCGCCGCCGCCGCCCACTCGATCCGTCCTCTTTTTTTTATTTTTAAATCCAAAATTATTTTCTTTTCAAAAACATATTTTTGAAGATGAGAAATCAATTCTATAATTGCTAGATTCAAGAATAGTATTCACAATCAACTTTTGATTATTTAATCAAACAAAACAGCTTCTAACAAACACAAAATAGGCTCTGATACCACTGTTGGGAACTTACTTATCATGTACAGCGGAAAATTAAATAAATTTCAATTCTCATCCAAGGATCTGCTTTGTGTTTGGATAGAAACTGTGATAGAAACTATACCTTAATTCAGATCTGCAAACTCTTTTGCTATTCATGTAGTTCCAGCAATCCCGATCTGCCTCCCACAGCTGTCCAATTGTCCAGCCTCCAATGGAATCCACACAGGGAACAAGATTGAGGGAATTAGGGTTTTACTTTTCTTATACTAGCAAGAATAATGAAAATCCATCTCCTATTTACAAACCCTAGCAGCTTATTTATATAAGCCCAAAAGAGCTTGGCCCGTCCTACAACTTAACTTGGCCCAATATTTAATTAATCAAATCCGGTCCATGAATTAATTAATCTAATTAATTAATTTGGGCCTATTAATAAGCAATCCAATTAATTAATTACACAACACTTGTCAATTAATTAATTGGCGGATCTCAATCTTCTAGTTCTCCTTTTGTGTGTGACCCATTAGGTTCCCAATCACGATATCTAACGACGTAAATTTTTATTTTGATCTAATCAAAATCGATAAATCAAAACACCCTTTTGATTTATCTCTAATTCACATCCGTCGTCCCAGATTGACATCTAGCAATGTGTCGAGAAATGTCATGTGGTATGACAAAACCAAATTCGTTCGTTTATCGTGAAACTATAATCCCTTCGTCAATATGATCCGATCAATTACGAGATATGAATTGTGTCAATCTTGATTATCGATCATAACTTCCATTCCACTTATTAAGTCAATGTAAGTCGAAAACTCCTTTTCGACTTATAGGTATACCTTGGCCAAGGATTTCGTTATCAACTTAATTGGATGAAATGTAGATCATAAACTCTTACTATCTAAGAGCGACGAATCCTCTATTGATCATTCACAACCTTCATATGATTCTTGATATACCCGAACGATGCCGTATTAGCGGCCCTTGACAGAGCAACTTCCAGCATCACCAAAGCATAACTGTCCCCACATAAGGTACTATGATGATTTCAAGTCGAAGGATTCCACTACCGAACGTTAGAGATTAACCACTGACACTCAGATAGTTATCCATGTGGAATCTCTCAGCGGGTCTCCAATGTTTTGTTCTATAACAAAACATTCACGTGTTCATTTAAGTGTCACCACACTTTAGCTTGTGAGATCAGTTACTTACTTCACAAGTAAGGAATGCTACACGTGGTGGTCTTTCCGTAATAACGATATCCGTATCTCGTTATTATTTACGACCACGGATGATTTAAGATTCAATCATATGTAATTTGTATCTCGCAATCACAACTCCTTGTGATTAACAAATTACCGAGACTTGAATCTACGGACTCTATTATTTGATATAATAGATCTTGCCATAATAAATGCATTAAACATATATCAAAAGTACTTATGCCCAAAGTTGATTGGACCTAGGGCATAATACTTACAACTACTTCTCAGAGATGAAGGTTCAGAAATCATGGTGCCTAGTCCATACATTGATGAATCGAAAGGGCCTGGATCCAAAATCATCATCAAATGTCCACTGTAGAATCAAATGATAATGATTAGAAGAAGTCAAATTTAGATGCCTCGTTGTAAGCTGTCAGTAAAAAACACTAGTTGTAGAATTAATCAAAACTCTATCCAATCTTTTCATGACCCGACCATTGGTCCAATTATACTGAATCCCAGAAAAACCAACATCGTTTAACCCTCAATCCAATATCATATCAGAGAAAGCATTAGAATCCCGATCACGAGTGTTGTGACTAGTGCGCTCACCATCATGTGATATGCTCTCCACGTCTAACCACTCAGACTATAGGAATGGGATAGATGCCTCAACATTCTACTGATAAAGAGCGATAAGTTCACATACAATATTTGCCTAGTAAGAACTGAGCCCAAAGAGAACTCTGAGACTAAACAACCACCAAAGCTTCATAGAGAAAGTGTCCACCACATCCTGTAGGAGATGAAGCCTAGTCTACCCTCATTTCTTTGAAGGCAAATCTCCTTCCAACTTCTCTAGTGCAGTCGTAACTATTCCTTAGAATCTGATAGGAACCGTGCAAAGATGCTCTACAAATTTTTCAATACAACCTTGGGAGGCCGTCTAAAAAAGATATTAGTAGAGATGATAGTACTAATCTCAATAGAGTAATTCGGCCCCTGGGTGATAGTAGTCGAGAAGCCCAGCCCGGTATCCTGCTCCTAGCCTTCATTATGTGGTCATCATATAAAAAAAATCCTCTATGTCCCTAAAACAAGGGGACTCCCAAATAATTAAATGGCTTCTGCTGATGAGTAAACCCAGTCAAGAATACAAGTCTCCCGATCTGAATATCTGATGCCCGTCTAGGTAGTATAAGACCGCTCTTGTCAATGTGCACGAACTAGCTAAAAGCCCTTTCAAAATACTCCAAACAGTCAAAGACCCTCCTGATAGACTATTTTCGGCCGTTGGCGAACATGATCAATTTCGTTAGCAACATAAATGGGTAAGACATGAGTGTTGTATCCATGCCGATATCGTATACTGAGATAAGCATGAAACCTCTAAGTGAGAATGAGAGAAATAGTTCACAACAATAATGAACTAGGAAGGTGAGATGGATTGATCCCTATCTGAGCCCACTTGAGAACTGAGAACTGACATTCCATAATGCACCGTCTGATCCTATCAATCCACAACTGATCAAATCCAAACGCCTCCAATAGAGAATTAATGAATCTCCAATCCATGAGGTTGTATGCCTTAGCCATGTCAAATTTCAGGATTGCATTCCCCATCGTACTTTATCATCCAAAGTATGGAGAAGCTCCTGAGTCAATAACACATTATCCTATATAAGGCGACCGGGGATAAAACCACTCTGTTGAGGGGAGATAATACGGGGCTGCAATGAACTCAATATGGCGTTCAACAACTTTGCGATCAGCTTATTGAAAATCGTACAAAGGCCGATAGGTCTAAAATTTGTCCATAGGCAAGCATTCTCCCTTTTTGTGAACAAAACAATAGAGGTAGCGGTAAAATCACGAGGTAGATTTCCACCCTCAAAGAAATCAATGACCGCATTGTAAGCATCCTCCTGTATGATATCCCAACAATGTTGGAAGAATAGTGATGGAAATCAATTTGGGCCTGTGACACTATTAGCATCAGTACTGAAGACTGCCTCTCGCGCGTCATGAATCAAGGAGAAATAGTTGAGTGCTATATTATATGCCTCCATCCGTCACTTGGGTATGATGTTTGGACGGATGGGGTCCAAGGGCTATGAAGGAGTAAAAGATAATAGGTCTTGAAATAATGATATAGCTGACCTTTGAATGTCAGCAGCAAAAGATAAGACTTCTCTCGCCTGAGTCCTAATAGTTCTGATACGAGATCTGGTCCAACATCCCTGACCCATTGCATGAAAGTATCGGGTGTTGTGGTCCCACTCACACACCCAACATGAACCGACCTTTTGCTTCTAGAGGCCCTCCTCAATAGATAAAGTCTAGCTCAGATCATCATGTGCCCGTTGTAATAAATCAAAGCTCCATATCGAATGGTCCCCTTTGAACTTAAGGAATTAAGAAGTCATATAGATGACTTGCTGAAGTGAGGATTCATCCAAACGTCCTCGTGGGGTTCTCCAGTTCTTTTTGTTAAAAAGAAAGATGGATCCTTACGACTTTGTGATAGATTATCGGGAACTTAATTAAAATCACTATTAAAAAAAGTACCCGCTACCTCGTATTGACGATCTATTGGATCAACTTCGAGGTTCAGCGATTTTCTCGAAAATTGATTTGCGATCTGGATATCATCAATTGAAGATTAAAAAGGAAGACACTCCTAATGCTGCATTTCGTACTCGTTATGGGCATTTTGAATTTTTTGTAATGCCATTTGCACTAACAAATGCACCAACGGTATTTATGGATCTAATGATTCGGATCTTCAAGGAGTACTTGGACAAATTTGTCATTGTATTTATATTAATATTTTAGTCTACTCAAAAACTCGAGATGATCATGCAAACCATCTTCGTACAATCCTACAAATTTTACGAGAAAAGAAACTTTATGCTAAATTCTCAAAATGTGAATTTTGGTTGGAAAAATTTGTGTTCTTAGGACATGTCATCACCAAAGAAGGAATCTCGATAGATCCTAGTAAGATTGATGCGATTCTTAAATGGGCGCAACCAAGTACACCTACTGAAGTACGTAGTTTTCTTGGGCTAGCTGGGTATTATCGAAGGTTTGTAAACAATTTCTCAAAGATCGCTTCTCCTTTGACTCGGCTCACTCGGAAAAATATTCCATTTAGATGGACAGACACGAGCGGAGTTTTCAAGAACTTAAAATGCGGCTTACTACTGCACCCATTTTGACTATTCTCGATGGAGCAAAAGGATTTATGATTTATAGCAATGCCTCCAGAAATGGATTAGGTTGTGTGTTGATGCAACATGGTAAAGTAATTATACCTCCTGCCAAATGAAATCTTATGAACTAAATTACCCTGTACATGATTTAGAATTGGCAGCCATTATGTTTGTACTTATATAGTGCCACTATCTTTATGGAGAAAAATGTGAAATCTTCACAGATCATAAGAGCTTAAAGTACTTCTTTACCCAAAAAGAGTTGAATATGAGACAAAGGAGATGGTTGATACGTCAAACTTGTAATCTTAAAGGTCGACTCCTAAAATTCGCCAACATTTTTTCCTCTTTATAAAGTATTCGAAATTTATTATTTATATATATATATATATAAGTTCAAACCGAATGACAAGATTGGGGGTTGACATGCTATATATGCCTACGTCCGTCACCTGGGTATGATGTTTGTACCGATGGGATCCAAGGGTTGTGAAGGAGCAGATAATAGGTCCTAAAAAAATGATATACCTGCCCTTTGAATGTCAACAGCAGAAGATAAGACTTCTCTCGCCTGAGTCCTAATAGTTCTGATACGAGATCCAGTCCGACGTCCCTGAACCATTGCATGAAAGTATCGGGTGTTGTGGTCCTCCTTACACACCCAATGTGAACCGACCTTTTGCTTCCAGAAGCCTTCCTCAATAGATAAAGTCTAGTTCAGATCAGCCTGTGCCCGATGCAAAAAATTCGTTGCAGGGTCACCCTCAAAATCAATATCTGCCTAGTCGACCCTCCCTTCAACGTCCCTCACTCGCCGAAAAATATTATCGAATAATTGGGGATTCCACCAACACAGGCCCTATTTCAACCTTAAAAACTTCTACCAGAGAGCAGCCATCCCCTTAAGATGAGTAGGGAGTGACTACTTCTCAGAGACGAAGGTTCAGAAATCATGGTGCTTAGTCCATACATTGATGAATCGAAAGGGTCTGGTCCTAAATCATCATCAGATGTCCACTAAAGAAGCAAAGGAGAATGATTAGATAAAATCGAATTTAGATGCCTCGAAGTAAGCTGTCGGCCAAAAACAGCAGCTGTAGAGTTAATCAAAACTCTATCCAATCTTTTCATGACTCGACCACTGGTCCAATTATACCAACTCCTAGAAAAAACCAACATCCTTTAACCCACAATCCAACATCATATCAGAGAAAGCATTTGAACCCCGACACGAGTGTTGTGATCGCTCACCATCATGTGATATGCTCTCCACATCTAACCGCTCAGACTTTAGGGATGGGATAGATGCATCAACATTCTGCAGATAAAGAGGCATGAGTTCAAATACAATATTTGCCTAGAAAGAACTAAGCCCAAAGAGAACTCTGAGACTGAACAACCACCAAAGCTTCATAGAGAAAGTGTCCACCACATCTTGTAGTCTCCTGAAGACTAGTCTGCCCTCATTTGTTGGAAGGAAAATCTCCTTCCAACTCCTCTAGTGTAGTTGGCGTGCCTGTTCCTTAGAATCTCATAGGAACTGTGCAAAGATGATCTCCAAAATTTTCAATACAGCTTTGGGAGGTCGCATAATCTGAAAAGATAGTGGTAGAGATGATAGTACTGATCTCAATAGAGAAATTCGACCCCTGGGTGATAGTAGTCGAGAAGCCCAATTTGACATCTTGCTCCTAGCCTTCATAATGTGGTCATCATATAAAAAACTCATATATGTCCCTTAAACATAGGGACTCCTAAATAAGTAAATGGCTGCTGCTAATGAGTAAACCCAGTTAAGAATACAAGTCTCCCGGTCTGAATATTTGATGCCCGTCTAGGTAGTATAGGATCGCCCTTGTCAATATTCACCAACTAGCCAAAAACCCACTTGTAATACTCCAAACAGTCAAGGACCCTCCTGATAGACTATTTTTGGCCATTGGCAACTATGATCAATTTCGTCAGCAACAGAAATGGGTGAGACAAGAGTATTGCCTCCATGTCGATATCGTATACTAAGATAAGCATGAAACCTCCGAGTGAGAAGAAGAGAAATAGTTCATAGAAATAATTGATTACGCTCAAAGTAGCTCAGTTTTGGGGGTGTCGATTCCACAGGGAGATGGAAAATTACTCAAAGGATCAAAAGGATGGATGTTCTCTCAAATGTGTGGTGAAATTTGTATGTTTGAATGTGATTTAAATGAAAGTATGAAGTAGTGGAACGTCGGAATTCCCTCAATTGGATCAGATCAATCACATCAATAATTCATGCCTTTGAACTCAATTAGAGGTTTTCATCCCAACTCTCTAATTGGAATATTTAACAATAAAGATCAATTTAATTCACAATTGTAATCCTAGAATCTAGACTTATATCATATTTGCACAATTTTATTCAACTCAGATTCAAGATCGACCATATACATCTAGCATAAGGCAGTAAAGAATCACACCAATAAAATAAAGATTGAAACTCAACAAATAGTTTGATCTAATGATAGAAAAAGCGTGACTGAATCTATGAAAAACTTAGTAATTGTTAAACCAATCCCAACAAAAAATAATTGAAATTGAAACTCAACAAGTAGTTTAATTCAACAATGGAAAAAGAATAACTAAATCCATGAAATATCTAGTAATTGTTAAACCAAATTCAATATGAATTCAAGAGAATAAAGCCTAAAATCTAGAATTGTTCAATAAGAAATACCAAAATACATAAATAAAAGATGTGAAATCACCAAATCCAATGAGTTCCTTCGTAACTTCACCAAGGGTTAGTTGTTCATGGTGTTTCTTGAGCCCAAGAGATGATGAAGATGAAGAATTTGGCATTTGGGGTCTTCTAGTGTGTTTTAGGGTTGAGAGACGCGTGAAAAATTAGTTACCATAAGTGTTTAGTCGTAGAAGAAAACTAGAAAATCGCGTGCGGAATGAACCATGCGTATGCATGGTTCATTAGTGTGTACGCACGATGCACATAAATTGAATTCAGTTTGGGAATGTAGCAACCTTGCGTACGCAAGGCCTGCAAGCCTATATGCATAGTATAACTTTTCTCCGCCAGACAGCATTCAGTGTTGTGATCATATCTTTCTCTACCGGTGTTCGATTGAAGTGATTTTTGGTGTGTTGGAAATATTTCTCTAGGGCCTATAACTTTACTTCAGATATCATCTTCCAATTCGATCGTTTGATATGACAAAAATAGGCTTCAATATGAGGCTAAAAATCGGTGCAAAACTTTTCAGCTTGAAAGTTGACATGTTGATAATGTTTTGGCTATATTTCATCCCTTTGACTCCTTTTCTCTCATCCAATTGACCTCTAACACTCTTGAATCTTCATCACAATGTTAGAAACAATTTAAGAGCATTTGCACTTTAGTCCCAGAACTTTCACTTCCTTCCATTTGGGTCTTTTTCGCTCTTTTCTTCTAATTTCCACTGTATTCGTCCATTTGCAACCTAAACCAAAATATAAGTGTACTTAGAACATTTAGGCACCAATAAATCACGAAAATGGGTTTGGAAAAATCCCCAATATGGAAAAAGGTGAGTCATGTCGGGTTCAATCCCCTTATCCAATATGGAAAAATCCATGATATGCAATTATCTCATGAGTTGAGAATTTCAAGGAAAAAAATGACCTAAAAATGCTCTCTTCTCTCTCTTCTCCCTTTTTTTTCGCTTCTTCCTATGGTGATTATTCCTTGGTCCCTTACTAAAATAATCATCATTTCCATTGTTCCTTCTTCTGGTTGTGTTCTTTTTCAGATTGGTTTCATTAATGAGAACGCTTGCTTCGTCTAATGAGATGCTGGTCATCAATGGAGGAGGTTCTAGTCGAGGTAAGGATTCGGCCTTGGTTCCAACGGGTTTCATTGCTAAAATGGATTCTTTCTTGACTGATCTAGATATAATTGAGGAATCCTTGGGTGGTGCTATTGTTTTGGGTGGTGAAGAGACGGTGGCTGGTTGTGAGGCGTCGACGGAGGCTAGTTCTACGGCGAGGAGTGGTGGAGAAAACATGGGTTGTATTGGGCAGCACAAGGGTGTGGGTTTCTCTAACCCTAGCCAGCTCGTGTATGCTAATTATGGAGGTTCTAGATTGCCGCTTCCCTCAAAGGAATGTTATTCTAATTCTCCTAATGTGTTGGAGGCTCAACAAGGAAACTTTCCTTCCTTGGAGCATTCATTAAAGGCTGCTGATTTGGATTTAAATCTAAATGGTAGGGGTGCAGATTGCGCTGGAGCCCTTGGGTCAATAGACTCACGGGCTAGGGGTGATTTCAACGCTAAAATGGGCTTAGTTACCCCAAAATTCAACCCAATCACCACTTCATGGAGGCCATACGAATTTGGATCCTGGGGCTCTTAAGGCCCACATTTCGTCCACTTTTGCGTCTGTTGTGTGCGTGGGACTTCGAAGGAGGCTGAAGGTTCGACCTCTAATCTGCATTTCTTTCAACCAAGTAAGGAGGATGGGAGAGTGAAGAGACACCTCCCATGGAGGTTGTGGAGGAGGGGTGTGAAGAGTGGAGGTCGACCTTAATTGGGTATTTTATTGGGAAGAGGCTTCCTTATCTAGTGGTTAACTAATGGCCTTGAAGCTATGGGGAAGGATTGGGCTTAAGGAGGTGCTATCAATTGATCGTGGAGTGTTTTTGTTTAAATTTGACACCATTGATCAAGCGGCTAATATTCTTGATCGTGCTCCTTGGCATATGGTTAATTACCCTCTTGTCTTAAAGTAATGGCAGCCCAATCTGCAATTAGATAAAGAGGAGTTTAAGAGGGTGCCGGTTTGGGTAAGGCTTATGAATGTCCCATTTGAATATTGGACTCCTAAGGGGCTGAGTTTTGTAACAAGTGTTGTGGGTAAACCTCTCTATGTAGATAAGATTACACTCTCAAAGAAGAGGCTTAGCTTTGCTAGAGTGTGTGTGGAAATTGATGCATCAGAGGAGCTGATTTTAGACTTTGATGTGTACTGTCCAAACGGTGATTGGATCACTATGCATGCCGAGTTTGAGTGGACCCCGATCAGATGTAGTTCGAGTGGTGTTTTTGGTCATGCTAAAAAATGGGTGCAAGTCTCTAAGGTGAATCAAGAGACACTTACGAAGGAGGATTTTGAGGAAGCTTGGGTTGATGTCAAACGAAAAATGAAAGGGAAGAAGGTTTCGGTTGCCGGGGTGGAGAGCTCTCTAACTAAGAGTGACTTGCAACGTGTTGTGTTTGATAGTAGTTCCAAGCCTTTAGCTATTCATGCACCAACTGAGAATGACATAAGTTTGGAACCGGGTAAGCTGGTGGTTCCTAGGGCGGACTCTTTACTTGTGGATGTAGATGTGGGTGGTACTAAACCCGATGATATGCGTTGTGAGGAGGATGATTCAGACTCCTCTTTTCAATCTTCTCCTAATTCCTTGGCTGCAAAGGTGACTGATTCCCTATAGAAGAAGAAGAAGAAGGGCTCGGTGGGCAAAAGGAAGAGCAAGAAACACCACTCCCCTAGAAGGGGTCGGTGGAGTTAGTCTATAGAGGTACGTGCTCACATTCCCCTATCTTTTTTAATGTTCATTGGATGTTGGAATGTTAGGGGTTTGAATGACCCCATGAAACATAGGGAGGTTCGGAATTTGTTACAAAATCAGAAGCTTTGCTTTTGTGGCCTTGTGGAGACTAAGGTCTTAGACGAATAGTGCAGCGATTGGGCGGTCTATTAAGGCCTCTTGGTTGTTTGAGGGTAATTATGCTCATTGTTCTAGGGGTCGTATTTGGGTGTGTTGGGGGCATGGTGAAGGTGACAGTTGTTGGTTCTTCGGATCAAGCTTTGCATTGTCACTTGGAATTTTCATCGACTTTGCCGAGCTGCTATGTTACTGTTGTGTATGGGGAACACACTCCTAGTGGGAGAATGGCGCTTTGGAATGATATTCGGATGTATGCAGATAATTTTGACGACTCTCCTTGGTTGATTCTTGGGGATTTTAATGCAGTGCGTCGTCAAGATGAGTGTCTTAGTGGTTCGAATAACTAGCCGTCTTAGAAATAAGACCTTCAAGATTGCGTGATTGAGTCAGGGTTGGAGGACCTCCATTACGGAGGTTGTTTTTTTTACTTGGAGTAACCGACGACGGGACAAGCCTATCTTTCAAAAGTTGGATAGAGCTCTTATTAACCTACATTGGGATGGTGTTTCAGGATCTGAAGCTAATTTTCTTCCCTCTAGAGTTTCGGATCATTCTCCTATTGTTGTCAAACTTGGGGCGCTTCCCATTAAGCGCACTTCTTTTAAATACTTTGATTATTGGGGAGAGCATCCTGATTTCATGCCTTTGGTTGATAGGGTTTGGTCAGATTTTATTGCTGGTACACCTATGTATAGGTTGTGTTCAAAGATGAAGAACTTGAAGATTGAACTTAAAAGGTTTAATAAGGAGGTGTTCTCTCATCTACCTTCTCGTGTGGGGCGCTTGACTCGGCCCACGAGCTCGTGGCTCGTGGGCTTTGACGAGCCGAGCTCACGAGCTGGGCTCGTGAGCTCGCCTCCAATATTTTTTTTTTTTAATACACGTTTTTTTCCTAAATTTTGTTTTAAAAAAAAATAGATTTTCGGTAAAATTTTATTTTATAAGTATTTTTATTTTGTAAACAATTTATTTAGACTTTGATAAAGTATATTTTTGTAATATATTTTTTTATGAATTTATCTTATAAATAATACTTATAAGTTTTTTGTAATTACAATTTAATTTTTTTACTTATAAATAATTTTTAATTAATATATTTTCATTTTCAAGTTTGTTTTGAAGAAAATATATTAATTGAAAATAATTATTTTATAAATGATAAAATTAAAAAAAATATGAGAAATTGTCAAATGATTTTTCAAAATATTTTTCATTTTAAAAATAATAAAATATTAAAATATAAACCCTCCTCCTTTCAATAGTTCAATTTCGAGTAAGCGGAGTTAAAAATTGTACACGAACAACTTGTTACGTATACAATTTTTTAAAAAAAATTATAAAGGTATTAAAATAAAAATTCGTCATAAATATGATTAAACTAAATATCACTTACAACTACATGCAATTTCGACATATTTATCTTGCAGTCGAAAATGAGCGTCTTGACAGTCCTTCACGCACATTAATGCTTCTAAAATATCTTCTTTTAGTCGATTCCTAACTTCAGAGAGAACCCTAGACCCTGCACTAAAAGCAGATTCCGAAGCTACAGTGCTAACCGGAGGCGTTAGTAGATCTTTTGCCATTGTAGAAACTATTGGCCATCGACGTTCATACTTTCGCCAGAAGTCAACTACTTATTCTGAATTTTTCCTTAGTACATTGTTACTAGGCCAATTATGATTAAAATAATCAAGTAATTCAGCAGGCATTGCATTGGGACTGTTACTCGATATTTGAGTACATGCAATGGAAGACAAACTACTATGACTGGATGAACCATATGCATATCCAGTTTGACCATATCTATATGAGTTCATGCTTTCAAATAAATTTGAAATTTCAGCGTCGTCATCTCCTAAATTAGTGGGAGGAGTACTTGTAGAGCCGAAGGGTACACGAGTAACATGTGTACCCATTCGTGAAGCATATGTTACATACATTTCAGATAAAGTTACTTCCAAATTTCTATAAGTAATAGGTACGTTAAAAGTTAAAGATTTTGACATTCGTTCAATTATAAATTTAGTACCCGATAAATTATATTGGGGGTCCATGACGCATGCTAATGGAAATAACATGGGCAAGTCTTCCCAATATTTTCTAAACTTTAATTCCATGGCAATTATAACTGAACTAAAATCAGGGTCATCTTTATATCTATCAAAAGCCCTAGAAATTAGATAAAGACGTTGAAAGACCATACAACTAGTAGGATAATAAACACCAGATAAAAATATTTGTAGAATCATAAAAACATTTCAAAAAAGCTTTAATTTTAATAACTAAAGCCCAATCGGATTCATTCAAAATATTTTCGTCGTCGTCCCTCATATGCCTATTGTTATAAAATTCAGTAATTAAATGTTCGAAACCTTCACATGATTTTAATAATAAATATGTGGAGTTCCATCTATGCGCTACGTCATTAGTAAAAGTTTTTTAATGCGACACCCCATTTTCGGCACAAAAATCCTCAAACGCTTGTTTTCTACTAGGTGTAATAGTGATATAAGTTAGTGCATTCTTAATTCGTTGAATTTCATCCTTAACATATTTTAAACCATCTTGTACTATTAAATTTAAAATATGGCATACACATCGAATATGAAATAAATAACCACCGAATTCGGGTTGAAATACTCTTTTCAATTTCTCGATAACAACCTTATTTACACTAGCGTTGTCGAACCTAAAAGAACGAATTTTACTCTCGCATTTATATTCTCTGATAATGTTTATAATAGCACTAAATATATTGGGAGCATTGTGCGGGTACTCAATAATTTTAAAAGCAATTATTCTTTTATGCATGATCCAAAGTGGGTCTATATAATGTGCAGTTGCAGCAATATAACCTCTTTTATTAATCCCTTCCCATAAATCCGAAGTTAAAGATATCACACCCCCATATTTTTCTAAATCGGCAATCAATGTTTTCTTTGCAGTTTCAAAATATTCTATTGTATCAGAACGAACAGTATTTCGACTTACCCCAACGTACCTCGGTTGAAGACATTCTTGCACAAAGGTAATGAAATGTTCGTTGTCCGTTTGTGCTAGTGGCAACTTAGATCCGGCAAGGTATTTCACCATTCCTGTTTGAGTTCTTTCCGCCGAATACATCCACGTACTAAGTGGCGTAGTAGTAGCACCGCTGCCTGGACTACTAAATTGTAGTTGCGTTTGACGAGCAGGAAGAAGACCATGTTTGGCCGCACATGATTTGTAGTGACGGTTGAGGTGGGTGGTTCCAATGCCTTTTTGATGGGCCAATCGTTGTTGACAGTATTTACATACTGCTTTGGTTTCTTGATTTCTATCGATCACACGACCAGTTTGAACCAATTTAAAATGGTCCCAACATTTTGCCTGCTTCTTCCCCTTTCTCTTCCCTCTTGCATCGGGAATTTCAATAACAGGTTCATCATCCTGTTCCAAATCAATTGAAGCACTGACATCAACGTCATCCAAATCAATTGGATGACTACTTTCATGAACATTGTAATCTTCAATATTTTCTGGAATGGGTACTTCATCTAGACCGACGAACTCATTCCCAAATTGATTTTGGGGGCACATGTGCTACATTCTCGACTCCGACATCGAACAAGTTTTCAATAAATGAGCGTGGATCCATTTGTGAATAATTGAAATTGAATATTGAAGAAGAAGAAGAAGTGAAGTAGAATTGAGAAGTGAATGAATGAATATTATGTAGTAGTGTAGAAAATATATTGTAAAATCAAAATTATAATTTAATGATATGAATATAAAATGTAGAAGAGTATAGAAATAAGAATGAATAAATAATATTGATTATAATTGATTTGTAGAGAGTATAGTAGAGAATAAGAGATTGAAAGTAAATTTGGTGAGAAAAAAATGTTGTAATTGATGGGTATTTATAGGAAAAAAATGAAATTTGAAAAAAAAAAAAAATATATTTGACAAAAAAAAGTGACCGTTCTGGTCATCTCTACAATTTTTTAATTTTTTTTTTGGTTGGTTTGGACGAGCCCACGAGCCGGCTCGGCTCGTGGCTCGTCAAATGCAAGCCACGAGCGGCTCTTCTATCTGACGAGCCGAGCCGAGCTCACGAGCGGCTCGGCTCAATTGCCATCACTAGGCGGAAGTGGAGGCGGTAAAGACATGCTACTTTGAGTAGAGACGAGGAGAGTTTTTTCAAGCAAAAATCTCGTATCCAATAGCTCAAACTAGGAGATCAAAACTCTAGATTTTTCAGTCCATGAAGCATCATCATAGCAAAAATAAGATTGTATCTTTTTGTAAGGAGGATGGGAATAGGGTGGAGGAACCAAGCACAGTAAAGGACACTTTTGTGGAATTTTTCTCCACAGCTCGTGAGTCTCCTCTCGACTTGGAGGCTATGGAGCATGCTCTACCTTCATGCATTTCCGAAGCACAAGGGTGTGAACTTGGCAAGGAGGTATCGGATGGGGAGATTAAAGCGGTTCTTTTTGCCTTGAAAGATAATAAGGCGCGGGATCCGGATGGCTTTAATGTTGCTTTCTTTAAGAGGGCTTGGAGTATCGTGGGTGATGATGTTCTTGTGGCCACTCGATCTTTTTTCCACTCTGGTCGGCTTCTTAAGGAGGTAAATGCTATCTCAATTGTTCTTGTGCCTAAGGTTCCTAATCCCACTCAGGTTAAGGACTACCGTCCCATTTCTTGTTGTAATACAATAATAAATTGCATTGCTAAGATACTTGCTAACCGAATCAAAAAAGTGCTGCCTGGTATTGTTGGTCCTCAACAAACCGCTTTTGTGGAAGGAAGGCGTATTAGTGATAATATCCTTCTCTCTCAAGAACTTTTGAGGAATTATCATTGGAATAAGGGAGCTCCAAGATGTGCTCTCAAAGTTGATCTTATGAAAGCTTATGATACGGTGCGATGGGATTTCATATTGGAGGTTTTGCGGATTGTTGGATTCCTAGAGAAAATGATTTCTTGGGTGTCGGAATGTATCTCAACTCCGAAATTTTCTGTGGCCATCAATGGGGAGCTTCATGGTTTTTTCAAGAGTGGGAGAGGTCTTTATCAAGGTGACCCGATGTTCCCTTATTTATTTGTTCTTGCTATGGAGGTATTCTCTGGTCTCATGGGGCGTATGACTCAAGGTGACAGGTTTAAGTTCCATTGGAGATGTGACAAAGAGAAAATATCCCACCTTTGCTTTGCAGATGACTTATTGATTTTTAGTAGGGCGGAAGTTGATTCGGTACTCTTGATTGGTGGTGTGCTCAATAAGTTCTAGGAGCTTTCTGGGTTGACACCTAATCCGGATAAGAGCAATATTTTTGCTTGTGGAGTGGATGTGCATCTTAAGGACCTGATCCTCGGTTCTCTTGGTTATAGGGAGGGCTCACTTCCAGTTCGTTATCTTGGCGTTCCACTCATTGCTACTAAATTGAGAGCTTTGGATTGTAATGTCTTGGTGGAGCGTATTGTGGCACGGGCTAAAGGTTGGGCCTCTCGTACTTTGTCTTATGCCGGGAGACTCCAGCTTATTAAGTCCGTTCTTTTCTCTATCCAAGTGTATTGGTCTTCTCTCTTTATTCTTCCTAAGGCAGTCACTAAGAAGGTGGAGACCACTCTTAGGTCATTTCTGTGGAAAGGAAGAGCATTTACTCATAGTGGTGCTAAGGTAGCTTGGAAGTGCATATGTATGCCACGAGAGGAAGGGGGTTTAGGGGTAAAGAATTTGGTTTTGTGGAATAAGGCAGCTATGATGAAGCATATTTGGTACCTTCTCACAGATTCTTCTCTCTCGATTTTGTCTTCTTGGATACACACTTATTTGCTGAAGGGTAGGAGTTTTTGGGAGGTTAAATGCCCGAATGAGTGTTCTTGGACGTGGAGGAAGTTGCTTAGCCTTTTGTATTTTGGTGAGAAATAAGCTCAAGTTCAAGGTTGGTGATGGTCGTGCTATCTCCTTATGGCATGACCATTGGCATCCTTTAGGCCCTTTACATGGTTTATTTGGAGATCGCATTATTTATGATTCGGGGTTGGGAAAGGATGCCAAGGTGGCTGCCATTGTTGATGGGATGAGTTGGAGATGGCCACTAGGTTTATCTATTAACTGGTTGGAGGTGATTCACACCACTCCCCCTACTTTCATCCCTAATCCAACTGTTTCGGATATTATGCAATGGGTTGGTGCGCCGAACGGGCATTTCACTATTGGCTTAGCTTGGGAGTCTCTTCGGCATAGGAGGGAGGCGGTTCCGTGGCATAAACTTGTTTGGTTTGGTAAGCATATTCCTCGTCATGCTTTCTCATTGTGTGGTTCTTTCTTTGTAATGGAGTTAATACTCAAAGCAAGCTTTGGAGCCTTGATTTGATTGAGGAAATTAAATGTCTTCTTTGTGGGAGTGATCAAGAAGATGCAGCTCACCTCCTTTTTTCTTGCCCATATTCAGAGTGGATCTGGAGGCATTTTTGTAGTAAATGTAACATACCTATCATTCACCGTCCTTGGGAGGAGCTTGTAGATGGATGGCACAACAATTTGGGGCTGATTCATTTCGAAATTCAGTCATCAAAACCATGTTTGCAGCCATGGTCTACTACATTTGGCGAGAGAGAAATTCCTATTTCTTTGATCACTCGTCTAGGCACGCTAGCTTGGTTTTCATTGATATTATGTTTGCAGTTTTTTCTAAGTTTAATACACTTTGTAATGTGGATCCCGCTATGGAAAATAAGTGGATTCAACGCTCTTTAGGTTTGGACGTTGAAATTTTTTCTTGTACTACCTAGAGGGATAGTCTTCTAATTTTTTGTCGTTGTTTTGTCTATGTAGGGGGGCCTGTCCTTCGCATAGTTTCTATGGTCTGGGGTATGCCCCTGTGCTTTTTCACATGATTTACTTTTGGTTATGATTCACTTACCTTCTTAACCAAAAAATAACAAGGAAGGTGAGATGGATTGATCCCTATCTGAGCCCACATGAGGATGGAAAGAAACGGTCATCAGAAGCACTGAGAACTGACATTCCAAAATGCACCGTCTGATCCTATCAATCCACAACTGATCAAATCCAAACGCCTCCAGTATAGAATTAATGAATCTCCAATCCATGAGGTCATATGCCTAAGGCATGTCAAATTTCAGGATAGCATTCTCCCATTGCACTTTATCATCCAAAGTATGGAGAATCCCCTGAGTCAATAACACATTATCCCATATAAGGCAACCGGGGATAAAATGACTCTGTTGAGGAGAGATAGTACGGGGCAGCAATGAACTCAATCTGGCATTCAACAAATTTGCGATTAGCTTATTGAAAACCGTACAAAGGCCAATAGGTCTAAAATTTGTCCATTGGCACGCATTCTCCCTTTTTGGGAGCAAAACAATAGAGGTAGTGACAAAATCAGGAGGAAGATGTCCACCCTCAAAGTAATCAATGACCACATTTTAAACATCCTCCTGTATGATATCCCAACAATGTTGGAAGAATAGTGATGCAAATCAATCTGGGCCCGTGACACTATTAGCATCAGTACTGAAGACCGCCTCTCGCACGTTATGATCAATAAGAGATAGTTGAGTGCTATATTATATTCCTCCGTCCGTCGCCTGGGCATGTTTGGACGATTGGGATCCAAGGACTGTGAAGGAGCAGATAATAGGTCCTAAAAAATGATATAGCCGACCTTTGAATGTCAGCAGCAGAAGATAAGACTTCTCTCGCTTGAGTCCTAATAGTTCTGATACGAGATCTTTTATGACGTCCCTGAACCATTGCATGAAAGTTCGGGTGTTGTGGTCCCCTCACACACCCAACGTGACCGACCTGTTGCTTCTAGATGCCCTCCTCAATAGATAAAGTCTGGTTTAGATCAGCCTGTGCCCAATGCAATAAATCTGTTGTAGGGTCACTCTCAAAATCAATATCTGCCTAGTCGACCCTACCGTCAGCGTCCCTCACTCGCTGGAAAATATTATGGAATACTCGTCGATTCCACCAACACAAACACTATTTCAACTGAAAACTTCACCCAAAGAGCAGTTATCCCCTTAAGATGAGTAGGGAGTGACTACTTCTTAGAGAGAAGGTTTAGGAATCATGGTGCTTAGTCCATACATTGATGAATTGAAAGGGTGTAGATCCTAAATCATCATCAGATGTCCACTGTAGAAGCAAAGGAGAATGATTAGATGAAGTCCAATTTAGATGCCTCGTAGTAAGCTGTTGGCAAAAAAAAGCAGCTGTAGAGTTAATAAAAACTGTATCAAATCTTTTCGTGACCCGACCATTGGTCCAATTATACCGACTCCCAAGAAAAACCAACATCCTTTAACACACAATCCAACATTATATCAGAGAAAGCATTAGACCCCGATCACGAGTGTTGTGACCAGTGTGCTCACTATCATGTGATGTGTCTCCGTATCTGACCGCTCAGAATTTAGAATGGGATAGATGCCTCAACATTCTGCTGATAAACTGGGATGAGTTCACATACAATATTTGCCTTGTAAGAACTGAGCCCAAAGAGAACTCTGGGACTGAACAACCAACAAAGCTGCATAGAGAAAGTTTCACCACATCCTGTAGTCTCTTGAAGCCTAGTTTGCCCTCATTTATTAGAAGGCAAATCTCCTTCCAACTCCTCCAGTGTAGTCGGCGAGCCTATTCCTTAGAATCTTATGGGAACAGTGCAAAGATGCTCTCCAAATTTTTCCATACGGCCTTGGGAGTCTGCATAATCTAAAAAAGATAGCAGTAGAGATGATAGTACTGATCTCAATAGAGTAATTTGGTCCCCGGGTAATAGTAGTCGAGAAGCCCAGCCAGCCTGATATCCCGCTCCTAGCCTTCATAATGTGGTATTATATAAAAAAAACTCCTCTATAACCCTTAAACAAGGGGACTCCCAAATAAGTAAGTGGCTGCTGCTAATGAGTAAACCCAGTTAAGAATACAAGTCTCCTGATCTGAATATCCGTTGCCGGTCTAGGTAGTGCAAGACCGCTTTTCAATATTCACCAACAAGCCAAAAAAACCCTCTAGTAATACTCCAAAAAGTCAAGGACCCTCCTGATACACTATTTCTAGCCATTGACGAATATGATCAATTTCGTCAGCAACAGAAATGGGTGAGACAAGAATGTTGCCTCCATGCCGATATCGCATACTGAGATAAGTATGAAACCTCTGAGTGAGAAAGAGAGAAATAGTTCTAGTAATAATGAACAAGGAAGGTGAAATGGATTGATTGATCCCTATCACAGCCCACGGGAGGATGGAAAGAAACGACCATTCAGAAGAACTGAGAACTGACATTCTGAAATGCAACGTCTGATCCTGTTAACCCACAACTGATTAAATCCAAATGCCTCCAGTATAGAATTAATGAATCTCCAATCCATGAGGTCGTATGCCTTTGCCATGTCAAATTTCACGATAGCATTCCCCCATCGCACTTTATCATCCAAAGTGTGGAGAAGCTCCTGAGTCAATAACACATTATCATAGATAAGGCGATCAGGGATAAAAGCACTCTGTTCAGGGGAGATAATACGGAGCGGCAATGAACTCAATCTAGCATTCAACAACTTTGCGATCAGCTTATTAAAAACTGTGCAAAGTTCGATAGGTCTAAAACTTGTCCATTGGCAAGCATTCTCCCTTTTTGGGAGCTAAACAATAGAGGTAGCGACAAAATCACAAGGCTGATATCCACCCTCAAAGAAATCCAAGACCGCATTGTAAACATCCTACTGTATGATATCCCAACAATGTTGGAAGAATAGTGATGGAAATCAATCGGAGCTTGTGGCACTATTAGCATCAGTACTGAAGACTGCCTCTCGCACTTCATGAATCAGGAAGAGATAGTTGAGTGCCATACTATATGCCTCTGTCCGTCGCCTAGGTATGATGGTTGGACGGATGGGATCCAAGGGCTGTGAATGAGCAGATAATAGGTCCTGAAAAATGATATAGCCAACCTTTGAATGTGAGGAGCAGAAGATAAGACTTTTCTATCCTGGGTTCGCATAATTCTGATATGAGATCTGGTCCGACGTCCCTGAACCATTGCATGAAAGTATTGGGTATTGTGGTCCCCCTCATACACCCAATGTGAACCGACCTTTTGCTTCTAGAAGCCCTCCTCAATAGATAAAGTCTGGTTCAGATCTGCCTGTTCCAGTTGCAATAAATCCGTTGTAGGACCACTCACAAAATCAATATCTGCCTAGTCGACCCTCCCCTCAGCGTCCTTCACTCGCTGGAAAGTATTACCAAATACTCGTCGATTCCACCAACACAAACACTATTTCAACCTGAAAAACTTCTCCCAGAGAGCAGCCATCCCCTTAAGATGAGTAGGGAGTGACTACTTCTCAGAGACGAAGGTTAAGAAATCATGGTGCTTAGTCCATACATTGATGAATCGAAAAGGTCTGGATCCTAAATCATCGTCAGATGTTCACTGTAGAAGCAAAGGAGAATGATTAGATGAGTCCAATTTAGATGCCTTGCAGTAAGTTGTCGGCAAAAAATAACAGATGTAGAGTTAATCAAAACTCTGTCCAATCTTTTCATGATCGACCATTGGTCCAATTATACCGACTCCTAGAAAAAAACTAACATTTTTTAACCCACAATCCAACATCATGTCAGAGAAAGCATTAGAACCCCGATCAGGAGTGTTGTGAACAGTGCGCTCACCATCATGTGATGTGCTCTGCACATCTAACCACTCAGACTATAGGAAAGGGATAGATGCCTCAACATTCTGTTGATAAAGAGGGATGAGTTCACATACAATATTTGCCTAGTAAGAACTGAGCCCAAAGAGAACTCTGAGACTGAGCAACCACCAAAGCTTAATAGAGAAAGTGTCCACCACACATCTTTTAGTCTTTAGTCTAGTGGTTACATCCCCGCTCGTAGAAAGAACACTAGTCTGTGACCAGTACGCTCACCACATTTGTTCGAGGGAAAATCTCTTTCCAACAGACCTCTAGTGTAGTCGACGTGATGTTCCTTAGAATCTTATAGGAACCGTGCAAAGATGCTCTTCAAAATTTTCAATACAGCATTGGGAGGCGGCATAACCTAAAAAAGATAGTGGTAGAGATGATAGTATTGATCTCATTAGAGTAATTCGGCCCACGAGTGATAGTAGTCGAGAAGCCCAGCCTGATATCAAGCTCCTAGACTTCATAATGTGGTCATCTTGTAAAAAACTCCTCTATGCCCCTTAGATAAGGGGAGTCCCAAATAAGTAAATGGCTGATGCTGATGAGGTAACCCAGTAAAGAATACAAGTCTCCTTATCTGAATATCTGATGCCCGTCTAGGTAGTATAAAACCGATCTTAGAGTTGATTGTCAATATTCACCAACTAGCCAAAAACCCTCTTGTAATACTCCAAACAGTTAAGGGGCCTTCCTGATAGATCTATTTCTGGCCATTGGCGAATATGATCAATTTCATCAGCAACAGAAATGGGTGAGACAAGAGTGTTGCCTCCATGCCAATATCGCATACCTAAGAATGAAACCTCTGAGTGAGAAGAAGAGAAATAGTTCAAGCAATAATGAACAAGGAAGGTGAGATGGATTGATCCCTATCTGAGCCTACGTGAGGATGATAAGAAACGGGCATTCAGAAGCACTGAGAACTGACATTCCGAAATGCACCGTCTGATCTTATCAATCTACAACAACTGATCAAATCGAAATGCCTCAAGTATACAATTAATGAATCTCCAATCCATGAGGTAGTATGCCTTAGCCATGTCAAATTTTAGGATAGCATTGTCCCATCGCACTTTATCATCCAAAGTATGGAGAAGCTCCTAAGTCAATAACACATTATCCCATATAAGGCGATCGGGGTTAAAACCACTCTGTTGTGGGGAGATAATATGGGGCAATTAGAACTCAATCTGGCGTTCAACAACTTTGCAATTAGCTTATTGAAAACTGTGCAAAGGCCGGTAGGTCTAAAACTTGTCCATTAGCAAGCATTCTCCCTTTTTGGGAGCCAAACAATAGAGGTAGTGACACAAATCACGAGGCAGATATCCACCATCAAAGAAATCAATGACCGCATTGTAAACATCTTACTGTATGATATCCCAACAATGTTGGAAGAATAGTGATGGAAATCAAATCTGGGCTTGTGGCACTACTAGCATCAGTACTGAAGACCGCCTCTCGCAAGTTATTAATCAAGAAAAGATAGTTGAGTGCGATATACTATATGCCTCCGTCCGTCACCTGGGTATGGATGTTTGGACGGATGGGATCCAAGGGCTATGAAGGAGCAGATAATATGTCCTGGAAAATGATTTATATAGCCGACCTTTGAATGTCAGCAGCAGAAGATAAGACTTGTCTCGCCTGAGTCCTAAAAAGTTCTGATACGAGATCTGGTCCGACGTCCCTGAAACATTCTGCTGATAAAGAGGGATGAGTGCACATACAATATTTGTCTAGTAAGAACTAAGCCCAAAGTGAACGCTGATCTTGAACAACCACCAAAGCTCCTCATAGACATAGTGTCCACCACATCAGCCTGTAGTCTTCTAAAATAAAGTCTACCCTCATTTATTGGAAGGCAAATCTCTACTAACTCGACAGTGTAGTTTGCGTGCCCATGTTCCTTAGAATCTCATGGGAACAGTGCAAAGACGCTCTCCACATTTTTCCACTGAAGCCAATGGTATATATGATAGTAGTGATCCCCTGAACAGAGTAATTTGGCTCCCGAGTGATAGTAGTCGAGAAGCCCAACCAGCCTGATATTAGTCCTCACATAGCCTTCATAGGATATGGTCATCATATAAAAACTCATCTATGCCCACTTAAACAAGGGGACTCCCAAATAAATAAATTGGCAGCTGTTCGATGAGTAAAAATTTAAAGAATACAAGTCTCCTGGTCCATATATCCGATGCTCATCTAGATAGTATAAGATTGCTCTTGTCAAAATTCACCAACTAGCCAAAAACACTCTCATAATACTCCAAACAGTCAAGGACCTTCCCGAATAGACTATTTATGGCCATCGGCGAATATTATCAATTTCCTCAGCATCAAAAATGGGTGAGACAAGAAACAGTTGCCTCCTTACCGATATCGTATAACCTATCAATCTTTTCATGACCTGGCCTCTGGTTGCTACCACGGTAGCACCTAGTAAAAACAACACCAATTGTGTCCGGGCAACGAAGCTTACATTCATTCACATTGGTTAGATCCTGCTATGCCCTGGACCTTTTGCTCTTCTAACGTAAAAGGTGGCCGGCCATTCGTCAAGGCCCCAGGAATCCGCTGGACACCTTAGCGGCGGGATTTGATACTCGCAACCGATCGAAGTTCCATTTTAGTGCTCCCTAACATAAAGGAGAGCACTTTCTAGGTGGGTCTCTTCGCCCAAGACATTGCTTAGGACCAACGGGTCACACAACAGACAGGTCGCACGATCGAAAGTTCCACGTTCCATCCTTTTGCCCTTCGTCTATCGCCTTGGTATAAAAGCCTTGATCCATCTTCAGCTGCAATTCCAGTTATGCTCAAAAGCTCCAACAAGCCCTAAAATCTCTTGCCGCCTCTGCAAAGATAGCGCTGCTTTACCTTTGTTCCTATGTGCCCAGAAAAGGCTATGCGTTCTCCACTTTCGGATAGTCGCAAAGAGAGATCGTGTTTTTCTCAATCTGACTTTCTCTCTCATTCACAGAGCAAAGAAAGCAGGGCTTTGCCCCAGCTAATGCTATCCTTGGGAAACCAAAATTTCTACAGCAACGGAAAGGGATGTAGCCTCTCCCTCCATGGCCTTTGGCTCTAGCTAAGCATGAAACCTCTGAGTGAGAATGAAGAGAGAATAGTTCACAGCAATAATGAACAAGGAAGGTAAGATGGATTGATCCCTATCTGAACCCACGTGAGGATGGAAAGAAACGACCATTCAGAAGCACTGAGAACTGACATTTCGAAATGCACCGTCTGATCCTATCAATCCTCAACTGATCAAATCCAAACGTCTCCAGTATGCATGAATCTCCAATCGTTGAGGTCCTTATGCCTTAGCCATGTCAAATTTCATGATAGCATTCCCCCGTTGCACTTTATCATCCAAAGTATGGAGAAGCTCCTGAGTAAAAAAAATTATCCCATATAAGGCGACCGGGGATAAAACCACTCTGTTGAGGGGAGATAATATGGGGCAATTAAACTTAATTTGGTGTTCAACAACTTTGCGATCAGCTTATTGAAAATCATACAAAGGACGATAGGTCTAAAATTTGTCCATTGGCAAGCATTCTCCCTTTTTGGGAGCAAAACAATAGAGGTAGCGGCAAAATCACTAGGCAGATGTCCACCCTCAAAGAAATCAATGACCGCATTGTAAACATTCTCCTGTATGATATCCTAACAATGTTGGAAGAATAGTGATGGAAATCAACATGGGCCTGTAACACTATTAACATCATCACTGAAGATCAACTCTTGCTGCACGTCATGAATCAAGATAAAGATAAGTTGAGTGCTATATTATACGACTCCGTCTGTCGCCTCGGTATGATGTTTGGATGGATGGGATCTAAGGGTTGTGAATGTGCAGATAATAGGTCATGAAAAAATGATTTAGCCGTCCTTTGAATGTTAGCAACAGAAGATTAGAATTCACTAGCTCGAGTCCTCATAATTTTGATACGAGATCTGGTCTGACATCCCTGAACCATTGCATGAATGTATCGGGTGTTTTGGTTCAGCTTAGATGCCCAAAGTAAATCGACCTTTTGCTTCCAGAAGCCCTCCTCAATAGATAAAGTTTGGTTCATATCAGCCTGTACCCGATGCAATAAATCCGTTGTAGGGTCACACTCAAAATCAATATCTGCCTAGTCGACCCTCCCATCAGCGTCCCTCACTAGCTTGAAAATATTACCAAATACTCGTCGATTCCACCAGCACAGACCCTATTTCAACCTGAAAAATTTCTCCTAGAGAGCAACCATCCCCTTGAGATGAGTAGGGTATGACTACTTCTTAGATACGAAGGTTCAGAAATCATGGTGCTTAGTCCATACATTGATGAATCGAAAGGGTCTGATCCTAAATCATCATCAGATGTCCATTGTAGAAGCAAAGGAGAATGATTAGATGAAGTCCAATTTAGATGCCTCGTAGTAAGCTGTCGACAAAAAATAGCAGCAGTAGAGTTAATCAAAATTCAATCCAATCTTTTCATGACCCGACCATTGGTTCAATTATACCGACTCCCAGGAAAACAAACATACTATTAGAGAAAGTGTTGGAAGAAACATCCTCCCGGAGGAAATCAATGACCACATTGTGAACATCCTCCTGTATGATATGCCAACAATGTTGGAAGAATAGTTATGGACATAAATATGGGCCTGTGGCACTATTGGCGTCATTATTCAAGACCGCCTCTCGCACGTCATGAATCAAGGAGAGATAGTTGAGTGCTATATTATATGCCTCCATCCGTCGCCTGGGTATGATGTTTGGATGGATGGGATCCAAGGGCTGTGAAGGAGCAGATAATAGGTCCTAAAAAAATGTTATAGCCGGCCTTTGAATGTCAGGAGGAGAAGATAAGACTAGTCTCAAGTCCTAATAGTTCTGATAAGACCCTGGTCCGACGTCCCTGAACCATTGCAGGAATGTACCGGGTACCCCCCCTCACACACCCAACGTGAACTGACCTTTTACTTCCAGAAGCCCTCCTCAATAGATAAAGCATCATATCAGAGAAAGCATTAGAACCCCGATCACAAGTGTTGTGACAAGTGCTCTAACCATCATGTGATGTGCTCTCCACATCTAACCGGTCAGAATTTAGGGATGGGATAGATGCCTCAACATTCTGCTGATAAAGAGGGATGAGTTCACATACAATATTTGCGTAGTGAGAACTGAGCCCAAAGAGAACTCTGAGACTGAACAACCACCAAAGCTTCATAGAAAAAAATGTCCACCGCATCTAGTCTCCTAAAGCCTGGTCCCCTAATTTGTTGGAAGGCAAATATCCTTCCAACTCCACCAGTGTAGTCGACGTGCCTACCCTTAGAATCTCATAGGAACCGTACAAAGATGCTCTCCAACTTTTTCAGTATGGCCTTGGGAGGCCGCATAATCTAAAAAAGATAGTGGTAGAGTTAATAGCACTGATCTCAATAGAGTAATTCGGCCCCCTGGTGGTAGTAGTCGAGAAGCTCAGCCTGGTATTCTGCTCCTAGCCTTCATAATGTGGTCAACATATAAAAAAAATCCTCTATGTCCCTTAAACAAGGGGACTCCCAAATAATTAAATGACTGCTGCTGATGAGTAAATCTAGTCAAGAATACAAGTCTCCTGATCTGAATATTTGATGCCCGTCTAGGTAGTATAAGACCGTTCTTGTTAATATTCTCATACTTGCCAAAAACCCTCTCGTAATACTCCAAACAGTTAGGGACCCTCCTAATAGACTATTTTTGGCCATTGGTGAACATGATCAATTTCGTCAACAATAGAAATGGGTGAGACAGTGTGTTACCTCCATGCCGATAACGCATACCGAGATAAGAATGAAACCTTTAAGTGAGAAGAAGAAAAATAGTTCACAGCAATAATGAACAAGGAAGGTGAGATGGATTGATCCTTATCTGAGCCCACGTAAGGATGGAATGAAATGGACATTCAGAAGCACTGAGAACTGACATTACGAAATGCACCGTCTGATCCTATCAATCCCCAACGGATCAAATCCAAATGCCTCCAGTATAGAATTAATGAATCTCCAATCCATGAGGTCGTATGCCTTAGCCATGTCAAATTTCAGGATAGTTTCCTCCGTCGCACTTTATCATCCAAAGTATGGAGAAGCTCCCGAGTCAATAACGCATTTTCCCATATAAGGCGACCCCGGGGTTAAAACCACTCTGTTGAGGGGAGATAATATGGGGCAATTAGGAACTCAATCTGGCGTTCAAATACTTTTGCGATCAGCTTATTGAAAATCTGCACAAAGGCCGACGGGTCTAAAATTTGAACACTGGGAAGCATTCTCCCTTTTTGGGAGCAAAACAATGGAGGTAACGACAAAATCGCGAGGCAGATGTCCACGTTCAAAGAAATCAATAACTGCATTCTAAACATCTTCCTTTAGGATATCCCAACAATGTTGGAAGAATAGTGATGGAAATAAATCTAGGCCTGCGACACTATTACCATAATCACCGAAAACCGCCTCACAACGTCGCGAATCAAGGAAAGATAATTGAGTGCGATATTGTATGTCTCCGTCCATCGCCTGGGTATGATGTTTGGACCGATGGGATCCAAGGGCAGTGAATGAGCAGATAATAGGTCCTGAAAAAAATTATATAGCCGAACTTTGAATGTCAGCAGCAGAAGATAAGACTTCTCTCGACTGAGTCCTAACAGTTCTGATACGGGATCTGGTCCGACGTCCCTGAACCATTGCATGAAAGTATCGGGTGTTGTGGTCCCGCTCACACACCCAACGTGAACCGATCTTTTGCTTCCAGATGCCCTCCTCAATAGATAAAGTTTAGTTCAGATCAGCCTGTGCCCGCTGCAATAAATTCGTTGTAGGGTAACCCACAAAATCAATATCTACCTAGTCGACCATCCTTTCAGCGTCCATCACTCGCTGGAAAATATTGCCGAATGCTCGTCGATTCCCCCAACACAGACCCTATTTCAACTGAAAAAACTTCTCCCGGAGAACAGCCATCCCCTTAAGATGAGTAGGGAGTGACTACTTCTGAGTGACGAAGGTTAAGAAATCTTGGTGCTTAGTCCACACATTAATGAATCGAAAGGATCTGGATCCTAAATCATCGTCAGATGTCCACTGTAGAAGCACGGGAGAATGATTAGACGAAGTCCAATTTAGAGTGTGTTCGATAGAGATTATTTGGGAAAAAAACAATTTTGAAATAGTGATATGATAGGAAATGTGTGGTTGAAAAAGAAGGAAAAGTTATTGATGTGATGGAAAATATTATTTTATTGAAGAATGTTTGGTTGACAATGAGTAGAAGAATGAGAATGAAAATGAAAATATGGGTCAAACGGGGCCTTAGATGCCTCGTAACGAGCTATCGACAAAAAACAGCAGCTGTAGAGAGTAATCAAAAACTCTATCAAATCTTTTCATGACCCGACCATTGGTTAAATTATACCAAATCCCAGAAAAAACCAACATCCTTTAAGCCGCAATCCAACATCGTATAAGAGAAAGCGTTAGAACACAGATCACGAGTGTTGTGACCAGTACGCTCACCACCATGTGATGTGCTGTCCACATCTAACCGTGCAGACCTTAGGGATGGGATAGATGCCTCAACATTCTGATGATAAAGAGGGATGAGTTCACATACAATATTTTGCCTAGCAAGAACTGAGCCCAAAGAGAACTCTGCGACTGAACAACCAACAAAGCTTCGTAGAGAAAGTGTCCACGACATCCTGTAGTCTCCTGAAGCCTAGGTTGCCCTCATTTGTTGGAAGTCAAATCTCCTTCCAACTCCTCCAGTGTAGTCGGCGTGCCCGTTCTTTCTTGAAT
The DNA here is from genome assembly GCA_019395295.1 of Osmanthus fragrans. NCBI lineage: Eukaryota > Viridiplantae > Streptophyta > Magnoliopsida > Lamiales > Oleaceae > Osmanthus > Osmanthus fragrans. The sequence goes on from CM033356.1 coordinate 14,839,832, forward strand.
CTCATAGGAACCGTGCAAAGATGCTCTCCAAATTTTTCAATACAACCTCTTGGGAGGCCACATAATCTGAAAAGGATAGTGGTAGAGTTGATCGTACTGATCTCAATAGAGTAATTCGACTATTTCCGGCCAAACAGTCAGGGGCCCTCCTCATAGTCTATTTCTGGCCATCGGCGAATATGATCAATTTCGTCAGCAACAGAAATGGGTGCGACAAGAGTGCTGCCTCCATGCCGATACCGTATACCTCAAAATGAAACCTCCGAGTGAGAAGAAGAGAAATGGCTCACAGCAACAATGAACAAGGAAGGTGAGATGGATTGATGATCTGAGCCCACGGGAGGATGGACTGAAACGGCCATTCAGAAGCACTGAGAACTGACAATACCGAAATGCACCGTCTGATCCTATCAATCCACAACCGATCAAATCCAAACGCCTCCAGTATAGAATTAATGAATCTCCAATCCTTGAGGTCGTATGCCTTAGCCATGTCAAATTTCAGGATAGTTTCCTCCGTCGCACTTTATCATCCAAAGTATGGAGAAGCTCCCGAGTCAATAACGCATTATCCCATATGAGGCGACCGGGGTTAAAACCACTCTGTTGAGGGGAGATAATATGGGGCAATTAGGAACTCAATCTGGCGTCCAATAACTTTGCGATCAGCTTATTGAAAACTGCACAAAGGCCGACGGGTCTAAAATTTGAACACTGGGAAGCATTCTCCCTTTTTGGGAGCAAAACAACTGGGGTAACGACAAAATCGCGAGGCAGATGTCCACGTTCAAAGAAATCAATAACTGCATTCTAAACATCTTCCTTTAGGATATCCTAACAATGTTGGAAGAATAGTGATGGAAATAAATCTAGGCCTGCGACACTATTACCATAATCACCGAAAACCGCCTCTCGCACGTCGCGAATCAAGGAAAGATAATTGAGTGCGATATTGTATGTCTCCGTCCATCGCCTGGCTATGATGTTTGGACCGATGGGATCCAAGGGCAGTGAATGAGCAGATAATAGGTCCTGAAAAAAATTATATAGCCGAACTTTGAATGTCAGCAGCAGAAGTTAAGATTCTCTCGACTGAGTCCTAACAGTTCTGATACGGGATCTGGTCCGACGTCCCTGAACCATTGCATGAAAGTATCGGGTGTTGTGGTCCCGCTCACACACCCAACGTGAACCGATCTTTTGCTTCCAGATGCCCTCCTCAATAGATAAAGTTTAGTTCAGATCAGCCTGTGCCCGCTGCAATAAATTCGTTGTAGGGTAACCCACAAAATCAATATCTACCTAGTCGACCATCCTTTCAGCGTCCATCACTCGCTGGAAAATATTGCCGAATGCTCGTCGATTCCCCCAACACAGACCCTATTTCAACTGAAAAATTTCTCCCGGAGAACAGCCATCCCCTTAAGATGAGTAGGGAGTGACTACTTCTGAGTGACGAAGGTTAAGAAATCTTGGTGCTTAGTCCACACATTAATGAATCGAAAGGATCTGGATCCTAAATCATCGTCAGATGTCCACTGTAGAAGCAACAGGAGAACGATTAGACGAAGTCCAATTTAGAGTGTGTTCGATAGAGATTATTTGGGAAAAATGAATTTTGAAATAGTGATATGATAGGAAATGTGTGGTTGAAAAAAAGAAGGAAAAGTTATTGATGTGATGGAAAAATATTATTTTATTGAAGAATGTTTGGTTGACAATGAGTAGAAGAATGAGAATGAAAATGAAAATATGGGTCAAACGGGGCCTTAGATGCCTCGTAACGAGCTATCGACAAAAAACAGCAGCTGTAGAGTTAATCAAAACTCTATCCAATCTTTTCATGACCCGACCATTGGTTAAATTATACCAAATCCCAGAAAAAACCAACATCCTTTAAGCCGCAATCCAACATCGTATAAGAGAAAGCGTTAGAACACAGATCACGAGTGTTGTGTGACCAGTACGCTCACCATCATGTGATGTGCTGTCCACATCTAACCGTGCAGACCTTAGGGATGGGATAGATGCCTCAACATTCTGATGATAAAGAGGGATGAGTTCACATACAATATTTGCCTAGCAAGAACTGAGCCCAAAGAGAACTCTGCGACTGAACAACCAACAAAGCTTCGTAGAGAAAGTGTCCACGACATCCTGTAGTCTCCTGAAGCCTAGGTTGCCCTCATTTGTTGGAAGTCAAATCTCCTTCCAACTCCTCCAGTGTAGTCGGCGTGCCCGTTCTTTTGAATCTCATAGGAACCGTGCAAAGATGCTCTCCAAATTTTTCAATACAACCTCTTGGGAGGCCACATAATCTGAAAAGGATAGTGGTAGAGTTGATCGTACTGATCTCAATAGAGTAATTCGACTATTTCCGGCCAAACAGTCAGGGGCCCTCCTCATAGTCTATTTCTGGCCATCGGCGAATATGATCAATTTCGTCAGCAACAGAAATGGGTGCGACAAGAGTGCTGCCTCCATGCCGATACCGTATACCTCAAAATGAAACCTCCGAGTGAGAAGAAGAGAAATGGCTCACAGCAACAATGATGAACAAGGAAGGTGAGATGGATTGATGATCTGAGCCCACGGGAGGATGGACTGAAACGGCCATTCAGAAGCACTGAGAACTGACAATACCGAAATGCACCGTCTGATCCTATCAATCCACAACCGATCAAATCCAAACGCCTCCAGTATAGAATTAATGAATCTCCAATCCTTGAGGTCGTATGCCTTAGCCATGTCAAATTTCAGGATAGTTTCCTCCGTCGCACTTTATCATCCAAAGTATGGAGAAGCTCCCGAGTCAATAACGCATTATCCCATATGAGGCGACCGGGGTTAAAACCACTCTGTTGAGGGGAGATAATATGGGGCAATTAGGAACTCAATCTGGCGTCCAATAACTTTGCGATCAGCTTATTGAAAACTGCACAAAGGCCGACGGGTCTAAAATTTGAACACTGGGAAGCATTCTCCCTTTTTGGGAGCAAAACAACTGGGGTAACGACAAAATCGCGAGGCAGATGTCCACGTTCAAAGAAATCAATAACTGCATTCTAAGCATCTTCCTTTAGGATATCCTAACAATGTTGGAAGAATAGTGATGGAAATAAATCTAGGCCTGCGACACTATTACCATAATCACCGAAAACCGCCTCTCGCACGTCGCGAATCAAGGAAAGATAATTGAGTGCGATATTGTATGTCTCCGTCCATCGCCTGGCTATGATGTTTGGACCGATGGGATCCAAGGGCAGTGAATGAGCAGATAATAGGTCCTGAAAAAAATTATACAGCCGAACTTTGAATGTCAGCAGCAGAAGTTAAGATTCTCTCGACTGAGTCCTAACAGTTCTGATACGGGATCTGGTCCGACGTCCCTGAACCATTGCATGAAAGTATCGGGTGTTGTGGTCCCGCTCACACACCCAACGTGAACCGATCTTTTGCTTCCAGATGCCCTCCTCAATAGATAAAGTTTAGTTCAGATCAGCCTGTGCCCGCTGCAATAAATTCGTTGTAGGGTAACCCACAAAATCAATATCTACCTAGTCGACCATCCTTTCAGCGTCCATCACTCGCTGGAAAATATTGCCGAATGCTCGTCGATTCCCCCAACACAGACCCTATTTCAACTGAAAAATTTCTCCCGGAGAACAGCCATCCCCTTAAGATGAGTAGGGAGTGACTACTTCTGAGTGACGAAGGTTAAGAAATCTTGGTGCTTAGTCCACACATTAATGAATCGAAAGGATCTGGATCCTAAATCATCGTCAGATGTCCACTGTAGAAGCACAGGAGAACGATTAGACGAAGTCCAATTTAGAGTGTGTTCGATAGAGATTATTTGGGAAAAATGAATTTTGAAATAGTGATATGATAGGAAATGTGTGGTTGAAAAAGAAGGAAAAGTTATTGATGTGATGGAAAATATTATTTTTTATTGAAGAATGTTTGGTTGACAATGAGTAGAAGAATGAATGAATGAAAAATGAAAATATGGGTCAAACGGGGCCTTAGATGCCTCGTAACGAGCTATCGACAAAAAACAGCAGCTGTAGAGTTAATCAAAACTCTATCCAATCTTTTCATGACCCGACCATTGGTTAAATTATACCAAATCCCAGAAAAAACCAACATCCTTTAAGCCGCAATCCAACATCGTATAAGAGAAAGCGTTAGAACACAGATCACGAGTGTTGTGACCAGTACGCTCACCACCATGTGATGTGCTGTCCACATCTAACCGTGCAGACCTTAGGGATGGGATAGATGCCTCAACATTCTGATGATAAAGAGGGATGAGTTCACATACAATATTTGCCTAGCAAGAACTGAGCCCAAAGAGAACTCTGCGACTGAACAACCAACAAAGCTTCGTAGAGAAAGTGTCCACGACATCCTGTAGTCTCCTGAAGCCTAGGTTGCCCTCATTTGTTGGAAGTCAAATCTCCTTCCAACTCCTCCAGTGTAGTCGGCGTGCCCGTTCTTTTGAATCTCATAGGAACCGTGCAAAGATGCTCTCCAAATTTTTCAATACAACCTCTTGGGAGGCCACATAATCTGAAAAGGATAGTGGTAGAGTTGATCGTACTGATCTCAATAGAGTAATTCGACTATTTCCGGCCAAACAGTCAGGGGCCCTCCTCATAGTCTATTTCTGGCCATCGGCGAATATGATCAATTTCGTCAGCAACAGAAATGGGTGCGACAAGAGTGCTGCCTCCATGCCGATACCGTATACCTCAAAATGAAACCTCCGAGTGAGAAGAAGAGAAATGGCTCACAGCAACAATGAACAAGGAAGGTGAGATGGATTGATGATCTGAGCCCACGGGGGAGGATGGACTGAAACGGCCATTCAGAAGCACTGAGAACTGACAATACCGAAATGCACCGTCTGATCCTATCAATCCACAACCGATCAAATCCAAACGCCTCCAGTATAGAATTAATGAATCTCCAATCCTTGAGGTCGTATGCCTTAGCCATGTCAAATTTCAGGATAGTTTCCTCCGTCGCACTTTATCATCCAAAGTATGGAGAAGCTCCCGAGTCAATAACGCATTATCCCATATGAGGCGACCGGGGTTAAAACCACTCTGTTGAGGGGAGATAATATGGGGCAATTAGGAACTCAATCTGGCGTCCAATAACTTTGCGATCAGCTTATTGAAAACTGCACAAAGGCCGACGGGTCTAAAATTTGAACACTGGGAAGCATTCTCCCTTTTTGGGAGCAAAACAACTGGGGTAACGACAAAATCGCGAGGCAGATGTCCACGTTCAAAGAAATCAATAACTGCATTCTAAACATCTTCCTTTAGGATATCCTAACAATGTTGGAAGAATAGTGATGGAAATAAATCTAGGCCTGCGACACTATTACCATAATCACCGAAAACCGCCTCTCGCACGTCGCGAATCAAGGAAAGATAATTGAGTGCGATATTGTATGTCTCCGTCCATCGCCTGGCTATGATGTTTGGACCGATGGGATCCAAGGGCAGTGAATGAGCAGATAATAGGTCCTGAAAAAAATTATATAGCCGAACTTTGAATGTCAGCAGCAGAAGTTAAGATTCTCTCGACTGAGTCCTAACAGTTCTGATACGGGATCTGGTCCGACGTCCCTGAACCATTGCATGAAAGTATCGGGTGTTGTGGTCCCGCTCACACACCCAACGTGAACCGATCTTTTGCTTCCAGATGCCCTCCTCAATAGATAAAGTTTAGTTCAGATCAGCCTGTGCCCGCTGCAATAAATTCGTTGTAGGGTAACCCACAAAATCAATATCTACCTAGTCGACCATCCTTTCAGCGTCCATCACTCGCTGGAAAATATTGCCGAATGCTCGTCGATTCCCCCAACACAGACCCTATTTCAACTGAAAAATTTCTCCCGGAGAACAGCCATCCCCTTAAGATGAGTAGGGAGTGACTACTTCTGAGTGACGAAGGTTAAGAAATCTTGGTGCTTAGTCCACACATTAATGAATCGAAAGGATCTGGATCCTAAATCATCGTCAGATGTCCACTGTAGAAGCACAGGAGAACGATTAGACGAAGTCCAATTTAGAGTGTGTTCGATAGAGATTATTTGGGAAAAATGAATTTTGAAATAGTGATATGATAGGAAATGTGTGGTTGAAAAAGAAGGAAAAGTTATTGATGTGATGGAAAATATTATTTTATTGAAGAATGTTTGGTTGACAATGAGTAGAAGAATGAGAATGAAAATGAAAAAATGGGTCAAACGGGGCCTTAGATGCCTCGTAACGAGCTATCGACAAAAAACAGCAGCTGTAGAGTTAATCAAAACTCTATCCAATCTTTTCATGACCCGACCATTGGTTAAATTATACCAAATCCCAGAAAAAACCAACATCCTTTAAGCCGCAATCCAACATCGTATAAGAGAAAGCGTTAGAACACAGATCACGAGTGTTGTGACCAGTACGCTCACCACCATGTGATGTGCTGTCCACATCTAACCGTGCAGACCTTAGGGATGGGATAGATGCCTCAACATTCTGATGATAAAGAGGGATGAGTTCACATACAATATTTGCCTAGCAAGAACTGAGCCCAAAGAGAACTCTGCGACTGAACAACCAACAAAGCTTCGTAGAGAAAGTGTCCACGACATCCTGTAGTCTCCTGAAGCCTAGGTTGCCCTCATTTGTTGGAAGTCAAATCTCCTTCCAACTCCTCCAGTGTAGTCGGCGTGCCCGTTCTTTTGAATCTCATAGGAACCGTGCAAAGATGCTGCTCTCCAAATTTTTCAATACAACCTCTTGGGAGGCCACATAATCTGAAAAGGATAGTGGTAGAGTTGATCGTACTGATCTCAATAGAGTAATTCGACTATTTCCGGCCAAACAGTCAGGGGCCCTCCTCATAGTCTATTTCTGGCCATCGGCGAATATGATCAATTTCGTCAGCAACAGAAATGGGTGCGACAAGAGTGCTGCCTCCATGCCGATACCGTATACCTCAAAATGAAACCTCCGAGTGAGAAGAAGAGAAATGGCTCACAGCAACAATGAACAAGGAAGGTGAGATGGATTGATGATCTGAGCCCACGGGAGGATGGACTGAAACGGCCATTCAGAAGCACTGAGAACTGACAATACCGAAATGCACCGTCTGATCCTATCAATCCACAACCGATCAAATCCAAACGCCTCCAGTATAGAATTAATGAATCTCCAATCCTTGAGGTCGTATGCCTTAGCCATGTCAAATTTCAGGATAGTTTCCTCCGTCGTCACTTTTTATCATCCAAAGTATGGAGAAGCTCCCGAGTCAATAACGCATTATCCCATATGAGGCGACCGGGGTTAAAACCACTCTGTTGAGGGGAGATAATATGGGGCAATTAGGAACTCAATCTGGCGTCCAATAACTTTGCGATCAGCTTATTGAAAACTGCACAAAGGCCGACGGGTCTAAAATTTGAACACTGGGAAGCATTCTCCCTTTTTGGGAGCAAAACAACTGGGGTAACGACAAAATCGCGAGGCAGATGTCCACGTTCAAAGAAATCAATAACTGCATTCTAAACATCTTCCTTTAGGATATCCTAACAATGTTGGAAGAATAGTGATGGAAATAAATCTAGGCCTGCGACACTATTACCATAATCACCGAAAACCGCCTCTCGCACGTCGCGAATCAAGGAAAGATAATTGAGTGCGATATTGTATGTCTCCGTCCATCGCCTGGCTATGATGTTTGGACCGATGGGATCCAAGGGCAGTGAATGAGCAGATAATAGGTCCTGAAAAAAATTATATATAGCCGAACTTTGAATGTCAGCAGCAGAAGTTAAGATTCTCTCGACTGAGTCCTAACAGTTCTGATACGGGATCTGGTCCGACGTCCCTGAACCATTGCATGAAAGTATCGGGTGTTGTGGTCCCGCTCACACACCCAACGTGAACCGATCTTTTGCTTCCAGATGCCCTCCTCAATAGATAAAGTTTAGTTCAGATCAGCCTGTGCCCGCTGCAATAAATTCGTTGTAGGGTAACCCACAAAATCAATATCTACCTAGTCGACCATCCTTTCAGCGTCCATCACTCGCTGGAAAAAATATTGCCGAATGCTCGTCGATTCCCCCAACACAGACCCTATTTCAACTGAAAAATTTCTCCCGGAGAACAGCCATCCCCTTAAGATGAGTAGGGAGTGACTACTTCTGAGTGACGAAGGTTAAGAAATCTTGGTGCTTAGTCCACACATTAATGAATCGAAAGGATCTGGATCCTAAATCATCGTCAGATGTCCACTGTAGAAGCACAGGAGAACGATTAGACGAAGTCCAATTTAGAGTGTGTTCGATATAGAGATTATTTGGGAAAAAATGAATTTTGAAATAGTGATATGATAGGAAATGTGTGGTTGAAAAAGAAGGAAAAGTTATTGATGTGATGGAAAATATTATTTTATTGAAGAATGTTTGGTTGACAATGAGTAGAAGAATGAGAATGAAAATGAAAATATGGGTCAAACGGGGCCTTAGATGCCTCGTAACGAGCTATCGACAAAAAACAGCAGCTGTAGAGTTAATCAAAACTCTATCCAATCTTTTCATGACCCGACCATTGGTTAAATTATACCAAATCCCAGAAAAAACCAACATCCTTTAAGCCGCAATCCAACATCGTATAAGAGAAAGCGTTAGAACACAGATCACGAGTGTTGTGACCAGTACGCTCACCACCATGTGATGTGCTGTCCACATCTAACCGTGCAGACCTTAGGGATGGGGGATAGATGCCTCAACATTCTGATGATAAAGAGGGATGAGTTCACATACAATATTTGCCTAGCAAGAACTGAGCCCAAAGAGAACTCTGCGACTGAACAACCAACAAAGCTTCGTAGAGAAAGTGTCCACGACATCCTGTAGTCTCCTGAAGCCTAGGTTGCCCTCATTTGTTGGAAGTCAAATCTCCTTCCAACTCCTCCAGTGTAGTCGGCGTGCCCGTTCTTTTGAATCTCATAGGAACCGTGCAAAGATGCTCTCCAAATTTTTCAATACAACCTCTTGGGGAGGCCACATAATCTGAAAAGGATAGTGGTAGAGTTGATCGTACTGATCTCAATAGAGTAATTCGACTATTTCCGGCCAAACAGTCAGGGGCCCTCCTCATAGTCTATTTCTGGCCATCGGCGAATATGATCAATTTCGTCAGCAACAGAAATGGGTGCGACAAGAGTGCTGCCTCCATGCCGATACCGTATACCTCAAAATGAAACCTCCGAGTGAGAAGAAGAGAAATGGCTCACAGCAACAATGAACAAGGAAGGTGAGATGGATTGATGATCTGAGCCCACGGGAGGATGGACTGAAACGGCCATTCAGAAGCACTGAGAACTGACAATACCGAAATGCACCGTCTGATCCTATCAATCCACAACCGATCAAATCCAAACGCCTCCAGTATAGAATTAATGAATCTCCAATCCTTGAGGTCGTATGCCTTAGCCATGTCAAATTTCAGGATAGTTTCCTCCGTCGCACTTTATCATCCAAAGTATGGAGAAGCTCCGGAGTCAATAACGCATTATCCCATATGAGGCGACCGGGGTTAAAAACCACTCTGTTGAGGGGAGATAATATGGGGCAATTAGGAACTCAGTCTGGCGTCCAATAACTTTGCGATCAGCTTATTGAAAACTGCACAAAGGCCGACGGGTCTAAAATTTGAACACTGGGAAGCATTCTCCCTTTTTGGGAGCAAAACAACTGGGGTAACGACAAAATCGCGAGGCAGATGTCCACGTTCAAAGAAATCAATAACTGCATTCTAAACATCTTCCTTTAGGATATCCTAACAATGTTGGAAGAATAGTGATGGAAATAAATCTAGGCCTGCGACACTATTACCATAATCACCGAAAACCGCCTCTCGCACGTCGCGAATCAAGGAAAGATAATTGAGTGCGATATTGTATGTCTCCGTCCATCGCCTGGCTATGATGTTTGGACCGATGGGATCCAAGGGCAGTGAATGAGCAGATAATAGGTCCTGAAAAAAATTATATAGCCGAACTTTGAATGTCAGCAGCAGAAGTTAAGATTCTCTCGACTGAGTCCTAACAGTTCTGATACGGGATCTGGTCCGACGTCCCTGAACCATTGCATGAAAGTATCGGGTGTTGTGGTCCCGCTCACACACCCAACGTGAACCGATCTTTTGCTTCCAGATGCCCTCCTCAATAGATAAAGTTTAGTTCAGATCAGCCTGTGCCCGCTGCAATAAATTCGTTGTAGGGTAACCCACAAAATCAATATCTACCTAGTCGACCATCCTTTCAGCGTCCATCACTCGCTGGAAAATATTGCCGAATGCTCGTCGATTCCCCCAACACAGACCCTATTTCAACTGAAAAATTTCTCCCGGAGAACAGCCATCCCCTTAAGATGAGTAGGGAGTGACTACTTCTGAGTGACGAAGGTTAAGAAATCTTGGTGCTTAGTCCACACATTAATGAATCGAAAGGATCTGGATCCTAAATCATCGTCAGATGTCCACTGTAGAAGCACAGGAGAACGATTAGACGAAGTCCAATTTAGAGTGTGTTCGATAGAGATTATTTGGGAAAAAATGAATTTTGAAATAGTGATATGATAGGAAATGTGTGGTTGAAAAAGAAGGAAAAGTTATTGATGTGATGGAAAATATTATTTTATTGAAGAATGTTTGGTTGACAATGAGTAGAAGAATGAGAATGAAAATGAAAATATGGGGTCAAACGGGGCCTTAGAGATGCCTCGTAACGAGCTATCGACAAAAAACAGCAGCTGTAGAGTTAATCAAAACTCTATCCAATCTTTTCATGACCCGACCATTGGTTAAATTATACCAAATCCCAGAAAAAACAAACATCCTTTAAGCCGCAATCCAACATCGTATAAGAGAAAGCGTTAGAACACAGATCGCGAGTGTTGTGACCAGTACGCTCACCACCATGTGATGTGCTGTCCACATCTAACCGTGCAGACCTTAGGGATGGGATAGATGCCTCAACATTCTGATGATAAAGAGGGATGAGTTCACATACAATATTTGCCTAGCAAGAACTGAGCCCAAAGAGAACTCTGCGACTGAACAACCAACAAAGCTTCGTAGAGAAAGTGTCCACGACATCCTGTAGTCTCCTGAAGCCTAGGTTGCCCTCATTTGTTGGAAGTCAAATCTCCTTCCAACTCCTCCAGTGTAGTCGGCGTGCCCGTTCTTTTGAATCTCATAGGAACCGTGCAAAGATGCTCTCCAAATTTTTCAATACAACCTCTTGGGAGGCCACATAATCTGAAAAGGATAGTGGTAGAGTTGATCGTACTGATCTCAATAGAGTAATTCGACTATTTCCGGCCAAACAGTCAGGGGCCCTCCTCATAGTCTATTTCTGGCCATCGGCGAATATGATCAATTTCGTCAGCAACAGAAATGGGTGCGACAAGAGTGCTGCCTCCATGCCGATACCGTATACCTCAAAATGAAACCTCCGAGTGAGAAGAAGAGAAATGGCTCACAGCAACAATGAACAAGGAAGGTGAGATGGATTGATGATCTGAGCCCACGGGAGGATGGACTGAAACGGCCATTCAGAAGCACTGAGAACTGACAATACCGAAATGCACCGTCTGATCCTATCAATCCACAACCGATCAAATCCAAACGCCTCCAGTATAGAATTAATGAATCTCCAATCCTTGAGGTCGTATGCCTTAGCCATGTCAAATTTCAGGATAGTTTCCTCCGTCGTCGCACTTTATCATCCAAAGTATGGAGAAGCTCCCGAGTCAATAACGCATTATCCCATATGAGGCGACCGGGGTTAAAACCACTCTGTTGAGGGGAGATAATATATGGGGCAATTAGGAACTCAATCTGGCGTCCAATAACTTTGCGATCAGCTTATTGAAAACTGCACAAAGGCCGACGGGTCTAAAATTTGAACACTGGGAAGCATTCTCCCTTTTTGGGAGCAAAACAACTGGGGTAACGACAAAATCGCGAGGCAGATGTCCACGTTCAAAGAAATCAATAACTGCATTCTAAACATCTTCCTTTAGGATATCCTAACAATGTTGGAAGAATAGTGATGGAAATAAATCTAGGCCTGCGACACTATTACCATAATCACCGAAAACCGCCTCTCGCACGTCGCGAATCAAGGAAAGATAATTGAGTGCGATATTGTATGTCTCCGTCCATCGCCTGGCTATGATGTTTGGACCGATGGGATCCAAGGGCAGTGAATGAGCAGATAATAGGTCCTGAAAAAAATTATATAGCCGAACTTTGAATGTCAGCAGCAGAAGTTAAGATTCTCTCGACTGAGTCCTAACAGTTCTGATACGGGATCTGGTCCGACGTCCCTGAACCATTGCATGAAAGTATCGGGTGTTGTGGTCCCGCTCACACACCCAACGTGAACCGATCTTTTGCTTCCAGATGCCCTCCTCAATAGATAAAGTTTAGTTCAGATCAGCCTGTGCCCGCTGCAATAAATTCGTTGTAGGGTAACCCACAAAATCAATATCTACCTAGTCGACCATCCTTTCAGCGTCCATCACTCGCTGGAAAATATTGCCGAATGCTCGTCGATTCCCCCAACACAGACCCTATTTCAACTGAAAAATTTCTCTCCCGGAGAACAGCCATCCCCTTAAGATGAGTAGGGAGTGACTACTTCTGAGTGACGAAGGTTAAGAAATCTTGGTGCTTAGTCCACACATTAATGAATCGAAAGGATCTGGATCCTAAATCATCGTCAGATGTCCACTGTAGAAGCACAGGAGAATGATTAGACGAAGTCCAATTTAGAGTGTGTTCGATAGAGATTATTTGGGAAAAATGAATTTTGAAATAGTGATATGATAGGAAATGTGTGGTTGAAAAAGAAGGAAAAGTTATTGATGTGATGGAAAATATTATTTTATTGAAGAATGTTTGGTTGACAATGAGTAGAAGAATGAGAATGAAAATGAAAATATGGGTCAAACGGGGCCTTAGATGCCTCGTAACGAGCTATCGACAAAAAAACAGCAGCTGTAGAGTTAATCAAAACTCTATCCAATCTTTTCATGACCCGACCATTGGTTAAATTATACCAAATCCCAGAAAAAACCAACATCCTTTAAGCCGCAATCCAACATCGTATAAGAGAAAGCGTTAGAACACAGATCACGAGTGTTGTGTGACCAGTACGCTCACCATCATGTGATGTGCTGTCCACATCTAACCGTGCAGACCTTAGGGATGGGATATAGATGCCTCAACATTCTGATGATAAAGAGGGATGAGTTCACATACAATATTTGCCTAGCAAGAACTGAGCCCAAAGAGAACTCTGCGACTGAACAACCAACAAAGCTTCGTAGAGAAAGTGTCCACGACATCCTGTAGTCTCCTGAAGCCTAGGTTGCCCTCATTTGTTGGAAGTCAAATCTCCTTCCAACTCCTCCAGTGTAGTCGGCGTGCCCGTTCTTTTGAATCTCATAGGAACCGTGCAAAGATGCTCTCCAAATTTTTCAATACAACCTCTTGGGAGGCCACATAATCTGAAAAGGATAGTGGTAGAGTTGATCGTACTGATCTCAATAGAGTAATTCGACTATTTCCGGCCAAACAGTCAGGGGCCCTCCTCATAGTCTATTTCTGGCCATCGGCGAATATGATCAATTTCGTCAGCAACAGAAATGGGTGCGACAAGAGTGCTGCCTCCATGCCGATACCGTATACCTCAAAATGAAACCTCCGAGTGAGTGAGAAGAAGAGAAATGGCTCACAGCAACAATGAACAAGGAAGGTGAGATGGATTGATGATCTGAGCCCACGGGAGGATGGACTGAAACGGCCATTCAGAAGCACTGAGAACTGACAATACCGAAATGCACCGTCTGATCCTATCAATCCACAACCGATCAAATCCAAACGCCTCCAGTATAGAATTAATGAATCTCCAATCCTTGAGGTCGTATGCCTTAGCCATGTCAAATTTCAGGATAGTTTCCTCCGTCGCACTTTATCATCCAAAGTATGGAGAAGCTCCCGAGTCAATAACGCATTATCCCATATGAGGCGACCGGGGTTAAAACCACTCTGTTGAGGGGAGATAATATGGGGCAATTAGGAACTCAATCTGGCGTCCAATAACTTTGCGATCAGCTTATTGAAAACTGCACAAAGGCCGACGGGTCTAAAATTTGAACACTGGGAAGCATTCTCCCTTTTTGGGAGCAAAACAACTGGGGTAACGACAAAATCGCGAGGCAGATGTCCACGTTCAAAGAAATCAATAACTGCATTCTAAGCATCTTCCTTTAGGATATCCTAACAATGTTGGAAGAATAGTGATGGAAATAAATCTAGGCCTGCGACAATATTACCGTAATCGCTGAAAACCGCCTCTCGCACGTCGTGAATCAAAGAAAGATAATTGAGTGCGATATTGTATGTCTCCGTCCATCGCCTGGGTACGATGTTTGGACCGATGGGATCCAAGGGCAGTGAATGAGCAGATAATAGGTCCTGAAAAAAATTATACAGCCGAACTTTGAATGTCAGCAGCAGAAGTTAAGATTCTCTCGACTGAGTCCTAACAGTTCTGATACGGGATCTGGTCCGACGTCCCTGAACCATTGCATGAAAGTATCGGGTGTTGTGGTCCCGCTCACACACCCAACGTGAACCGATCTTTTGCTTCCAGATGCCCTCCTCAATAGATAAAGTTTAGTTCAGATCAGCCTGTGCCCGCTGCAATAAATTCGTTGTAGGGTAACCCACAAAATCAATATCTACCTAGTCGACCATCCTTTCAGCGTCCATCACTCGCTGGAAAATATTGCCGAATGCTCGTCGATTCCCCCAACACAGACCCTATTTCAACTGAAAAATTTCTCCCGGAGAACAGCCATCCCCTTAAGATGAGTAGGGAGTGACTACTTCTGAGTGACGAAGGTTAAGAAATCTTGGTGCTTAGTCCACACATTAATGAATCGAAAGGATCTGGATCCTAAATCATCGTCAGATGTCCACTGTAGAAGCACAGGAGAACGATTAGACGAAGTCCAATTTAGAGTGTGTTCGATAGAGATTATTTGGGAAAAATGAATTTTGAAATAGTGATATGATAGGAAATGTGTGGTTGAAAAAGAAGGAAAAGTTATTGATGTGATGGAAAATATTATTTTATTGAAAGAATGTTTGGTTGACAATGAGTAGAAGAATGAGAATGAAAATGAAAATATGGGTCAAACGGGGCCTTAGATGCCTCGTAACGAGCTATCGACAAAAAACAGCAGCTGTAGAGTTAATCAAAACTCTATCCAATCTTTTTTTCATGACCCGACCATTGGTTAAATTATACCAAATCCCAGAAAAAACCAACATCCTTTAACCCGCAATCCAACATCGTATAAGAGAAAGCGTTAGAACACAGATCACGAGTGTTGTGCTGACACATCTAACCGTGCAGACCTTAGGGATGGGATAGATGCCTCAACATTCTGATGATAAAGAGGGATGAGTTCACATACAATATTTGCCTAGCAAGAACTGAGCCCAAAGAGAACTCTGCGACTGAACAACCAACAAAGCTTCGTAGAGAAAGTGTCCACGACATCCTGTAGTCTCCTGAAGCCTAGGTTGCCCTCATTTGTTGGAAGTCAAATCTCCTTCCAACTCCTCCAGTGTAGTCGGCGTGCCCGTTCTTTTGAATCTCATAGGAACCGTGCAAAGATGCTCTCCAAATTTTTCAATACAACCTCTTGGGAGGCCACATAATCTGAAAAGGATAGTGGTAGAGTTGATCGTACTGATCTCAATAGAGTAATTCGACTATTTCCGGCCAAACAGTCAGGGGCCCTCCTCATAGTCTATTTCTGGCCATCGGCGAATATGATCAATTTCGTCAGCAACAGAAATGGGTGCGACAAGAGTGCTGCCTCCATGCCGATACCGTATACCTCAAAATGAAACCTCCGAGTGAGAAGAAGAGAAATGGCTCACAGCAACAATGAACAAGGAAGGTGAGATGGATTGATGATCTGAGCCCACGGGAGGATGGACTGAAACGGCCATTCAGAAGCACTGAGAACTGACAATACCGAAATGCACCGTCTGATCCTATCAATCCACAACCGATCAAATCCAAACGCCTCCAGTATAGAATTAATGAATCTCCAATCCTTGAGGTCGTATGCCTTAGCCATGTCAAATTTCAGGATAGTTTCCTCCGTCGCACTTTATCATCCAAAGTATGGAGAAGCTCCCGAGTCAATAACGCATTATCCCATATGAGGCGACGGGGTTTAAAACGACTCTGTTGAGGGGAGATAATATGGGGCAATTAGGAACTCAATCTGGCGTCCAATAACTTTGCGATCAGCTTATTGAAAACTGCACAAAGGCCGACGGGTCTAAAATTTGAACACTGGGAAGCATTCTCCCTTTTTGGGAGCAAAACAACTGGGGTAACGACAAAATCGCGAGGCAGATGTCCACGTTCAAAGAAATCAATAACTGCATTCTAAACATCTTCCTTTAGGATATCCTAACAATGTTGGAAGAATAGTGATGGAAATAAATCTAGGCCTGCGACACTATTACCATAATCACCGAAAACCGCCTCTCGCACGTCGCGAATCAAGGAAAGATAATTGAGTGCGATATTGTATGTCTCCGTCCATCGCCTGGCTATGATGTTTGGACCGATGGGATCCAAGGGCAGTGAAGTGAATGAGCAGATAATAGGTCCTGAAAAAAATTATATAGCCGAACTTTGAATGTCAGCAGCAGAGAGTTAAAGATTCTCTCGACTGAGTCCTAACAGTTCTGATACGGGATCTGGTCCGACGTCCCTGAACCATTGCATGAAAGTATCGGGTGTTGTGGTCCCGCTCACACACCCAACGTGAACCGATCTTTTGCTTCCAGATGCCCTCCTCAATAGATAAAGTTTAGTTCAGATCAGCCTGTGCCCGCTGCAATAAATTCGTTGTAGGGTAACCCACAAAATCAATATCTACCTAGTCGACCATCCTTTCAGCGTCCATCACTCGCTGGAAAATATTGCCGAATGCTCGTCGATTCCCCCAACACAGACCCTATTTCAACTGAAAAATTTCTCCCGGAGAACAGCCATCCCCTTAAGATGAGTAGGGAGTGACTACTTCTGAGTGACGAAGGTTAAGAAATCTTGGTGCTTAGTCCACACATTAATGAATCGAAAGGATCTGGATCCTAAATCATCGTCAGATGTCCACTGTAGAAGCACAGGAGAACGATTAGACGAAGTCCAATTTAGAGTGTGTTCGATAGAGATTATTTGGGAAAAATGAATTTTGAAATAGTGATATGATAGGAAATGTGTGGTTGAAAAAGAAGGAAAAGTTATTGATGTGATGGAAAATATTATTTTTTATTGAAGAATGTTTGGTTGACAATGAGTAGAAGAATGAGAATGAAAATGAAAATATGGGTCAAAACGGGGCCTTAGATGCCTCGTAACGAGCTATCGACAAAAAAACAGCAGCTGTAGAGTTAATCAAAACTCTATCCAATCTTTTCATGACCCGACCATTGGTTAAATTATACCAAATCCCAGAAAAAAAAAACCAACATCCTTTAAGCCGCAATCCAACATCGTATAAGAGAAAGCGTTAGAACACAGATCACGAGTGTTGTGACCAGTACGCTCACCACCATGTGATGTGTGCTGTCCACATCTAACCGTGCAGACCTTAGGGATGGGATAGATGCCTCAACATTCTGATGATAAAGAGGGATGAGTTCACATACAATATTTGCCTAGCAAGAACTGAGCCCAAAGAGAACTCTGCGACTGAACAACCAACAAAGCTTCGTAGAGAAAGTGTCCACGACATCCTGTAGTCTCCTGAAGCCTAGGTTGCCCTCATTTGTTGGAAGTCAAATCTCCTTCCAACTCCTCCAGTGTAGTCGGCGTGCCCGTTCTTTTGAATCTCATAGGAACCGTGCAAAGATGCTCTCCAAATTTTTCAATACAACCTCTTGGGAGGCCACATAATCTGAAAAGGATAGTGGTAGAGTTGATCGTACTGATCTCAATAGAGTAATTCGACTATTTCCGGCCAAACAGTCAGGGGCCCTCCTCATAGTCTATTTCTGGCCATCGGCGAATATGATCAATTTCGTCAGCAACAGAAATGGGTGCGACAAGAGTGCTGCCTCCATGCCGATACCGTATACCTCAAAATGAAACCTCCGAGTGAGAAGAAGAGAAATGGCTCACAGCAACAATGAACAAGGAAGGTGAGATGGATTGATGATCTGAGCCCACGGGAGGATGGACTGAAACGGCCATTCAGAAGCACTGAGAACTGACAATACCGAAATGCACCGTCTGATCCTATCAATCCACAACCGATCAAATCCAAACGCCTCCAGTATAGAATTAATGAATCTCCAATCCTTGAGGTCGTATGCCTTAGCCATGTCAAATTTCAGGATAGTTTCCTCCGTCGCACTTTATCATCCAAAGTATGGAGAAGCTCCCGAGTCAATAACGCATTATCCCATATGAGGCGACCGGGGTTAAAAACACTCTGTTGAGGGGAGATAATATGGGGCAATTAGGAACTCAATCTGGCGTCCAATAACTTTGCGATCAGCTTATTGAAAACTGCACAAAGGCCGACGGGTCTAAAATTTGAACACTGGGAAGCATTCTCCCTTTTTGGGAGCAAAACAACTGGGGTAACGACAAAATCGCGAGGCAGATGTCCACGTTCAAAGAAATCAATAACTGCATTCTAAACATCTTCCTTTAGGATATCCTAACAATGTTGGAAGAATAGTGATGGAAATAAATCTAGGCCTGCGACACTATTACCATAATCACCGAAAACCGCCTCTCGCACGTCGCGAATCAAGGAAAGATAATTGAGTGCGATATTGTATGTCTCCGTCCATCGCCTGGCTATGATGTTTGGACCGATGGGATCCAAGGGCAGTGAATGAGCAGATAATAGGTCCTGAAAAAAATTATATAGCCGAACTTTGAATGTCAGCAGCAGAAGTTAAGATTCTCTCGACTGAGTCCTAACAGTTCTGATACGGGATCTGGTCCGACGTCCCTGAACCATTGCATGAAAGTATCGGGTGTTGTGGTCCCGCTCACACACCCAACGTGAACCGATCTTTTGCTTCCAGATGCCCTCCTCAATAGATAAAGTTTAGTTCAGATCAGCCTGTGCCCGCTGCAATAAATTCGTTGTAGGGTAACCCACAAAATCAATATCTACCTAGTCGACCATCCTTTCAGCGTCCATCACTCGCTGGAAAATATTGCCGAATGCTCGTCGATTCCCCCAACACAGACCCTATTTCAACTGAAAAATTTCTCCCGGAGAACAGCCATCCCCTTAAGATGAGTAGGGAGTGACTACTTCTGAGTGACGAAGGTTAAGAAATCTTGGTGCTTAGTCCACACATTAATGAATCGAAAGGATCTGGATCCTAAATCATCGTCAGATGTCCACTGTAGAAGCACAGGAGAACGATTAGACGAAGTCCAATTTAGAGTGTGTTCGATAGAGATTATTTGGGAAAAATGAATTTTGAAATAGTGATATGATAGGAAATGTGTGGTTGAAAAAGAAGGAAAAGTTATTGATGTGATGGAAAATATTATTTTATTGAAGAATGTTTGGTTGACAATGAGTAGAAGAATGAGAATGAAAATGAAAAATATGGGTCAAACGGGCCTTAGATGCCTCGTAACGAGCTATCGACAAAAAACAGCAGCTGTAGAGTTAAATCAAAACTCTATCCAATCTTTTCATGACCCGACCATTGGTTAAATTATACCAAATCCCAGAAAAAACCAACATCCTTTAAGCCGCAATCCAACATCGTATAAGAGAAAGCGTTAGAACACAGATCACGAGTGTTGTGACCAGTACGCTCACCACCATGTGATGTGCTGTCCACATCTAACCGTGCAGACCTTAGGGATGGGATAGATGCCTCAACATTCTGATGATAAAGAGGGATGAGTTCACATACAATATTTGCCTAGCAAGAACTGAGCCCAAAGAGAACTCTGCGACTGAACAACAAAACAAAGCTTCGTAGAGAAAGTGTCCACGACATCCTGTAGTCTCCTGAAGCCTAGGTTGCCCTCATTTGTTGGAAGTCAAATCTCCTTCCAACTCCTCCAGTGTAGTCGGCGTGCCCGTTCTTTTGAATCTCATAGGAACCGTGCAAAGATGCTCTCCAAATTTTTCAATACAACCTCTTGGGAGGCCACATAATCTGAAAAGGATAGTGGTAGAGTTGATCGTACTGATCTCAATAGAGTAATTCGACTATTTCCGGCCAAACAGTCAGGGGCCCTCCTCATAGTCTATTTCTGGCCATCGGCGAATATGATCAATTTCGTCAGCAACAGAAATGGGTGCGACAAGAGTGCTGCCTCCATGCCGATACCGTATACCTCAAAATGAAACCTCCGAGTGAGAAGAAGAGAAATGGCTCACAGCAACAATGAACAAGGAAGGTGAGATGGATTGATGATCTGAGCCCACGGGAGGATGGACTGAAACGGCCATTCAGAAGCACTGAGAACTGACAATACCGAAATGCACCGTCTGATCCTATCAATCCACAACCGATCAAATCCAAACGCCTCCAGTATAGAATTAATGAATCTCCAATCCTTGAGGTCGTATGCCTTAGCCATGTCAAATTTCAGGATAGTTTCCTCCGTCGCACTTTATCATCCAAAGTATGGAGAAGCTCCCGAGTCAATAACGCATTATCCCATATGAGGCGACCGGGGTTAAAACCACTCTGTTGAGGGGAGATAATATGGGGCAATTAGGAACTCAATCTGGCGTCCAATAACTTTGCGATCAGCTTATTGAAAACTGCACAAAGGCCGACGGGTCTAAAATTTGAACACTGGGAAGCATTCTCCCTTTTTGGGAGCAAAACAACTGGGGTAACGACAAAAATCGCGAGGCAGATGTCCACGTTCAAAGAAATCAATAACTGCATTCTAAACATCTTCCTTTAGGATATCCTAACAATGTTGGAAGAATAGTGATGGAAATAAATCTAGGCCTGCGACACTATTACCCATAATCACCGAAAACCGCCTCTCGCACGTCGCGAATCAAGGAAAGATAATTGAGTGCGATATTGTATGTCTCCGTCCATCGCCTGGCTATGATGTTTGGACCGATGGGATCCAAGGGATCCAAGGGCAGTGAATGAGCAGATAATAGGTCCTGAAAAAAATTATATAGCCGAACTTTGAATGTCAGCAGCAGAAGTTAAGATTCTCTCGACTGAGTCCTAACAGTTCTGATACGGGATCTGGTCCGACGTCCCTGAACCATTGCATGAAAGTATCGGGTGTTGTGGTCCCGCTCACACACCCAACGTGAACCGATCTTTTGCTTCCAGATGCCCTCCTCAATAGATAAAGTTTAGTTCAGATCAGCCTGTGCCCGCTGCAATAAATTCGTTGTAGGGTAACCCACAAAATCAATATCTACCTAGTCGACCATCCTTTCAGCGTCCATCACTCGCTGGAAAATATTGCCGAATGCTCGTCGATTCCCCCAACACAGACCCTATTTCAACTGAAAAATTTCTCCCCCGGAGAACAGCCATCCCCTTAAGATGAGTAGGGAGTGACTACTTCTGAGTGACGAAGGTTAAGAAATCTTGGTGCTTAGTCCACACATTAATGAATCGAAAGGATCTGGATCCTAAATCATCGTCAGATGTCCACTGTAGAAGCACAGGAGAACGATTAGACGAAGTCCAATTTAGAGTGTGTTCGATAGAGATTATTTGGGAAAAATGAATTTTGAAATAGTGATATGATAGGAAATGTGTGGTTGAAAAAGAAGGAAAAGTTATTGATGTGATGGAAAATATTATTTTATTGAAGAATGTTTGGTTGACAATGAGTAGAAGAATGAGAATGAAAATGAAAATATGGGTCAAAACGGGGCCTTAGATGCCTCGTAACGAGCTATCGACAAAAAACAGCAGCTGTAGAGTTAATCAAAACTCTATCCAATCTTTTCATGACCCGACCATTGGTTAAATTATACCAAATCCCAGAAAAAAAAAAACAACATCCTTTAAGCCGCAATCCAACATCGTATAAGAGAAAGCGTTAGAACACAGATCACGAGTGTTGTGACCAGTACGCTCACCACCATGTGATGTGCTGTCCACATCTAACCGTGCAGACCTTAGGGATGGGATAGATGCCTCAACATTCTGATGATAAAGAGGGATGAGTTCACATACAATATTTGCCTAGCAAGAACTGAGCCCAAAGAGAACTCTGCGACTGAACAACCAACAAAGCTTCGTAGAGAAAGTGTCCACGACATCCTGTAGTCTCCTGAAGCCTAGGTTGCCCTCATTTGTTGGAAGTCAAATCTCCTTCCAACTCCTCCAGTGTAGTCGGCGTGCCCGTTCTTTTGAATCTCATAGGAACCGTGCAAAGATGCTCTCCAAATTTTTCAATACAACCTCTTGGGAGGCCACATAATCTGAAAAGGATAGTGGTAGAGTTGATCGTACTGATCTCAATAGAGTAATTCGACTATTTCCGGCCAAACAGTCAGGGGCCCTCCTCATAGTCTATTTCTGGCCATCGGCGAATATGATCAATTTCGTCAGCAACAGAAATGGGTGCGACAAGAGTGCTGCCTCCATGCCGATACCGTATACCTCAAAATGAAAACCTCCGAGTGAGAAGAAGAGAAATGGCTCACAGCAACAATGAACAAGGAAGGTGAGATGGATTGATGATCTGAGCCCACGGGAGGATGGACTGAAACGGCCATTCAGAAGCACTGAGAACTGACAATACCGAAATGCACCGTCTGATCCTATCAATCCACAACCGATCAAATCCAAACGCCTCCAGTATAGAATTAATGAATCTCCAATCCTTGAGGTCGTATGCCTTAGCCATGTCAAATTTCAGGATAGTTTCCTCCGTCGCACTTTATCATCCAAAGTATGGAGAAGCTCCCGAGTCAATAACGCATTATCCCATATGAGGCGACCGGGGTTAAAACCACTCTGTTGAGGGGAGATAATATGGGGCAATTAGGAACTCAATCTGGCGTCCAATAACTTTGCGATCAGCTTATTGAAAACTGCACAAAGGCCGACGGGTCTAAAATTTGAACACTGGGAAGCATTCTCCCTTTTTGGGAGCAAAACAACTGGGGTAACGACAAAATCGCGAGGCAGATGTCCACGTTCAAAGAAATCAATAACTGCATTCTAAACATCTTCCTTTAGGATATCCTAACAATGTTGGAAGAATAGTGATGGAAATAAATCTAGGCCTGCGACACTATTACCATAATCACCGAAAACCGCCTCTCGCACGTCGCGAATCAAGGAAAGATAATTGAGTGCGATATTGTATGTCTCCGTCCATCGCCTGGCTATGATGTTTGGACCGATGGGATCCAAGGGCAGTGAATGAGCAGATAATAGGTCCTGAAAAAAATTATATAGCCGAACTTTGAATGTCAGCAGCAGAAGTTAAGATTCTCTCGACTGAGTCCTAACAGTTCTGATACGGGATCTGGTCCGACGTCCCTGAACCATTGCATGAAAGTATCGGGTGTTGTGGTCCCGCTCACACACCCAACGTGAACCGATCTTTTGCTTCCAGATGCCCTCCTCAATAGATAAAGTTTAGTTCAGATCAGCCTGTGCCCGCTGCGCAATAAATTCGTTGTAGGGTAACCCACAAAATCAATATCTACCTAGTCGACCATCCTTTCAGCGTCCATCACTCGCTGGAAAATATTGCCGAATGCTCGTCGATTCCCCCAACACAGACCCTATTTCAACTGAAAAATTTCTCCCGGAGAACAGCCATCCCCTTAAGATGAGTAGGGAGTGACTACTTCTGAGTGACGAAGGTTAAGAAATCTTGGTGCTTAGTCCACACATTAATGAATCGAAAGGATCTGGATCCTAAATCATCGTCAGATGTCCACTGTAGAAGCACAGGAGAACGATTAGACGAAGTCCAATTTAGAGTGTGTTCGATAGAGATTATTTGGGAAAAATGAATTTTGAAATAGTGATATGATAGGAAATGTGTGGTTGAAAAAGAAGGAAAAGTTATTGATGTGATGGAAAATATTATTTTATTGAAGAATGTTTGGTTGACAATGAGTAGAAGAATGAGAATGAAAATGAAAATATGGGTCAAACGGGGCCTTAGATGCCTCGTAACGAGCTATCGACAAAAAACAGCAGCTGTAGAGTTAATCAAAACTCTATCCAATCTTTTCATGACCCGACCATTGGTTAAATTATACCAAATCCCAGAAAAAACCAACATCCTTTAAGCCGCAATCCAACATCGTATAAGAGAAAGCGTTAGAACACAGATCGCGAGTGTTGTGACCAGTACGCTCACCACCATGTGATGTGCTGTCCACATCTAACCGTGCAGACCTTAGGGATGGGATAGATGCCTCAACATTCTGATGATAAAGAGGGATGAGTTCACATACAATATTTGCCTAGCAAGAACTGAGCCCAAAGAGAACTCTGCGACTGAACAACCAACAAAGCTTCGTAGAGAAAGTGTCCACGACATCCTGTAGTCTCCTGAAGCCTAGGTTGCCCTCATTTGTTGGAAGTCAAATCTCCTTCCAACTCCTCCAGTGTAGTCGGCGTGCCCGTTCTTTTGAATCTCATAGGAACCGTGCAAAGATGCTCTCCAAATTTTTCAATACAACCTCTTGGGAGGCCACATAATCTGAAAAGGATAGTGGTAGAGTTGATCGTACTGATCTCAATAGAGTAATTCGACTATTTCCGGCCAAACAGTCAGGGGCCCTCCTCATAGTCTATTTCTGGCCATCGGCGAATATGATCAATTTCGTCAGCAACAGAAATGGGTGCGACAAGAGTGCTGCCTCCATGCCGATACCGTATACCTCAAAATGAAACCTCCGAGTGAGAAGAAGAGAAATGGCTCACAGCAACAATGAACAAGGAAGGTGAGATGGATTGATGATCTGAGCCCACGGGAGGATGGACTGAAACGGCCATTCAGAAGCACTGAGAACTGACAATACCGAAATGCACCGTCTGATCCTATCAATCCACAACCGATCAAATCCAAACGCCTCCAGTATAGAATTAATGAATCTCCAATCCTTGAGGTCGTATGCCTTAGCCATGTCAAATTTCAAATTTCAGGATAGTTTCCTCCGTCGCACTTTATCATCCAAAGTATGGAGAAGCTCCCGAGTCAATAACGCGCATTATCCCATATGAGGCGACCGGGGTTAAAAAACCACTCTGTTGAGGGGAGATAATAATATGGGGCAATTAGGAACTCAATCTGGCGTCCAATAACTTTGCGATCAGCTTATTGAAAACTGCACAAAGGCCGACGGGTCTAAAATTTGAACACTGGGAAGCATTCTCCCTTTTTGGGAGCAAAACAACTGGGGTAACGACAAAATCGCGAGGCAGATGTCCACGTTCAAAGAAATCAATAACTGCATTCTAAACATCTTCCTTTAGGATATCCTAACAATGTTGGAAGAATAGTGATGGAAATAAATCTAGGCCTGCGACACTATTACCATAATCACCGAAAACCGCCTCTCGCACGTCGCGAATCAAGGAAAGATAATTGAGTGCGATATTGTATGTCTCCGTCCATCGCCTGGCTATGATGTTTGGACCGATGGGATCCAAGGGCAGTGAATGAGCAGATAATAGGTCCTGAAAAAAATTATATAGCCGAACTTTGAATGTCAGCAGCAGAAGTTAAGATTCTCTCGACTGAGTCCTAACAGTTCTGATACGGGATCTGGTCCGACGTCCCTGAACCATTGCATGAAAGTATCGGGTGTTGTGGTCCCGCTCACACACCCAACGTGAACCGATCTTTTGCTTCCAGATGCCCTCCTCAATAGATAAAGTTTAGTTCAGATCAGCCTGTGCCCGCTGCAATAAATTCGTTGTAGGGTAACCCACAAAATCAATATCTACCTAGTCGACCATCCTTTCAGCGTCCATCACTCGCTGGAAAATATTGCCGAATGCTCGTCGATTCCCCCAACACAGACCCTATTTCAACTGAAAAATTTCTCCCGGAGAACAGCCATCCCCTTAAGATGAGTAGGGAGTGACTACTTCTGAGTGACGAAGGTTAAGAAATCTTGGTGCTTAGTCCACACATTAATGAATCGAAAGGATCTGGATCCTAAATCATCGTCAGATGTCCACTGTAGAAGCACAGGAGAACGATTAGACGAAGTCCAATTTAGAGTGTGTTCGATAGAGATTATTTGGGAAAAATGAATTTTGAAATAGTGATATGATAGGAAATGTGTGGTTGAAAAAAGAAGGAAAAGTTATTGATGTGATGGAAAAATATTATTTTATTGAAGAATGTTTGGTTGACAATGAGTAGAAGAATGAGAATGAAAATGAAAATATGGGTCAAACGGGGCCTTAGATGCCTCGTAACGAGCTATCGACAAAAAACAGCAGCAGCTGTAGAGTTAATCAAAACTCTATCCAATCTTTTCATGACCCGACCATTGGTTAAATTATACCAAATCCCAGAAAAAAAAACCAACATCCTTTAAGCCGCAATCCAACATCGTATAAGAGAAAGCGTTAGAACACAGATCGCGAGTGTTGTGACCAGTACGCTCACCACCATGTGATGTGCTGTCCACATCATCTAACCGTGCAGACCTTAGGGATGGGATAGATGCCTCAACATTCTGATGATAAAGAGGGATGAGTTCACATACAATATTTGCCTAGCAAGAACTGAGCCCAAAGAGAACTCTGCGACTGAACAACCAACAAAGCTTCGTAGAGAAAGTGTCCACGACATCCTGTAGTCTCCTGAAGCCTAGGTTGCCCTCATTTGTTGGAAGTCAAATCTCCTTCCAACTCCTCCAGTGTAGTCGGCGTGCCCGTTCTTTTGAATCTCATAGGAACCGTGCAAAGATGCTCTCCAAATTTTTTCAATACAACCTCTTGGGAGGCCACATAATCTGAAAAGGATAGTGGTAGAGTTGATCGTACTGATCTCAATAGAGTAATTCGACTATTTCCGGCCAAACAGTCAGGGGCCCTCCTCATAGTCTATTTCTGGCCATCGGCGAATATGATCAATTTCGTCAGCAACAGAAATGGGTGCGACAAGAGTGCTGCCTCCATGCCGATACCGTATACCCTCAAAATGAAACCTCCGAGTGAGAAGAAGAGAAATGGCTCACAGCAACAATGAACAAGGAAGGTGAGATGGATTGATGATCTGAGCCCACGGGAGGATGGACTGAAACGGCCATTCAGAAGCACTGAGAACTGACAATACCGAAATGCACCGTCTGATCCTATCAATCCACAACCGATCAAATCCAAACGCCTCCAGTATAGAATTAATGAATCTCCAATCCTTGAGGTCGTATGCCTTAGCCATGTCAAATTTCAGGATAGTTTCCTCCGTCGCACTTTATCATCCAAAGTATGGAGAAGCTCCCGAGTCAATAACGCATTATCCCATATGAGGCGACCGGGGTTAAAACCACTCTGTTGAGGGGAGATAATATGGGGCAATTAGGAACTCAATCTGGCGTCCAATAACTTTGCGATCAGCTTATTGAAAACTGCACAAAGGCCGACGGGTCTAAAATTTGAACACTGGGAAGCATTCTCCCTTTTTGGGAGCAAAACAACTGGGGTAACGACAAAATCGCGAGGCAGATGTCCACGTTCAAAGAAATCAATAACTGCATTCTAAACATCTTCCTTTAGGATATCCTAACAATGTTGGAAGAATAGTGATGGAAATAAATCTAGGCCTGCGACACTATTACCATAATCACCGAAAACCGCCTCTCGCACGTCGCGAATCAAGGAAAGATAATTGAGTGCGATATTGTATGTCTCCGTCCATCGCCTGGCTATGATGTTTGGACCGATGGGATCCAAGGGCAGTGAATGAGCAGATAATAGGTCCTGAAAAAAATTATATAGCCGAACTTTGAATGTCAGCAGCAGAAGTTAAGATTCTCTCGACTGAGTCCTAACAGTTCTGATACGGGATCTGGTCCGACGTCCCTGAACCATTGCATGAAAGTATCGGGTGTTGTGGTCCCGCTCACACACCCAACGTGAACCGATCTTTTGCTTCCAGATGCCCTCCTCAATAGATAAAGTTTAGTTCAGATATCAGCCTGTGCCCGCTGCAATAAATTCGTTGTAGGGTAACCCACAAAATCAATATCTACCTAGTCGACCATCCTTTCAGCGTCCATCACTCGCTGGAAAATATTGCCGAATGCTCGTCGATTCCCCCAACACAGACCCTATTTCAACTGAAAAATTTCTCCCGGAGAACAGCCATCCCCTTAAGATGAGTAGGGAGTGACTACTTCTGAGTGACGAAGGTTAAGAAATCTTGGTGCTTAGTCCACACATTAATGAATCGAAAGGATCTGGATCCTAAATCATCGTCAGATGTCCACTGTAGAAGCACAGGAGAACGATTAGACGAAGTCCAATTTAGAGTGTGTTCGATAGAGATTATTTGGGAAAAATGAATTTTGAAATAGTGATATGATAGGAAATGTGTGGTTGAAAAAAAAGAAGGAAAAGTTATTGATGTGATG
Organism: Osmanthus fragrans; assembly: GCA_019395295.1. Lineage (NCBI taxonomy): Eukaryota > Viridiplantae > Streptophyta > Magnoliopsida > Lamiales > Oleaceae > Osmanthus > Osmanthus fragrans. Next base: position 14,868,564 of record CM033356.1, read on the forward strand.
GAAAATATTATTTTATTGAAGAATGTTTGGTTGACAATGAGTAGAAGAATGAGAATGAAAATGAAAATATGGGTCAAACGGGGCCTTAGATGCCTCGTAACGAGCTATCGACAAAAAAAAGCAGCAGCTGTAGAGTTAATCAAAACTCTATCCAATCTTTTCATGACCCGACCATTGGTTAAATTATACCAAATCCCAGAAAAAAAAAACAACATCCTTTAAGCCGCAATCCAACATCGTATAAGAGAAAGCGTTAGAACACAGATCACGAGTGTTGTGACCAGTACGCTCACCACCATGTGATGTGCTGTCCACATCTAACCGTGCAGACCTTAGGGATGGGATAGATGCCTCAACATTCTGATGATAAAGAGGGATGAGTTCACATACAATATTTGCCTAGCAAGAACTGAGCCCAAAGAGAACTCTGCGACTGAACAACCAACAAAGCTTCGTAGAGAAAGTGTCCACGACATCCTGTAGTCTCCTGAAGCCTAGGTTGCCCTCATTTGTTGGAAGTCAAATCTCCTTCCAACTCCTCCAGTGTAGTCGGCGTGCCCGTTCTTTTGAATCTCATAGGAACCGTGCAAAGATGCTCTCCAAATTTTTCAATACAACCTCTTGGGAGGCCACATAATCTGAAAAGGATAGTGGTAGAGTTGATCGTACTGATCTCAATAGAGTAATTCGACTATTTCCGGCCAAACAGTCAGGGGCCCTCCTCATAGTCTATTTCTGGCCATCGGCGAATATGATCAATTTCGTCAGCAACAGAAATGGGTGCGACAAGAGTGCTGCCTCCATGCCGATACCGTATACCTCAAAATGAAACCTCCGAGTGAGAAGAAGAGAAATGGCTCACAGCAACAATGAACAAGGAAGGTGAGATGGATTGATGATCTGAGCCCACGGGAGGATGGACTGAAACGGCCATTCAGAAGCACTGAGAACTGACAATACCGAAATGCACCGTCTGATCCTATCAATCCACAACCGATCAAATCCAAACGCCTCCAGTATAGAATTAATGAATCTCCAATCCTTGAGGTCGTATGCCTTAGCCATGTCAAATTTCAGGATAGTTTCCTCCGTCGCACTTTATCATCCAAAGTATGGAGAAGCTCCCGAGTCAATAACGCATTATCCCATATGAGGCGACCGGGGTTAAAACCACTCTGTTGAGGGGAGATAATATGGGGCAATTAGGAACTCAATCTGGCGTCCAATAACTTTGCGATCAGCTTATTGAAAACTGCACGAAGGCCGACGGGTCTAAAATTTGAACACTGGGAAGCATTCTCCCTTTTTGGGAGCAAAACAACTGGGGTAACGACAAAATCGCGAGGCAGATGTCCACGTTCAAAGAAATCAATAACTGCATTCTAAGCATCTTCCTTTAGGATATCCTAACAATGTTGGAAGAATAGTGATGGAAATAAATCTAGGCCTGCGACACTATTACCATAATCACCGAAAACCGCCTCTCGCACGTCGCGAATCAAGGAAAGATAATTGAGTGCGATATTGTATGTCTCCGTCCATCGCCTGGCTATGATGTTTGGACCGATGGGATCCAAGGGCAGTGAATGAGCAGATAATAGGTCCTGAAAAAAATTATACAGCCGAACTTTGAATGTCAGCAGCAGAAGTTAAGATTCTCTCGACTGAGTCCTAACAGTTCTGATACGGGATCTGGTCCGACGTCCCTGAACCATTGCATGAAAGTATCGGGTGTTGTGGTCCCGCTCACACACCCAACGTGAACCGATCTTTTGCTTCCAGATGCCCTCCTCAATAGATAAAGTTTAGTTCAGATCAGCCTGTGCCCGCTGCAATAAATTCGTTGTAGGGTAACCCACAAAATCAATATCTACCTAGTCGACCATCCTTTCAGCGTCCATCACTCGCTGGAAAATATTGCCGAATGCTCGTCGATTCCCCCAACACAGACCCTATTTCAACTGAAAAATTTCTCCCGGAGAACAGCCATCCCCTTAAGATGAGTAGGGAGTGACTACTTCTGAGTGACGAAGGTTAAGAAATCTTGGTGCTTAGTCCACACATTAATGAATCGAAAGGATCTGGATCCTAAATCATCGTCAGATGTCCACTGTAGAAGCACAGGAGAACGATTAGACGAAGTCCAATTTAGAGTGTGTTCGATAGAGATTATTTGGGAAAAATGAATTTTGAAATAGTGATATGATAGGAAATGTGTGGTTGAAAAAGAAGGAAAAGTTATTGATGTGATGGAAAATATTATTTTATTGAAGAATGTTTGGTTGACAATGAGTAGAAGAATGAGAATGAAAATGAAAATATGGGTCAAACGGGGCCTTAGATGCCTCGTAACGAGCTATCGACAAAAAACAGCAGCTGTAGAGTTAATCAAAACTCTATCCAATCTTTTCATGACCCGACCATTGGTTAAATTATACCAAATCCCAGAAAAAAAAAACAACATCCTTTAAGCCGCAATCCAACATCGTATAAGAGAAAGCGTTAGAACACAGATCACGAGTGTTGTGTGACCAGTACGCTCACCATCATGTGATGTGCTGTCCACATCTAACCGTGCAGACCTTAGGGATGGGATAGATGCCTCAACATTCTGATGATAAAGAGGGATGAGTTCACATACAATATTTGCCTAGCAAGAACTGAGCCCAAAGAGAACTCTGCGACTGAACAACCAACAAAGCTTCGTAGAGAAAGTGTCCACGACATCCTGTAGTCTCCTGAAGCCTAGGTTGCCCTCATTTGTTGGAAGTCAAATCTCCTTCCAACTCCTCCAGTGTAGTCGGCGTGCCCGTTCTTTTGAATCTCATAGGAACCGTGCAAAGATGCTCTCCAAATTTTTCAATACAACCTCTTGGGAGGCCACATAATCTGAAAAGGATAGTGGTAGAGTTGATCGTACTGATCTCAATAGAGTAATTCGACTATTTCCGGCCAAACAGTCAGGGGCCCTCCTCATAGTCTATTTCTGGCCATCGGCGAATATGATCAATTTCGTCAGCAACAGAAATGGGTGCGACAAGAGTGCTGCTGCCTCCCATGCCGATACCGTATACCTCAAAATGAAACCTCCGAGTGAGAAGAAGAGAAATGGCTCTCACAGCAACAATGAACAAGGAAGGTGAGATGGATTGATGATCTGAGCCCACGGGAGGATGGACTGAAACGGCCATTCAGAAGCACTGAGAACTGACAATACCGAAATGCACCGTCTGATCCTATCAATCCACAACCGATCAAATCCAAACGCCTCCAGTATAGAATTAATGAATCTCCAATCCTTGAGGTCGTATGCCTTAGCCATGTCAAATTTCAGGATAGTTTCCTCCGTCGCACTTTATCATCCAAAGTATGGAGAAGCTCCCGAGTCAATAACGCATTATCCCATATGAGGCGACCGGGGTTAAAACCACTCTGTTGAGGGGAGATAATATGGGGGCAATTAGGAACTCAATCTGGCGTCCAATAACTTTGCGATCAGCTTATTGAAAACTGCACAAAGGCCGACGGGTCTAAAAATTTGAACACTGGGGAGCATTTCTCCCTTTTTGGGAGCAAAACAACTGGGGTAACGACAAAATCGCGAGGCAGATGTCCACGTTCAAAGAAATCAATAACTGCATTCTAAACATCTTCCTTTAGGATATCCTAACAATGTTGGAAGAATAGTGATGGAAATAAATCTAGGCCTGCGACACTATTACCATAATCACCGAAAACCGCCTCTCGCACGTCGCGAAATCAAGGAAAGATAATTGAGTGCGATATTGTATGTCTCCGTCCATCGCCTGGCTATGATGTTTGGACCGATGGGATCCAAGGGCAGTGAATGAGCAGATAATAGGTCCTGAAAAAAATTATATAGCCGAACTTTGAATGTCAGCAGCAGAAGTTAAGATTCTCTCGACTGAGTCCTAACAGTTCTGATACGGGATCTGGTCCGACGTCCCTGAACCATTGCATGAAAGTATCGGGTGTTGTGGTCCCGCTCACACACCCAACGTGAACCGATCTTTTGCTTCCAGATGCCCTCCTCAATAGATAAAGTTTAGTTCAGATCAGCCTGTGCCCGCTGCAATAAATTCGTTGTAGGGTAACCCACAAAATCAATATCTACCTAGTCGACCATCCTTTCAGCGTCCATCACTCGCTGGAAAATATTGCCGAATGCTCGTCGATTCCCCCAACACAGACCCTATTTCAACTGAAAAATTTCTCCCGGAGAACAGCCATCCCCTTAAGATGAGTAGGGAGTGACTACTTCTGAGTGACGAAGGTTAAGAAATCTTGGTGCTTAGTCCACACATTAATGAATCGAAAGGATCTGGATCCTAAATCATCGTCAGATGTCCACTGTAGAAGCACAGGAGAACGATTAGACGAAGTCCAATTTAGAGTGTGTTCGATAGAGATTATTTGGGAAAAATGAATTTTGAAATAGTGATATGATAGGAAATGTGTGGTTGAAAAAGAAGGAAAAGTTATTGATGTGATGGAAAATATTATTTTATTGAAGAATGTTTGGTTGACAATGAGTAGAAGAATGAGAATGAAAATGAAAAAATGGGGTCAAACGGGGCCTTAGATGCCTCGTAACGAGCTATCGACAAAAAACAGCAGCTGTAGAGTTAATCAAAACTCTATCCAATCTTTTCATGACCCGACCATTGGTTAAATTATACCAAATCCCAGAAAAAACCAACATCCTTTAAGCCGCAATCCAACATCGTATAAGAGAAAGCGTTAGAACACAGATCACGAGTGTTGTGACCAGTACGCTCACCACCATGTGATGTGCTGTCCACATCTAACCGTGCAGACCTTAGGGATGGGATAGATGCCTCAACATTCTGATGATAAAGAGGGATGAGTTCACATACAATATTTGCCTAGCAAGAACTGAGCCCAAAGAGAACTCTGCGACTGAACAACCAACAAAGCTTCGTAGAGAAAGTGTCCACGACATCCTGTAGTCTCCTGAAGCCTAGGTTGCCCTCATTTGTTGGAAGTCAAATCTCCTTCCAACTCCTCCAGTGTAGTCGGCGTGCCCGTTCTTTTGAATCTCATAGGAACCGTGCAAAGATGCTCTCCAAATTTTTCAATACAACCTCTTGGGAGGCCACATAATCTGAAAAGGATAGTGGTAGAGTTGATCGTACTGATCTCAATAGAGTAATTCGACTATTTCCGGCCAAACAGTCAGGGGCCCTCCTCATAGTCTATTTCTGGCCATCGGCGAATATGATCAATTTCGTCAGCAACAGAAATGGGTGCGACAAGAGTGCTGCCTCCATGCCGATACCGTATACCTCAAAATGAAACCTCCGAGTGAGAAGAAGAGAAATGGCTCACAGCAACAATGAACAAGGAAGGTGAGATGGATTGATGATCTGAGCCCACGGGAGGATGGACTGAAACGGCCATTCAGAAGCACTGAGAACTGACAATACCGAAATGCACCGTCTGATCCTATCAATCCACAACCGATCAAATCCAAACGCCTCCAGTATAGAATTAATGAATCTCCAATCCTTGAGGTCGTATGCCTTAGCCATGTCAAATTTCAGGATAGTTTCCTCCGTCGCACTTTATCATCCAAAGTATGGAGAAGCTCCCGAGTCAATAACGCATTATCCCATATGAGGCGACCGGGGTTAAAACCACTCTGTTGAGGGGAGATAATATGGGGCAATTAGGAACTCAATCTGGCGTCCAATAACTTTGCGATCAGCTTATTGAAAACTGCACAAAGGCCGACGGGTCTAAAATTTGAACACTGGGAAGCATTCTCCCTTTTTGGGAGCAAAACAACTGGGGTAACGACAAAATCGCGAGGCAGATGTCCACGTTCAAAGAAATCAATAACTGCATTCTAAACATCTTCCTTTAGGATATCCTAACAATGTTGGAAGAATAGTGATGGAAATAAATCTAGGCCTGCGACACTATTACCATAATCACCGAAAACCGCCTCTCGCACGTCGCGAATCAAGGAAAGATAATTGAGTGCGATATTGTATGTCTCCGTCCATCGCCTGGCTATGATGTTTGGACCGATGGGATCCAAGGGCAGTGAATGAGCAGATAATAGGTCCTGAAAAAAATTATATAGCCGAACTTTGAATGTCAGCAGCAGAAGTTAAGATTCTCTCGACTGAGTCCTAACAGTTCTGATACGGGATCTGGTCCGACGTCCCTGAACCATTGCATGAAAGTATCGGGTGTTGTGGTCCCGCTCACACACCCAACGTGAACCGATCTTTTGCTTCCAGATGCCCTCCTCAATAGATAAAGTTTAGTTCAGATCAGCCTGTGCCCGCTGCAATAAATTCGTTGTAGGGTAACCCACAAAATCAATATCTACCTAGTCGACCATCCTTTCAGCGTCCATCACTCGCTGGAAAATATTGCCGAATGCTCGTCGATTCCCCCAACACAGACCCTATTTCAACTGAAAAATTTCTCCCGGAGAACAGCCATCCCCTTAAGATGAGTAGGGAGTGACTACTTCTGAGTCGACGAAGGTTAAGAAATCTTGGTGCTTAGTCCACACATTAATGAATCGAAAGGATCTGGATCCTAAATCATCGTCAGATGTCCACTGTAGAAGCACAGGAGAACGATTAGACGAAGTCCAATTTAGAGTGTGTTCGATAGAGATTATTTGGGAAAAATGAATTTTGAAATAGTGATATGATAGGAAAATGTGTGGTTGAAAAAGAAGGAAAAGTTATTGATGTGATGGAAAATATTATTTTATTGAAGAATGTTTGGTTGACAATGAGTAGAAGAATGAGAATGAAAATGAAAATATGGGTCAAACGGGGCCTTAGATGCCTCGTAACGAGCTATCGACAAAAAACAGCAGCTGTAGAGTTAATCAAAACTCTATCCAATCTTTTCATGACCCGACCATTGGTTAAATTATACCAAATCCCAGAAAAAAAAACCAACATCCTTTAAGCCGCAATCCAACATCGTATAAGAGAAAGCGTTAGAACACAGATCACGAGTGTTGTGACCAGTACGCTCACCACCATGTGATGTGCTGTCCACATCTAACCGTGCAGACCTTAGGGATGGGATAGATGCCTCAACATTCTGATGATAAAGAGGGATGAGTTCACATACAATATTTGCCTAGCAAGAACTGAGCCCAAAGAGAACTCTGCGACTGAACAACCAACAAAGCTTCGTAGAGAAAGTGTCCACGACATCCTGTAGTCTCCTGAAGCCTAGGTTGCCCTCATTTGTTGGAAGTCAAATCTCCTTCCAACTCCTCCAGTGTAGTCGGCGTGCCCGTTCTTTTGAATCTCATAGGAACCGTGCAAAGATGCTCTCCAAATTTTTCAATACAACCTCTTGGGAGGCCACATAATCTGAAAAGGATAGTGGTAGAGTTGATCGTACTGATCTCAATAGAGTAATTCGACTATTTCCGGCCAAACAGTCAGGGGCCCTCCTCATAGTCTATTTCTGGCCATCGGCGAATATGATCAATTTCGTCAGCAACAGAAATGGGTGCGACAAGAGTGCTGCCTCCATGCCGATACCGTATACCTCAAAATGAAACCTCCGAGTGAGAAGAAGAGAAATGGCTCACAGCAACAATGAACAAGGAAGGTGAGATGGATTGATGATCTGAGCCCACGGGAGGATGGACTGAAACGGCCATTCAGAAGCACTGAGAACTGACAATACCGAAATGCACCGTCTGATCCTATCAATCCACAACCGATCAAATCCAAACGCCTCCAGTATAGAATTAATGAATCTCCAATCCTTGAGGTCGTATGCCTTAGCCATGTCAAATTTCAGGATAGTTTCCTCCGTCGCACTTTATCATCCAAAGTATGGAGAAGCTCCCGAGTCAATAACGCATTATCCCATATGAGGCGACCGGGGTTAAAACCACTCTGTTGAGGGGAGATAATATGGGGCAATTAGGAACTCAATCTGGCGTCCAATAACTTTGCGATCAGCTTATTGAAAACTGCACAAAGGCCGACGGGTCTAAAATTTGAACACTGGGAAGCATTCTCCCTTTTTGGGAGCAAAACAACTGGGGTAACGACAAAATCGCGAGGCAGATGTCCACGTTCAAAGAAATCAATAACTGCATTCTAAACATCTTCCTTTAGGATATCCTAACAATGTTGGAAGAATAGTGATGGAAATAAATCTAGGCCTGCGACACTATTACCATAATCACCGAAAACCGCCTCTCGCACGTCGCGAATCAAGGAAAGATAATTGAGTGCGATATTGTATGTCTCCGTCCATCGCCTGGCTATGATGTTTGGACCGATGGGATCCAAGGGCAGTGAATGAGCAGATAATAGGTCCTGAAAAAAATTATATAGCCGAACTTTGAATGTCAGCAGCAGAAGTTAAGATTCTCTCGACTGAGTCCTAACAGTTCTGATACGGGATCTGGTCCGACGTCCCTGAACCATTGCATGAAAGTATCGGGTGTTGTGGTCCCGCTCACACACCCAACGTGAACCGATCTTTTGCTTCCAGATGCCCTCCTCAATAGATAAAGTTTAGTTCAGATCAGCCTGTGCCCGCTGCAATAAATTCGTTGTAGGGTAACCCACAAAATCAATATCTACCTAGTCGACCATCCTTTCAGCGTCCATCACTCGCTGGAAAATATATGCCGAATGCTCGTCGATTCCCCCAACACAGACCCTATTTTCAACTGAAAAATTTCTCCCGGAGAACAGCCATCCCCTTAAGATGAGTAGGGAGTGACTACTTCTGAGTGACGAAGGTTAAGAAATCTTGGTGCTTAGTCCACACATTAATGAATCGAAAGGATCTGGATCCTAAATCATCGTCAGATGTCCACTGTAGAAGCACAGGAGAACGATTAGACGAAGTCCAATTTAGAGTGTGTTCGATAGAGATTATTTGGGAAAAATGAATTTTGAAATAGTGATATGATAGGAAATGTGTGGTTGAAAAAGAAGGAAAAGTTATTGATGTGATGGAAAATATTATTTTATTGAAGAATGTTTGGTTGACAATGAGTAGAAGAATGAGAATGAAAATGAAAATATGGGTCAAACGGGGCCTTAGATGCCTCGTAACGAGCTATCGACAAAAAACAGCAGCTGTAGAGTTAATCAAAACTCTATCCAATCTTTTCATGACCCGACCATTGGTTAAATTATACCAAATCCCAGAAAAAACCAACATCCTTTAAGCCGCAATCCAACATCGTATAAGAGAAAGCGTTAGAACACAGATCACGAGTGTTGTGACCAGTACGCTCACCACCATGTGATGTGCTGTCCACATCTAACCGTGCAGACCTTAGGGATGGGATAGATGCCTCAACATTCTGATGATAAAGAGGGATGAGTTCACATACAATATTTGCCTAGCAAGAACTGAGCCCAAAGAGAACTCTGCGACTGAACAACCAACAAAGCTTCGTAGAGAAAGTGTCCACGACATCCTGTAGTCTCCTGAAGCCTAGGTTGCCCTCATTTGTTGGAAGTCAAATCTCCTTCCAACTCCTCCAGTGTAGTCGGCGTGCCCGTTCTTTTGAATCTCATAGGAACCGTGCAAAGATGCTCTCCAAATTTTTCAATACAACCTCTTGGGAGGCCACATAATCTGAAAAGGATAGTGGTAGAGTTGATCGTACTGATCTCAATAGAGTAATTCGACTATTTCCGGCCAAACAGTCAGGGGCCCTCCTCATAGTCTATTTCTGGCCATCGGCGAATATGATCAATTTCGTCAGCAACAGAAATGGGTGCGACAAGAGTGCTGCCTCCATGCCGATACCGTATACCTCAAAATGAAACCTCCGAGTGAGAAGAAGAGAAATGGCTCACAGCAACAATGAACAAGGAAGGTGAGATGGATTGATGATCTGAGCCCACGGGAGGATGGACTGAAACGGCCATTCAGAAGCACTGAGAACTGACAATACCGAAATGCACCGTCTGATCCTATCAATCCACAAACCGATCAAATCCAAACGCCTCCAGTATAGAATTAATGAATCTCCAATCCTTGAGGTCGTATGCCCTTAGCCATGTCAAATTTCAGGATAGTTTCCTCCGTCGCACTTTATCATCCAAAGTATGGAGAAGCTCCCGAGTCAATAACGCATTATCCCATATGAGGCGACCGGGGTTAAAACCACTCTGTTGAGGGGAGATAATATGGGGCAATTAGGAACTCAATCTGGCGTCCAATAACTTTGCGATCAGCTTATTGAAAACTGCACAAAGGCCGACGGGTCTAAAAATTTGAACACTGGGAAGCATTCTCCCTTTTTGGGAGCAAAACAACTGGGGTAACGACAAAATCGCGAGGCAGATGTCCACGTTCAAAGAAATCAATAACTGCATTCTAAACATCTTCCTTTAGGATATCCTAACAATGTTGGAAGAATAGTGATGGAAATAAATCTAGGCCTGCGACACTATTACCATAATCACCGAAAACCGCCTCTCGCACGTCGCGAATCAAGGAAAGATAATTGAGTGCGATATTGTATGTCTCCGTCCATCGCCTGGCTATGATGTTTGGACCGATGGGATCCAAGGGCAGTGAATGAGCAGATAATAGGTCCTGAAAAAAATTATATAGCCGAACTTTGAATGTCAGCAGCAGAAGTTAAGATTCTCTCGACTGAGTCCTAACAGTTCTGATACGGGATCTGGTCCGACGTCCCTGAACCATTGCATGAAAGTATCGGGTGTTGTGGTCCCGCTCACACACCCAACGTGAACCGATCTTTTGCTTCCAGATGCCCTCCTCAATAGATAAAGTTTAGTTCAGATCAGCCTGTGCCCGCTGCAATAAATTCGTTGTAGGGTAACCCACAAAATCAATATCTACCTAGTCGACCATCCTTTCAGCGTCCATCACTCGCTGGAAAATATTGCCGAATGCTCGTCGATTCCCCCAACACAGACCCTATTTCAACTGAAAAATTTCTCCCGGAGAACAGCCATCCCCTTAAGATGAGTAGGGAGTGACTACTTCTGAGTGACGAAGGTTAAGAAATCTTGGTGCTTAGTCCACACATTAATGAATCGAAAGGATCTGGATCCTAAATCATCGTCAGATGTCCACTGTAGAAGCACAGGAGAACGATTAGACGAAGTCCAATTTAGAGTGTGTTCGATAGAGATTATTTGGGAAAAATGAATTTTGAAATAGTGATATGATAGGAAATGTGTGGTTGAAAAAGAAGGAAAAGTTATTGATGTGATGGAAAATATTATTTTATTGAAGAATGTTTGGTTGACAATGAGTAGAAGAATGAGAATGAAAATGAAAATATGGGTCAAACGGGGCCTTAGATGCCTCGTAACGAGCTATCGACAAAAAAACAGCAGCTGTAGAGTTAATCAAAACTCTATCCAATCTTTTCATGACCCGAC